>CM052713.1:63123095-63166658 GCA_028551405.1 Uromys caudimaculatus | reverse complement strand
ATGTCTGCTCAATGAAAAACTGAATGAATTAGCAAAGGGAGAATAAAAATAACTATTGCCGGGCCTGGTACACATACCTTCAGTCCCAACACTAAAAAGACAGAGGCAGGTAGATCTCTGTGAGTTCGAGGCTAGTCGGGTTTACAAAATGAGACCCATCTGAGAGCCAGGAGAGCAAAGGCTGTTACACAGAGAAGCACTGTCTTGAAAAAATAATGACAATAATAATAATAATTTAATAACTATTAAGATATTACCTTAATTGAGTTCATCCATTTAAGATAGATAGACAGATGTCAATAGAAATTATGTTATTGTTATGGTATGTCATATTGAAAGCATGAATCTCAAGATGTCTTGCTACCTTATCTCTCTTACATTGTTTTATGACATACGACTGTTCTAATTGATTTAAAACAAAGCACAGACTAGTTATGTAAGAAGTCAGGAGCAATGACAGGGATTCCAGTGATTTACCCATAAGAAATAGGATGAGACTGGGAAGGTTTCCTCTGATTTAAGAGTAGAGAGATGGATCAGGTCTCACCTTGATCACTGGCATGCCAAGTCTGTCCACAGAGCACCAGCACTATTTTATTACCTTCTTTGGATTTATTAAGACTGCAGAATCTCAGACTCCACTCCTGACCTCAGTTTTGGATATGAACAATGAATCTAGATGAATGTATTTTTATTCTTTTCAGAGTTGGGTATCCAACTTAGGGCCTGGGTATGCTAGACAAACACTCTACTACTGTTACACACCCCAAGTTTAATGCTTCTTAGCTGAAGAATTAAAATGAACTGTTTAGCTGATATGAAACTATAACTCTGCTTTTCTTTAAGTACATAGACCATGCCAGCTACATGTATACATAGTACAACACATACAAAATGATATTTCTAAGAACAGAGGAACCATTGTATAGAAATGATATATTATCTAAAATAAAGTCCTCATGTAAATAGCACTCATATTGCATAACTGTAATTACTATCGTTTAAATAATGTTTTATAAAGAATTTTATGCATCATTAAATTATATTATGATTTATGTAAAGTATATGATGAGAAAAATATATTAGAAAGGAATAGATTTTAAAAACATGAAATGGTGCTTCAAGAAAAAATATCCAGCAAAATAAGCTTTATAAAAAACATTAAAACAAACTTGTGCAGTCTTTTGAGAATTAAGAACTATGTATTCAATCATTTAGCTATGGAAAAAGATGAATCCCAGAGGGAACATAAAGGGATATCAAAAAAAAAAAATAGTTGTATTCCATCAGTAAAACGAAGTAATTGAGAAATGCTTACTTTAACATGTGTTAACATTATGGGGTCCACATGCAAAAATGGGCGTGCCTAATAGGTGTGTGGAATGGATTTGAGACTCATAACATAAGAAAGTTTAGTTGTGCCAATTAAGGGGAAGAGACTTTTGAACTTATGTTAATAACAAAAAACATTCATTACTAGAAGGCACTATGCAGGAAGCCTAATCATGGCTTTAATAACCACACACCGGCCTCATTTCTACATAAAATGGGAGAAGGCTTTCTTCTTTCTTCCACAGGGAAGGAGCAATTTTTATTTTGAAGTTTTCAAAGTTCAGACTAAATATGTTTTGGAAGTTCAGAGTTGAGTATCATGCCCAATTGTTATAGCTTTACAGTATCAGTATTTCTGTATTCATTTCTGATTTTTCATGTTCCCCCCAGTTTACCATTTTTCTATCTTAGTGAAATGGAAATAAGAGAGTAAATACGCATATGAAATTTCATCCAAAACAACTCTAATTGAGCAATAATAAGGACTATAAATTCACACCATATAGAAAAATATATAAATTATGAGTATGCCTGTTCAATGCTCAACAACAAATGTATATCATTTGAAAACCTATCATGTGTTAGTATCATTCACTGATTTGTTTTCAAACTTGGAAAATACTTCTTGAACGGAAGAACACTAGGTTTTAAAGCACAGAGAAGATGACTTCCAGTTCTGAAATGGTACAGCATTCACAATGTACGTTATTTTTCTACACACATTATATTCGTTTTATGCAGGCATTATTCTTAAACTCAATGAATCCTTTCAAATATATATACACCAACATATAGTCTGTGTTAGAGTGCTTTATGCCATAGCCTCTTGGGTGAGCATCAGAGTTTTGTAGCCTTGAACTTTCAGTCAGCATTTTGTGCAGTCAGCAGTCATTATCCTCAAAGAGAAGGATGATCAGTTTATCAGAATTAAGTGTAATAACTTAACTATGCCTATATATTTCCTAAGAAAGACCTCTAGAATTTCCTATAAAACTTGCTCTTAAAGGTATGGCATGTTACAGAGGTTGGGCATCCCTTGTGACATGTTTGTGACATTTTATCTTGTTTAACTTCTTTCCAATATTTCATCTTATTTGACTTTCCTTCTGCTTCATTGATTTGCAGTACAGCTTTTTACATAAAGCCTCTCATGAGTTTACATTGGCCACAGAGATGTCGGACTATCATATTAATATGTTAAGCTGATCTTTTTCAAACTACAACAATCATCCAGTAAATATTCAAACACTTACCTCACACACAACGTAGTATCTAAATTGAATCCTTGTACCAATTTCAATGATGCTTAGAATTCATATTTGCCTTATGACAAATGAAAGGTATCCTTTGAGAATTTCTACTTCATGAAGCCTTCCCATGTGCTCATGAATATGTTTAGAATCAAATATTTCCTATAATTTTTCACTTAGTCTTTATTTAAGGCTTCATTAGTCTAGTCTCCCCAACTAGTCTCATCACATTTTAGATTGTAATCTCTCTGTGATGGATCAACACCTATGAAGCATTAGTCATACAATTTAGAAAAATCTATGGGATTCTGAGACTAAACATGGATAATTCTTGGAATTCCTACTATTAATGTGCATATTGATTTCAAGTAAGAAAATTCTATTCAGTTGATTTTCTCTAATAGTAAAAGGACACACAAGCTGTCTGCACACCATACTGTGAGTTATATAAAAGTCAAAATCATGTGTGAAATAAGCTTCAATTCCCAATTACCAGTCCAATGTTTGAACCAAAATAGACATTAGATTATGTAACTACATCTCCATGGCATATGAGCAGAAGTGCTTAGTGTTTAGGGTGCATATTTTGGGAAGGTAAATTAGAACCATCCTATGAATACCCCAAGTGTTATTCACAGTAGTTGTTCAGATACCTTTCAAGACCTGTCATCACAAAACTCAGTGTTCTAACTTAAGAACTGAATCTGGTCAGGAGTCTCAGTTCTTTATTAGCTTTTCAGATAGCTAATCTTTCCAGCGAGCCATCCTTAGAGGCTGGGCATCTAACCAATCCTCAGGTACTTAGTATGTAAAATTCAGTCAAACGGCAGAGATAAATTCCACTATTCATAATTATTGTAATGTTGTTTACCTCTAAGAAGTCTAACTCAAGATGTAAATTAGGTGAATACGTGAGATAAAATTCCTAAAATTAAATGATATGCTATAGATAATCACACACTGCTTAAAAAGATTCATCATTTCAGCTTTCTAAGACAAAAACATAACAAGGTGAGGGTGGGCTACAGACTCCTTTAAAAGATGTCTGTCTGTTTTCAGAATCTTGTTACGAGAGCATCATTTAGCTCTGACTTGATGTTTGAATATTGAAAGATATAACTGTTTTTTCTCTTTGTTTTTTTGAAAAGTCTCAAATTTTTAACCCTCCTACCTTGTCATCCAGAGTATAGCCAAATGTGAGCATGCTCTAGCACACCTGGCCATTATATTACTGTTGATAGAAGCAGTGCAAAAGGATGAAGACAAATGTTTATCTACCTAAATTAATAAAAAGACAGAAGTATAAATTTCTGATATAATAGCGAAATACTGAAAGTAAAATTACTCTCCAGTATCTCCCATGGCTGTCCATCTTCTATATCTAATATTTGTTATTAGTTAAAATACTTTTAAACTTCAATGTGTTTGGACTTATTTCCATCATTGTGGTCATGATTTAACTATTGAGAAAAAAATGCAGGGAAGGATTGAGGCTTCAGTATTAAAAACATGCAAACACAGGCTCTCCTAGCCTTGGTGTCCCTCCATGGATACTATGTCTGTTTCAGCTGGTCTCAAGCTAAAGGAAATCCTGACAATGAGAGTGGGTGTAAGAAGATATTGGTGTAAATTGGTACTTTATGTCTGCTATTAGTCAGCTTTGGCTGATTCTGAAATTAGGTTGACCATCTTATAAAAAGTTGATTGCCAGCTCTATGCCCTTCTTAGGGATATACTATATACATTGATATTTTAAATGTCATTAAAACTGTGTACCTAAGAAATCTATTTTAAGATTTGAAAGCTATATAATTTGCATCATCTCTTTTACACTGACTTTCCTCCTTTATAATATCTATAAATGACATTTAGAATAATATTTGAGGACACTCTATAAAAAAGCCCTATCATATGCTTCCATGAGGAATGCATAGCAATCTCTGATTATTGATAAAAATATTCAATTTTACATGAAAGTCATCAAGAGTTTAAAAATATATGCATTCAAATGGAGATGATTTTTCACTTTCTGTCATGGTAGATATTTATTGAGCACATGCTATGTTCAAGACAGTGCCACACAGTGGGGCAAGAGGAAGTTCCCATGTCATTAATTTTGTAGATACATGTTACATAGTATATGATTTGTTTTTTAAAACTATTGTTTCAGGGATATCATAATAATTACTCTAAACTTCAATTTAAAGAAATATATCCAGCCAGAATTCCTTGTGATATTCTGGGTATTTGTGATAACTATATACAGTATAGATACTACTCATCAATTCAATATCTCAGAAAAGAGAGAATTTTTATGGAAAAAGGTATTACTTTTCCTTAAATATTCAATATTAAATATTCTTGTGTACATATTAATACATAAAAGTGATAGTAATTTATAAACTATCATATTTACCTTGAGAATGTTTCCAAGTGTTTCTGTATACCTTTATTCAAGTTAGTATAGCTTATGTTTACATATAAATACTCATAAAAATAGATCCATTTTTGAAACTCTAAGAGCAAGACTAGGCTAAAGGTTAACTTGAGGGATAAAGAGATCCTGCTATGAGTCTCACAGCAGAAACTGTGGAATAGTCTCTTTACCATGAGTCACAGCCCATAGACTTCAATTCAAAGTGTAAGCCTTGGTGTGTCTGGGTTTGCCCAGTTTTCCTCTGGATAACTTACAGGTAGGTTTTTCTAATACAAAATATCTGGCCATTGACCTTTGGCAGAAACTACGGCTCAATTGGTGCTTCAGAGTTTCTCTGATGTTGAAATACCTCAACAAAGCTTTTTTTCTGTTACATAAAGAAACTACAGTGTGGTTGCATTAAGGTAATGCGTTCACTGATTATACTAATGTGTGGGAGATTATTATGTGAAAATTGTAATATTGAAATTCAAAATGTGAACGTTCATGTCTTACCCCAGATATTTCCTCAACATGAAAATAAGAAAAACAAAAAACCAAAACCAAAACGATGAATCTCAACCTTTTCAAAGACAGCAGCCATCACACATGGACTTACCCATGGACTCATGTCCACCTGGCTCAAAACAAGAACCACAATAGAGAAACGCACCAGAAAACTCTTTCCTGACTTCTCAATGAACAGAGAAAGATGGTCAGAAGGTTGTGTAAAGCTTCAAAAGAATGCCTTGTGGGAGGGCATATTTGAAATGAATTTTTAAATTCAAGTGTGTTTGATGCTCCTTTATAGCTTGCGCGCAGTAGAGTCTATGTGTTTGTGTTTCTTACCACATCAGATGCTGAGGACCTGTTCTTTAGGAAGGACACAATCATTTCAGCTGGCACACTCAATTCAAAACATTCTTGTACAGAAATAAATCTGCAGATGTCGTGCGCATCATTATTCGGACCACCCCTTCCTTCTCTATTCCCCTATTTTTTATTTTATGGCTCAAGGCATAGATGGCATGACATATCTATAGCATATAACTGGAAAATGACAAAACCTGACCTCTTTCACTAAACTGTAGTAGGACAAATATGTTGTCTGTGTTAGTATGTGTATGTCTATGTTTTGTGTGGCTACTGAGGATCTTGCTAAAGATACAGAATCCACCACATTTCATGTTTGTTAAATGTTGGTCCATAGCTTCTAGGGTGTCCTTAGGTCCAAATGGTAGCTACTCATTTCACAGAAAGGAAAACGTAACAGCTGCACCCACAGAATGGCTGAAGCAAGATGGACTGAGTGAAATACAAAGCCCAGAAAAATAAGAACAGAACAATTGTCAGACGCTGTGAGTTTGCTACAGTTTTGAATTGTCTGTGAGCACATTTGTAAAGACAGAAGAATCCTTTCACTCTCTGAAAATACTAACGCTCTACTACGGAAGTTTCTGCCCAAGCCTAGAAGGTTTTCCGATGGGATATAGCCACAGAAATGAACATAAAACAAGAAAATATTGCTTATAACATCAGAGAAAAATAAAGTCAGAGAGACATTCAGAAAAATATACATCTAGATTACAGTCTGGCAGGGAGAGGGAGAGAGGGAGAGAGAGAGAGAGAGAGAGAGAGAGAGAGAGAGAGAGAGAGAGAGAGAGAGAGAGAGAGAGAGAGAGAGAGAGGATCTTTTACAATAATATACAACATAAAGCTACACTAACAATAGACTTTCTGGTCCTGGTCCTGCCCCTGGGAGAAGAGTGTCTTGACCCTTGACCTTTGATCACATAAAACTAAAGAAATTAAGAGCATGCTTGTCATTGCTGTTGGTATTATACACATTTACTTTTTATCTAAATTGCTATAAGAAAAAAAATTCTATTTCAAAACAGCGCAAGCCTTGTTCTTAAGTCATGTGACTTGTTTCCTCCCCCCCTGCCAGCCATGTGCTCCGTATCATTTTACTCTGAAATAACTCTGCGATTTCAGCTGAACCTGCCTTCTCTTACAATGCACAGCACACCCCACAAGGGAGCCTGAGAACAGACTCCCTTGAAAAGCAAGGTTCTCATAGTTGGCCTGTAACCATGGAAGCAGATGCTGTTTTCTTCTTACCCTGCTTACCTCTTTGCAGCCTCGAGCTGCTCCCTATTGTTAAAAGGGGGTACGCCTCGATTCTTCTTCATCATGACCGAACTTGCCTCTTCTTCAAAAGGGCATGTTGCTGCAGGTCATTGGTATAGACTGTTTGCACGGTCCAGAGAGCAGCCTTGATGTAACCCTTGCTCTGTCTGAGCCACACCACCAGCCGTGCAGCTGCAGACTGGAGGGGGACATTGGAGATCCGTATTTGAAAAGAAGTCTGTCTGATTTTGCCATTGTGCCTTTTCACTCATCGATCGAATGAATATCGAACCTTCTGTCGTTGCATGTGTGAAATAGATAGCTTAGCCAGCACTTTTGTGCCCAACCTGTGCTGTGGGCCAAAAGGTTTTCATTTTAGTCTCAAGTTGTTGGGTTTTTTTTTTTCTTTCTTTCTTTCTTTCTTTCTTTCTTTCTTTCTTTCTTTCTTTCTTTCTTTCTTTCTTTCTCTCTCTCTCTCTCTCTCTCTCTCTCTCTCTCTCTCTCTCTCTCTCTCTCTCTCTCTTTCTTTCTTTCTTCCTTTCTTCAGACTTGATGAATTTTGTGTTGACTTAAACTATTTGTATGTCTTTATCCAGCCGTTCTGGAGACTGCTTGGGGTACTGTACCAGCAGGGATTTTGTTTTGGTGTGAAAACGGAACTCTTTTTTTTCTCCTGTCCTCTGTTTGTTTTCCTTTGTAGCTGTCTTAAGGTCTTTTTGTAGCTTTGTTGGTAGAAGTGGGCTAACTTTTACTACACCCTATAAAGCCGAACATCTAAGTTACCCTTTTACGGGGACGACTTGATGGTGTCTGTGATTTAACAGGCTTAAATCCAGAAAGGTGAACTTGAGCCTCTCAAGGTGATTTCAGTGATTTATAAGAGTAAGTAAACCGGATAATCACATTGATTTTTAAGCTGAACGAAAGTGTTTGGTAAACTCTATTTAAAAGGAATTTGTTTTCATTGTTTTCTCCTTCTTTAAACATCAGCAAAAATATTATTTGGAAGTGTTGAAATATACCTAAAAGCACATAACTTCTTTTGTGCTTAGGAAAATACAAATAACAAATAAAATCATTATGATTTAGTATATTGAGTAAATATATTGATAATGTCTGTCTCTGGACACAATTTAACTCAAAAGTAACTAAAAGGTCTTTGCATTTCATTTTTTCAAATATAACTAAAATTTCCTTGCTGCTCACCAACAGCTGATGTTAATGGCCGATGAGACTTATGCCACTTGCTCATTTGAGAATGTCCAATTTCACCGTGTCTTTGTGAAACTGGGTAACTTCAGAATGTCTTGGGTGAATCTCCCCAGCATGGTGATTAGGAAGCATTGTCTGTGTGTGTCATCAGGAGTGGTTTGGTTTGATTTGAAGAAACCAGTAGTTCATACTTAAAGGCATAGATATTTTCTCTAATTGCCAAAGGCAAGGGGGAGGTCCATGACAGAATAAAGAAGGCTACTGTGATAGATGAAATATAATTCACAATGAGCACTCTTTTCATCTAGCCTGAAGTAGCACAGAATTACTCACAAGCTGAATTTTATAGCAGAATGTACAGGCTCATTTTTAAAAAAATGCTAGAAAGAAAAGCAGCAAGCCTATTTCTCTGTGGCTTGGGAGTGTTTATTTTGTGTATTTCTGTCTTGGGATGGTATTTTGTTTCTCCTAACATAGAAGATGCACTGGCCAGAAGAGGGACTAGGCAGAAAGGGTAGAAAGGAAGAAACTTAGGAGCAATCAAAGCTGTTTCTTGCCTCTAACAATGAAGAAAGACGAGTTAGATGGATTTTTATGTTCTTTGGCACGCACATGCAACAATCATATTTCTCAACACACGTTTTTTGGCTGCAAAAGTAGGTAACCTTTATCTTATAAATTTACTGTACCTTAGATAATATTTTTTCTTCCTTTAAGATTCATAGGGTCGAATGATTTGCTAGGATTTTTGTTGTTGTTGTTTTATTTTGTTTTGTTTGTTTAGATTCTGGTTAGCATTCTGTGAGGGTTTAATATAGGTACATGCTTGATCATATATTTTCTTTCCTTCAGTTTCTTTGTTCCACTTTAATGAAAATAATTTTATTTGACCTCTGTAAATTTTATTTCTAAATGCAAAGATGCTTTCCTTTCTATTTGCACAAAGGTCCGTTTTTAAATTAACTAGGCAGCAAACAATGTACTTTATAAATATTCAGGCACGACAAAAAAAATCTCAGAATATAAAACCCTCTGCAATTAATTTTTAAGCAGTTAGTCTGGGTTTATCTATTCCTGGAAATCGTATGCTTTGTATTTTCTGTCCCTTTTTTTAAGTTAACCAAAGTAATTGCCTTGTGTTAAAGGAAAGCTAGGAGGTTCTGTCTGCTAGTCATCTACTGTTGTTAATCTTACAGCAGGCTGCCCTCTCCCCCCCAATTTCTTATTGACCATCTCTTGTTTTACAGTTACCCATAACATGTATGTGTGTGCATGACTGTGTATTAGTATAAGTTGTACATACTTCTTAACTGAGGTCTTTTCAATTTACTAGATAAATTTCATATTTTAAACATTGCAGTGAATCGTTCAAATGCAGTGAATTTATTTACATGTTGTCTGAACGAAGGCATAAAAGCCACAGTCCTCAGATGTGTCTGCTATATATGTTCTCCTTACAGCACAATAGTGTTGTTATTTTGATATATAAAACATGCAGCTCACATTAACTACAAAGGTTGTATTCCTTTATGATGGCTTTTTAGCAAAAATTTTAGTATATTTTCATGTAAAATCAATAAGCGATAAGTCCCTTTCATCTTAATATTTGATACTTTACAGACATTTACTATGGTTTCCAATAACTGATTTCCCTTTCTCCTTGTGATTTGTCACTTACAATTAAAACATATGATTAGTTTACTACTGCAGAAAAAGTAGGCAGTCACATAATTACCATCCATGTGCTGACAAAAATAACCACCTTCTACTGACATTCTTACACAGATAATGAGTTAATATGTATGTTGAAAGAATGTTTTTAATATCTAGTTTTAAATGCTCTTATTAGAATAAAGGAAAGAAAATAGGGTAAGCATATCCAAGAAAAGCCTACATACAGTTTTACATGCCTTAGTATCTATAACTTCATACATATTCAGAGATTTTTATCTCTTCATATCCTTCCTGGAAAGATAAGAACAGCTTCTGCACAAACCTTTGATTTTGGTAAAATATTCTGTTTCTTCCATTACTTGCTGGTGAGTGAGTTTTATATCATTTCTCGGCTATAGTTTTGTAATTTGCCATCATAAAATATGAATGAATGAGGCAATCCTTTAAAGAAAACAAATAAGAATGAAAGAAAATTCTTTTAAAAAGATGAAGCAGGAGCAATTGTTTCACTGATGTGGTCCATAGCACACAGTTTTAGAAGAATGTTTTATTTTACTCCTGGCTAGAGATAGTATTAAACACAGCACATTCAAAATCATATATAAAAGTAATATCCAATTGCCCCTAGTGAATATTGTAAAATATGGGGAAAAAAACAATATGTACCTGCAGATATTTTCGTTTTATTATTGCATCATGGCAGCTTTTAAAAAATGCCATGATCCATACTGGAATTTATGTCTCCTTAGTGTTTTCTTTAATTATCCTGATTTTATAATTAACATTAAATATAATGTTAAAAATTAATAAACATTAGAGCTCACTGTGTTTTTTCACAAGTGATATTTGTAGAGCTTACATCTATTTTATCTAAGAATTCATCTGCAATTTTTCAAGGCAGAACACTTCTCATACCACTGCCGTCTCTCTCTCTCTCTCTCTCTATGGACAAAACATTTTGCCATAAACTTCTGCACCAATAGCTAGGGAAGACTCACCAGCAGTCACAGTTCAGGAAGCGCCTTGTGAATGGGGGGGGGGGAACTGCAGACTTTGATTTTGTAAGACAAGTTGGCTGAGAGTCAAAATTGCCACATGTGGTGTGAAAAAATGCCACCCTGGTGCGAACAAAAGGTTTAAAATGGAGTCAAGAAGCATGCAGGCTCCATGTCTAAGCTTTTCCTGGGAATTGTCTGCCACAACCTGCAGGGTAATCGAGTGGGCTGGGAAGAATAGACAGAGCTTGAAGCTAAGACTCAGAAACACCAGGAGTCAAATGTGTTAGTTGTTTTTTGTTTTTGTTTTGTTTTGCTGTATCTTTTTGTCGTTTCCAACTTTTATGTGCTTCATTTTGTTTTTATTTTGTTTTGTTTTGTCTCATTTAGGCATCATTACACTAAAGTGTTTTACCCAAACATAAAACAAATCCAAAAGAGTCACAGAATGTGTGAGAAACAACTGCTCCTTACAGAGGAATTGTTGGGGCGGGTTTTTTTGTTTGGTTGGTTGGTTTTTGTTAAGTACTTTTATTCTTTCTTCTATTCCTCCATTCATAACAAAAGCATGTTTTCAGATTAAACTCTTTGTTTTATTTCCTCAAGTTTTATTATAGAAGAATAAATGTAGCACAGGCTTTCAAAGTCCTGACTTCTAAAATTAAGTATATATATATATATATATATATATATATATATATATATATATATATATATATACACATACATACATACACACACATATATACATATATATACATATATATACATATATACATATATGTATATATATATATGTGTGTGTGTTAATCTTCTAATTAATTATCAAGAAAAGATGAAGGAAACATACTGTGTAAACAAACAAACATTTCATTATCCAGTAGAGGACTAAAGGATACAGTAATTCTAAATTCAGCAGAAAGCCCCCTTCATAAAAGTCATGAGCTCAATGCACTAGTAAAATGTAGTGATGTTGTATGTTTCCTAGTATTTCATGTTGTACCTCACCAACAAAATATCTTAGCCATAAAAAAGTCAGTAAATCCAAAGTTTAAAAATGTCATTGGCTTAAATCAGCAAAATACCATTCAAACAAACAGATTTTAAGGCATATGCTACTGTTTCAAAATCCATGCTAATATTTTAGTATATTCATAAAGATCCTAGTTTAAGAATGGCAGTTACATTAGAAATTATGCAAAGGTTTTAGAGAAAAGAAATATTTCTTAGGTGACTATGATCTAATTGATACAAAACTGATAACCAGAGAAATCATTATGGACTATTTTAAAAATTTAAACTTCAAACCAGTTTCATTACATTTGCATGTTGTCTTTCCTGAGATTTGAGTCTAAATCCAGCAAATCACACTGGTTATGAATGTAGGTCAAGACAGGAATGCTTTTCTATTTACTCTTTGTGAGCCTGGATAGCAATCTATCTGTTACTTCCATTACAACCACACAATCAATTCCATTTAGAGCGTAATACAACAGCCAAGTCCAAGGGCAATATGGATCCTTGGGAAAATCTCATACCATTTAGAAGGCTGCACTTGATACAGCTCTCAATAAATTATTTTCTTTCTAATTAGCATACGTGATCACTCCAAGAAAACATGCCTGTTGTGACATAAAATATCAGATCTAACAAAAACTTAAGAGCAGATTTATCATTGAAGTCTCACTAATAAAAGAATCAACCCCTTTAAATGATAAGATCACAGGACGGAATTTTCTTTCTGTATTCACTCTAAAATGAGAAGAACACGATTTTACATTCATTAAAATATATAAAGGAACATTTACACACACCAAAAAAAATCTACCTAGAAATTAACAAAGGAAATCTTAGTGCAAATGCTGCTTTATGCTATCTACCAAACAATGGCTTTATTCTGATTATTCAATTCTTGCCTCAAAATTACAAATATTGTTGCATCTGTGAGCTTTGTTTATGTGTAAATCATCTCAGCAAACAAAAGAAACACACCCATTGTGCCTTTCATTTACACAAAACAGAAGCATAGTGTCAAGTTATTCTTAAATATGAAAAATAGTGTCATCTTTATATGTAAATTATCTAAAATACAAGATAAACAACAGTGCACCAACCCTAATAATAATTGAATACATTTAAAAAAATCCTTTTGTTACTTGGTTCCAGATGTGTGAAGGAGGAATAACTAATAAAATCAGACACACACACAAATATATATATATATATATACATCTGATTTTATTAGTATACACACACACACATACACATACATTTTGTGTGTGTGGTATAACATATACAGTACATATACAGATATACAATATGTACACATATATCCACAATATATATTTGAATATATAGTATACCATATATATGTCATACAAAGTAATGTTTTGGTATGTGAATATATTACTCGATGACTAAATAAAGTTAGTTAATTTATTCATTACCTTACATACTTATCATTTCCTGTAGTAACAACATTCATCATGCAATGCCTCAGCAATTTTCAAACCTAAGTAACCTTATGATTACCTATAGCCATCATGATTTAACACACTGCTCATAGATATGTTATCCTGATACTGTTTCCTTTGGACAATCTTCTCCCATCATCCCACACCCTTACTTTATAAGTGAACAAATGTTATTTTTACATTAGCTAATTCAGTTAGCATCACATCCTCAATTTTCTCAAATGTTTGGCAAATAATTTCAAATCTATTTGAACTGACAGTTTACCCATATTCAGTATCAGAAATATATTTGTTATTTAACATGGTGTCCACCCCTTCCATATAAAGATAATACACATGTACAACAAACTCTGTAGAAAGACTTTCCTGTAAACTGAGAGTATTGAGAATTATCTGTACAGCAAAATATGATTCTTTATGTTGTTTCAAAATTTCATCATTTCTTTAAAAATATTTGGAGGCTACCACCCAGTCACCATTCAGAAATGGTTTTGCTAGAACTATTGTTAAGAAAATCTTTCTCTTGTGAAAAGATAAATGACTTTTCTTCAAGTATAGCATATAATTGAGATTAATATTAGAAGTCCTCTTTGGCACTCTATATGGTGATGACCAAATGGTATCTATTTGCTCTTTCTTGCATATGAGAGCATTGGTTAATGTCAGAGCTTTCAAGCTAATGACATGTGCCAAGAATATACCCAGAATGCCTTTCCCCAATCAATTCTCCAGAACTGAATATCTAACATCCTTCAACAGTTCCTTTATATAAACCATCTGCTTACACCTCTCTACCTTCTAATCTCTTGGTTCCATGTTTCACATTGAGAGGTACCACATTCACAGATTTGTTCAAATAATGCTTTACATCTTGGCATGTTTACTCAGAGAAAATTTTGGTGTGCGGACATTGGAGCTAGATAAAAATAAGCCTCTAACATTGACGAATGATATGAGGCTGGCAGGGAAGAGTCATGGTAAACATTAGGGTGGTTACTCATCATATAGCAGGTACAATGAAGAGTGAATTTAAATATAAAGGAGAGATGGGGCACACTTTAAGGTTTACACACTAAAGAGCACAGTAAAGGACCTCAAGTCATGATTTCCATGGATTGATTTTTGTTCTTTGCTTTGTGCATGTGCACACACATATGTGTGTCATGTAGATGTATGTGTGCATGAGCACATGCATTCCATAGCAGAGTGTATGTGCCTGTCCGAGGGCAATGTGGGAGTAATGGTTCTCTCCACCTGATGGAACCCACAGATTGAAATCAAGCCATCAGACCTGAGAGCAAGAAGCTTTACCTACTGACCCATATGGCAAGCCTTCCTTAAATAATCTTAACCCAAAACATCATTGTTACATGTGCATCCCTGTCAGAGGTCTTAACATATTTTCTTATTTCTAGGTTCTGTATTCAAGGCCATCATATGTCTGTTGAGAAGAAAGAAAACTTCTGAAAGTTCATAAGTGAAACCAACTTCACGTCCTAACCATGCTGCTGTGGAGTACCAGGGTTCCCAAAGAAAGGCCAAAGACCAACAGTTATATTTCCTTGGTTTCTTCATTTTTTTTCAGTGTTTGATAAAATTAGGATAGAATGCTATTTACCTTTGAAGCTCAAGTTATTCATCAACATTTGGTGTTCATATATCTAAGAATAAAAACTATATTTTTTTTCTGTTGAAGAGACTTTTAAAGAATTATAATAAAATATTACTTTTCTTTTGAAAGCATTGAATGTTAGTTAAAGTAATGTGTTAGATTTAATGAATTTCCAAAAAGTAACTATGTGAGAACTATGTAGTTAAATAATTAAACTTTATGAATAAAAATTTATATTATAAAAATAAAACATCTAGAAAAAACAGAAATGAGAGCTAGCAAGGAACTTGGGCAAGGAAAAAAAATAAAACATCTAAACTACATGTGTAATGTACATTATATTGGCAATGATACTCTGAGCTTTCATTGGTTTCAACTCTAAAAGAAACCCTATCTATAAGAAAAACTATATCCTAATTTTAAAAATAATGTGTTAATGTGGTCTTAGAAGAAGAAAACAAATGTCTGTTAATTAATACTTCTATAAAGTGCATTTTCTAGTCAAACAATTGCTGGAAGCCCTACTGGAATTATACTTCTCAATTTCCATTTATAATGTAGAAATACAAAGCAGAGCTAACAAATTTCTAATCTGTATACTCACGATCCCAAGCTTACAAGAGCTTGAATTTTGACTCATTGTCTTAAAATGGTATAAGAGTGATATGTGCTCAGTACCTCTAGTGATGAATATTATCCTGAGCCAGGGGTGTGCATGAGCTTGCTATGTTCAGCAGCAGTTACTAAGCTGCTGCTACAGGTCAGCCGTGTTACCATCTCTATATTCTGCAAGCCCTGCTAATCCATATTTAGTTAAAATCAAAGATGAAAAATGTTGAAACATGAGAGCATGTCTATAGGGTGTTATGTATTTCCCAGACTCATACCAGCAAGAGAGAAGAAACTAGGGTAGGTCTCAGCATTTTATCACTTGCCTAACATGTGCAAGGCCTTGAATTTGAACTTTGACATTTTGTCACAAAAAGTAGTTATATATCATTTGAAGGATTAATATAAGAAATTAAGCTGTCAGTTCACTCAGGGGATAGGAACCACTTAGTAGAGGCCTGCTTTCAACAGGCATTTCTGAAGCGATTCATAAAATGAAATATATTGGCAATGTTTATGTAAGGAGTTCTTCTGTTTTAAATCCATCCATTCAAATATCACTATTTTTATTGCCTCTCTGATATCCTAGGTTTTGGAAAAATTTATTCATGCAAAAATATTTGATAGAAATCTAGTAGCAATGCTCTAGTGGGTAGAAATACAGTCATTTTTAAAAAATGATTGCAGGATTATCTGCTGTGATGGAGAGTAACAAGAGTGAGAAAGAAGAGGCAGGATTCCAAAAATGGTCTCAGATGGCAGAATGGTTTGAAAAACCCAGAGCTGTCCAACCCGGAAAAGAGCATACATTTTTGAACAAGAAGGATTAGCCTGTGGCAGAGACCCTAGCTAGACAGGAATTCTGCATATTGAGAGCAAGAAGAAGAGACCAGAATAATTAGGTAAACTGAAGAGCAGGGAAGTCATCTCTGCAGGATTACTGGGAATTAACCTCATGCCACTCAAGGACCTACAGGTACAAAGAAGAGTTTGACCCTATTTTCAGTGGCATGGATATCTACAGAGGCATGGTCTGTTATGAAGTCTGAGATGATGGATCTGTGTGTAACCAATGTAAACTATCAGCTATAAGTAATGTGTTAAGCAATGGTCCCTAACGCTATCCAAAGAATTCAGAGTTTGAATTTCACTTAAATAAAATATGAATACCTGGGATATGTGTTTATGATTTTTTTTTTTTGGAGTCTAACGATTTTGAATCCTGTCTACATAAGATACTCAAGATAAATACCACTTGTAGACGAGTTAGCTACTTTTAGCTTTTTATCAAAAGAGAGCTTTATTCAATATCAACAATATTCCTTACATTGCCAGAGTTTCTTGGTGTGGAAGAGTAGCTGTAGTTGCATTGAAACTCATCCATTGCTTAGAATGAGAGCAAATAAGTATGCCTAGTGAAGCACCTGGAGGAAGAGATCAGAGGCACATATGAGACAGACATTCAGTGGAGCGGATCTTGAACCGTGTAATCTGCTGTATGGTACAGCAGTGACAGACAGATATTGTCCTGATGGGTAAAAACTATAATCAGATGTTCTGCAGGAATCATCTGTGTGTTCCCAAAACATGGTGAGAGAATGTCACAACTGCCCAGTCACAGAAGTGGAAATGACACTGGAGACAATTGCAAACAGTTGAGAACTCTCTGGTAGTTTTATTTCTCTCTACTGCCCTCCTGGATAGCAAGCAGCCAAAACTGTCCTTGAGAATATGGAAGAGGAGGACTCCAAGAGTGAGGGTGGTCAAAAAAGAAGCATCTAACATCTACTACTTGGGCTAAAGGCTTCTTGCATAAGGGAATTCCCTTGTGGGCAATAGGAGACATGAGTTGAGAGGAGTGAGTAGTAGTTGATTAATTAATGTCCTTTGGATCTTCTCCTGCAGTAGTTTCTATATGAGAGTGCAATGGAAAGACTGTGAAAGGTTCTGACAACAAAGAGACATGGTCAGAGCTTTAACTTTAAGACACTTGGTCTAAGGGAAAATGGAGAGGGAAGTGGGATCACGATTCATCAAATACATATACGGGATTTTCAGAGAAGAAATAAAAATGTTGTTTAAAATATTAGACAAAATTCGGTAGTGTGAAGGTGCACCTTTTAAAATGTACATGGATGCAAATACTTGAAGTTAAAAAAACTCAAATATCAGCTTCAAGGGATGATATTCAGTGTTCAGGACTTCATCAATGGTAAAATACACAACTCTGTTTACATTGCAAACTAGATCTGATTAAATTATCCAAAATAGTATAGGATATTATATCATAACTGTCTAAATGTCTTGAAGTTTAATGGATAAGTAAAGGTTAATGATATCATAGGTTTTAAAGGGGTATGAATCAGCCAAAGTATGAATGAAAATTTACCTATGCTATAAGTCTATTTGCTCACGTTCTTAGAGAAATCTGTTTTGTAGGTTCTTAGAATTCAAAATGGGTCTTATAGGAGTGTTACATACTTGGATGATTTCATTTCCTATGCATGTAGGCCCCTCCCATTTTTGTTTTACGTCAGAACATTCAAATCAACTTCTTTCCCTTCATTATCTTCATTTGCATGTTACATTTCTAAGCCCTCACCATGAGCAAGCTCCCACATTCTACCCCCACTTTCCCTGATCTATCTGCACCCATAAGGCAGATGATTCCTTATAAGAGATTAATTGTATTTAAAGAAAGTCTTCAAACATATTATCTTGAAAAAGATAAGAAAATAAAATGTCCTCCATTAGAACCTAATTTATCTCATGCCTCTTGCCACTTGTGTCAAGCCTGTCTCAACCCACAGCCTCTCTCCAGATCTGTCTTCTGAACTTCTACTGAAGTGAACTATCTATCTCCTTTTCCATAAAGAGACTTTTAACTCTTCCACCCCTGCCTTTGTCCATATTTCTGAGTAGCTGAAAATGTTATCTTTTCACTAATTGGAAGCCTCAGTTGTAATGCAAAAGCTAGGATGTCACTTTAACGTGACAGAGTGGTCTTGCCTTTATGTCTCCCGGTTGGTAACCCCACCCCTCCTAATGATCTTCATACAATGATCTCTGCTCATCTACTTGTAGCACATTGAATATGTCTTCCCCACATCTACATTCTTTATACTATGCCTTGGATATTACTATAGTCTGTGTTATAGTGATCCATAAGCTAATATTATACTTTTAGGTTTGCTCCTAAAGGTCAAAAACTTTGCATATATGTTTCTACAGTCTTTAATGTTCTATGGTGGGGTGGATGTATAGAAAACACCATTAGAATTAAATTAAATGCTATTGGAAATTTGAAAAGTATGTTGTGCATTCCTAATCTTCATAAATATATATATATGTGTATGTGTATATATATATATATATATACACATACACACATATATATATATATGCATATAGTTGTTGGTGCGGCAACTTGTATTAAGCCTGCTTAGGATAGCAAATGGTGTTTTGTAAAAATGAGATGAGCCATGGAGGAAAGGATGAACAATACCGAGCCCAGGCTTTTGCTCCTGAGACCTGAGGAGGTTGAGGAGTCCAACTACAATGGCAAGGTACTCCATCTGACAAGAGGAGAACGAAGATTTTGATAATTCATAAAAAAAAATTATAGTGAGAATTCATCAGTCACTGAACTTTAATATCCTATATAGAAAACTTTTCAATAGTAAATCATTAGGTACGGTTTCTTAAATCCAGTTGTGTTGATAGGAATGCAATTGTCATCTAAATGCATCCCCACAAGTACATTTAAAAATTCCATGGACTAAGCATGCATCTTATCCTAAGAAATAATAGAAAGTAGCATTAGGTTATCAAATCGATTTTTGTTCCAAGGTAAGATTTTTCTCTTTTGTCTACTTTTTAAATTGTTTTATCATGTAAGTATAAACCTTTAAGTTGTGCTATTTACTCCATTTCCCAAGGGTGGATATTCAAGGTTCTATTATAAGTCTTTAATCATGAGTGCAAAGATGGGAGTTTTCATTTTATTTTTAAATCAAGAACGATCGTCATGCTTAGGGCTACTATTATTAGTAATGGTAGCAGTGTAAACAGACATTTTCTATTAGCCGACCATTATGTTTATGTAGTCATCACTTTTAGTCCTCTCCACAAATAAGCATGAAAATTCATCTTCATATTTAAACAGAAAAGAAACTTATAATATTAACTTCACTGTTAATGGTTTATGACCATATTCATAAATTAGAACATCTCTCGACCCTCATCAGAGAAACCTTTTGCAGTAGATGACAATAAATAAACAACGCCAGAGTATAAGAGACAAAAGAACACTCAGTTCTAAAGAGAACATCTATAGCTCACCTTTAGCCCAAAGCCTCAGGGATCATAGAGACCAAGGTAGAGGGAGGAAAGACTATAAGAGGCAGAAGCTCTGAATGGGTCTGATAGTTATATCTCTGGACATAACCTGGGACTTGGTTATTCTGGTACCAATGCCAATGTGCTCAATAGGATACCCTATGCTTCATTTCTTTAGCACCTAAAGGGACCTCCGTTATGCATTTTATTTCTATGACCTTTCTGTACATCAGCGCAGTGGGCTACTCAAGGAACAAGGGAGTGTTCTTCTGTGTGCTCACAACACATTACGTCAGTCTTAGCATAATGCTTGGAAAAGCCTTTGACTCAGTTTGGCTGATTGAAAAGAGGAGAAAGCAGTCTTCCAAATCCAGAAAGACTATAAAACAGTATAATTGTTTGAACTCTTTGGAGACTTTCGTGAAATACCAGTAGAATCATACATGGTTATCCCTCTAATGTAGGACCGGTAATTTAAATCACCTTCACTTTGCATTTGGAATTCTGTAAAGTTTTGTGTTTGAATAAGGTTCGAGTTTTGAAGGAACTCTGAGGTGATTCATGGGTTAGTAGCTTAATCCTTGCTGTGATAACAGCACCTAAAAAGCATGGTGGCATTGAGAGTTTCTTGTGGGCTTCTCCCTGAATACAGGCTTCATATCTGACCGTCTCTCCTTTTCTCTGCCGTTCCCACCCTGATGTAATTGGCAGAGATCAAACACTGGATCTATCCAATCTGGGACTCTGGGACTCTAAAACTTTAAGCTGAAACTTTACTTCTGTCTCAGGATATTGTCATAAGAAACCAGACTAATACAGTTGGTAAACTATGACTTGAGCAAAGCAAAGCAAACGAATGGACAAATAGATTTATCATTGCTGGAACATGGTTTGGCTATGTCCATGAGCTGTAATCCTGATCTCAGGTATGACAGTGTTGTAGAAGCTTTACTAGATGAGACATAGTAGAGATAGGACAAGGTGGGAACAGTCTCTGAAGAGATCAGTATAGTGGAAGGACTTCATGTATTAATTATTTTGTCATTGACATGATAAAATACCCAAAAGAAACAACATAAGAGGTAGGTAATCTGAACCCCTTTTTGGGATTATCAGTCCATCATGTTGTGGAAGACATTCTGGTGGAAACGTATCATATGATTTATTTTGTCTCAGGAGACAGGAAGGAGAGTTCTCAAACCAAATGCAAGGTATGTTGAAACATCCAAGGTCAGCCCTGATATTGATTCATTTCTTCTTCCTAGACTCACTTCCTAGAGTTCCATAACCTCCCCAAAAGGGACCACAGCTGAGGCAAAACATGCCCAGACATATGAGCCACAGAGAATATTTCACATTCGAATCCTGACAGCTCATTTAGTTCTCAAAGGTTTGAATTGCTTCAAAAACACTAAACCGCACCATTGAATCCCATCTACTTCCTTTTCCTCCGTGTGACTCCTCTATCTGCTCCTCCCATAGGTTTACACCAGGATGCCAGGTGTCAATAAAGGCCCACCACACCCCTTACAAGCATCTCAAAGGGGCCAATCTGACCGTAAGCTTCCATCTTCACAAACTATCAACACAATACGCCTATTATGATCAAATATTTTTTATTATCAGTTTTTTCTTATAGCAACAGACAATGGATAAATACAGGACTGAACCATATCTATAACTACCAGTGATAAGCTTCGATTTTTGTTTTCTTAATTGTCATGTTCCTGGGAAATCTTATTTTTTTTACTTATATTTAGCTACTTGTACTGAACTATATCAAGCAATCCTATGATTGACTTTCTTACAAACAGTGATAATCTATATACTAAAAACATTTTTAAAAATCATATAAAGTTGATTTAAAGGAATCATTTAGGTGATAATTATCTATAAGCACTCATTAAAATCAATATAGTATTTATTTTGGTTTTATAAGTTATAAGGGCCAAACACTAGTATAAGTTTCAAGGCTGTCTATTCTATTGAGAAGAAGGGAATTTGACAAGTTAACATATATGTGTGTTCACCTATCTGAAATAATCTTCTTCCTTCTTTTTTCTTCCTCCTCCTCCTCTTCCTCTTCTTTCTTCTTTGTTTCTTTCTTACTTTCTTTTTTCTCCTACTCCTCTCTTCCCCCTCTCCTTTCTTTTTCTTTCTCTCTATTGGGAATGCCACATGAGGGTCTTTTTACGAGAGTTAATTCTTAAGGATTTTATAACTGCTGAGTTAATAAACAAATACAATTTTGTGGCATTTTAAAAAGAGTCCTAATACACTTGGATTCCACCAAAGTACGAAGTCCACTTTGGATTAATTAAAATAGTGAAGTTTTCTCTTTATAAACTCTTTTGAATGGAAACAAGAAACAAGGAAGAATTTAACATGGAAGAAATGAGTCAAAGTGTGAATCTCTATATTACAATATGATCAGAAACATCAAAATTATTTTTCCTCTGTCACTGTTGAAATTACAGTGTCCTCATTTCGACGTCCATAAACAATTTGTTGAGATTATTTTCACTCTGATTTCATGCTTTTGACTCAATCTGTTACAAGTCAGTCCTATAGAACTCTAGCTATTCTTGGAGATCATGATCAAATTGGTTCAGTACTTAAGTAATTCAACTAGATAGCCAAACATGATATTATAGATTTTGATGACTACATTCAAAATAACAAAATTCCTCATTTTTAGTTATATTGCTAGTCAGGAGAGAAAACATTGCCACAAATATTAGTTGATTCGCTTCAAATAGCTGAATAATTAAATTTATGCTTTTTAAAACCCCAAACTACAGTCTGTCAATCTTTGGAAGTTCAATCTTCATTGACAAATTTTTACTAAGGCTTAAATATGCATAGATTATTCTATAAATAGAATTCTAGGACTAGGGGAATTCTGTATTTTTCTTTCTGAAGATTGATAAATTAGCTTCTCTAAATGTTGATCTGAATATTCTTTTGCTCACAGCAGTAGGTCCCAAATGCATTATTTTTTTTTGCATACATTCCCTTCACAAATGACTGCACACGCTTATTAACACCAGACCAAATTACTCAGTGTCAAAGTCATAAAGGAGGAATCGCGATGAAGTTAAAAGTGCTTGATGCCTCCCATATGCAATGGCCTAGGACAAGTCTGGCGCAGGCATTTCTGTATTCTTAGTTGGATAATTCTAACAATATTTGTGTTTATTGACTTTTAGATAAGCAACTGAAGGTTAAACACAAGTATGTGTGTATATTATCTAAAGTCCAAGGCTGAGAATGTAGAAAAATTGGACGTTAATATATAGTTCTTATATTACAACTCCTGTTTCTATTCTTATACTAGACTGTTAAAGTTTGGATTAATTATCAGGAGTCAGAACCTTAATTGGAAAATCAGGAATTCTCAGTTTGGTATTCCTTTGGGAGGAACCAATATGAGTTTCCTTAGCATTATTTACTTTGATGATATCTGTTTAGAGTAATTATTTTAATGTATTTTAAAAACCCACTTTGCTTACATGAGTTGATAATTTTACACCCTCCTACGTTCATGATTCACAGTCTCACTATTTCGGCAGCATTTAAAGGAGGTGATTCCCTGAAACCTGGGTAAGGAGGAACACGGCACCAACAGGAAGCACCATAATACACATAGTCAGAACTTTAACATTTTACTCAAGATAGTGTACTTTGTAAAATAGGAATGATAAGATTGTTTATCTATAAATTATTTTTAAAAAGACTATTATTTTCATGTTAACTACCTTTAA
Source organism: Uromys caudimaculatus (assembly GCA_028551405.1). Classification (NCBI taxonomy): domain Eukaryota; kingdom Metazoa; phylum Chordata; class Mammalia; order Rodentia; family Muridae; genus Uromys; species Uromys caudimaculatus. The sequence goes on along the minus strand of CM052713.1, from coordinate 63,142,852 downwards.
AAATCTATTTGCTAAAAAGGACAATGTTGATTTACAGGGCAATGGAAAAGATCTAAGAGAATTTCTTCATTTTTATCAGCTTTAAAAATGGCATGAGATTAAGTCAATATTTTTTTCACGTGGTTCATTTTTAATTGTCTTGGCTCTTAGGAAAACAAATAAATAAGGACTAAACCTACCTGCATTCTACTCAGCTATACGTTAACAAAAATACTTTGTGTATGAGAAGATAAATACGGCATGTTTAACATTTGGAACGTCCCTGCAGAGGCATTGATTTGTAATTCAGATCACATAGCAGTTTGGATTTCTCTGTCATGTCCATGCCCTTTCTCTATCCCTCCCCACCACCACCCCCCCAAATAAAACACAAAGGCTCTATCTGCAGTAGATGGAGGGCAACCCGGGGATCTGTGCAGACTGGACTATCCATCACATTTCTTTCTTAATTGAATGACACCAGAATGAGATCGATAAAATGTAACAAGAGACAGCTTTGCATTTCCACACTCACTTATCCTCCCCCCCATTACTCTCAGCCACCACCGTGACCAGAAAGCCCAAGTAAAGAACATGAACCCTGCTGCCAGACAAGCTGTAAGATAGCAAGGAACCTGTTAGAGAAACAACAAAAGTTACAAATATTAGAAAGTAGATCTGGGGCCAAAAGGTTATTTAACAAGTATGGAATAGTCTTCCTTTAAAAGCGATCGCATACTCGTTCCTACGTAACATCCTCCTAGGAAACGTTTCAATCGCGTCATCTCAGAAGCTTTCTCTACACTTCCAGGATTTCTTGGAACTGCAGCAGTGACCGGTTCAAGCAGAGCATGGGTGATGCTTCAGCTCAAACCAGACAGGCTTAAAATGTTGTAGCACAGGGCAGCTGTGCTACACTGATGCTCAAGGTTCCTGAGATTCCCAATGCATTATTGATAACCCCACCGCTCTGCTGAAGCAGAGGCTGACATCGTTTGCTCTCAACCTTCTTCTGAAGAGCCCTGGCTTGGCTGGGAATCGATCAGTGTAAAACGTTAACCAAAGAACAAAACTACTCATGTAAAAGTTAACATTAAGAATCTCCTGTGCTCACTGACTGACGGTGTTAACCAAAATCACATGGCCAACTTTGCTATTCATATGTCGTTGGCAGTTTACACTGTGCTCCAGCTCCAGGCTATAGGGTGTAATATTCGCTTAACACTCTACATCTTGAGCTGATTATAAGTTATTTGTGGAAAAAAATGCTTTCTGAAAGAAAAATAAACATGGATATAGTTTTAAAAAATACATTATTTTTCTTTCTGGTACATTTTCTCTGTATTATTTTGCAGTTAAAGTTGATCTAGATAATTTTCCTGAATTCATATAGTGCCTATCATTAACATGTAGCCATTCCTGGCATAACGTATTCCTACTGAGTTGATATACATAATTTTATATTTCATACATTAACTAACAAAATAAAAAACTATGTTTTGAATATGACAATTATATATTTCTATCTCACCACAAGTAGTTTGTAGTACGAGTTCTGAGGTAAAGTCTGATACAGAGCATATCTGTGCTTATAATTTGAATTGAAAATATTACGTACTCTTTGTTTACTATGAAAATTAAAAGAATACTATTTCCTTAGATGATGGTAACATCCAATACAATCATTATTCCCAAGTTACTTTTGTACTTTAGAGCAAATAAATGTACAATTCAATTATTATTCGTTGATAAACATAGGTAACGACACAACTCCGATCGTGAACAGAATTTGGTCTCATCGAGAGGCATTGGCCACCTAAAATAGGTGTGAGTGGCTGCTCAGCCAAAGGAGACACAGAGTACGCTGTGATGAGTGTATTTCATCTGTCTTTTACTTGCTGAGCCCTGAATTTGATATAGCATGATCTTGCTCAAATTGTAAACTGTAATTTTGCCAAGAAAGAAGTAAAGCCCTAAAAAAATATGTGTTTTAAAATGTACATTTCTTAATAAAAGAAATTGCATAAGTCTTTGCCAAGGTAAAGTCACCCACATCTTGTAAGAGACAAAAATCTGGAATGCTTTGCAGAATATATAAACACTGAAGTGTGTGAAGATTGCCCTCTCCTCCTTTTTAATGTTACCCTTTCTGTTTGCATGGGCTGCAGGAACTTAAGCCCTGGGGAGAAAAAGACCAATTTCACCGAATATGGAATTCATTTCTGAAGCCTAAAGGAACTCTAAACTAGAGAAAGCACATGAGTACCACCTTTGATCTGGTTTGCTTTGCCCACTGTTTCTTGTAACTTTTCCTTACAAATAATCTATTTAGCAGAACAAGGGTGAGACTGGCTGTTGTCATGAGAATGACACCAGAGCTTGGTGGCCCTAGTATTGAAAGTACTCCTCTGAATGTGGGCCCACTTCCCACCTGGGAAGGTGACACCTTTGGAAAGCCATGCAGGTCAGAACTAGAGTGAACTCCCGCCAAGACCATCAACTACTGTTTTAGTGATGCTGACCTTGCTGCTTTTATTTCATGTAGATTATTCCTAATTTTTCAGATGAGACTATGACCAATTAGAAGTGTTTGCAGAGTGTGGTATGATGAAAAAACTGATTAGAATTATAAAAGCCTTCAGGGGCTACCTTGGCCACATATACTGGCCGAGATTCATGCTATCTCCAGTGCTGTCTGCATGGTTGTCAAGTGGGATTATATGAGAAATAGCTTGGACATTTTCTCCCTCCTATGGGAATCACATGTGCATGGGTGTGGCCCATAGCTTAATTAGATTCCTTCTTCCACCCTTTTATTTTGCTAGAATGGTTACCATAACCCAGACGACAAACTTTATCTTATTGTACTCTCTGGAATTTCTGACATGGCTATTTGAATAAGAGAATGATTTTCTTCTCAAAGTAACTTTTATAATATCTTAGCCCTCTTGAAATTTGAGGTCATCTGTAAATTTGTTCATTTATCATATTCTGTGTATTTGAGGTGACAAATTAAAAGAGCAAACAAACAAAATAAAACACCAATAAGAGAGGAAATAGCTGGATTTTACTCCAGGAAACTAATCTTCTAGGGCACAGGAGCATAAGAAATACAGAGAACTTTCGCTTAGTCCTATGGGGTAAACCTATTGAGATACCTCAACCACACATAGTTCATGTCTTAAGTTTTGTACTCCATTTAGATGTACTCTTATTGCAACTTACTACAAAAGAGCCTGAATGGCCATTCAGACAACTGCTGAAATCAAAAGATTCCTTTTTGGAGGCAGTGACTATAGATTTTTATACTTATTTTTTGCTTTGCTATGGGGCATTCAACAAGGACAGAAAGATTCTCATTTGCGTTGCCCCTCCCACCCTGCAAACTATTGAATTGCTCTGGTTTTGTACAGTGTAGAACAATCCCGCAATAATAAAACAGCTCAACTCTGTGCAGAAGGTGAGGCTTTCCATTGGAAGCTTCTCTTTAACGGGAAAAAGAAAACAAAGCAAACAGGCTGACAGCTTTAGAAAATTCAAACAATTCCACTTGCCAAGATGTGTATTTCATGCGTTTTCACTAATTTCAGATTTGCTGCGTATGTTCCATGCTAACAATGCGTGCTTTCAATTTCAAAGTTCGTTTTCGTGCTGCTCAAAGCAATCTTCACCTTCCAATAGGCAATTATTTTCCTAATCGCTTTGCAAAAATCTTTTCTCTGAAGTGACTGAGAAACAGTTTCAACTTATACATCATGGACACGTTGGAAACAAACTGAGCAGGTTGTGAACTGCAAATTGGCCCTTGATTGATTAAAAAGTCTCTTAGAAAAAGAAAAATCTGCAAAAATAAAAGACTACTTTTCAATTTAGAAAACTTCTAACTGACAAAACTCACAAGGGATTCAGAGGAGGAGAAGGATTCTCTTATGGAGCAAAATCCACTGTCTGTGATAGCTCCACTGTCTGTGATAGCACCAATGGAACACAAACTTCTGGGATAGTCTCTCCAATTAACATTAAATCTCACTTCAAACATTTGAATACTTTCCATGTCCTCTCTTTCAAAACTAGTTTATGTTATTCATCACACTTTCCTAGGGTGAAAATAAATACACAAGATAAATACATAAATACATACACAAGAAAATAAATACATAAGATTTTCTTATTAAAACCCTTTTGATATATTGTGCATGAAGCACGGTGCTTTAAATCATATTGCTATATGGGAGAAACAAGCAATACAGCAGAAAAGCAAAGCTATATATTAAGAAAATCCTTTACTCCTCATGGATTCAGACAAAAGCAAATTCTCTCAGTCCTCTCTTATGCCACAAAACCCCTTTCAATAATCCTAACTTCTCTATTATTTTCACAAACAGAATAATGGGAAGGCATATAACTACATTGATGGAGATTTGAAACTGTAAATATTTTTAAAATGATTTGATCAGGATCCCATTCAAATCAGGAAAATTAGTTGATATTTGAGGAAATCAACAAAATTTCCAACAAAGGCTTCCTTTAATTTCAATATTTTAAAGTTAGTTTATGACAAACTACTTAAAAATCTTGTTTGGCTATTAATTGAGGCATTTTATCTCATGAACTTTCTTAAAATATGCTTTCAATACCGTCTACCATTGACTCAATATAGAAGGTAAAATACAGAACATGAATGAGCCAACAATACAAAGATCCTAATTAGTATCATGTTATAGGGAAACAATGAAGTGATTTTGTCCCCAATTACTGACAATTAGCCAAAGTACAACAGTTAATTTCATGGAAATAAAGTCACCATAACGTGAAAGGAATACCCCGTCAAAATGAATGGCATTTGCCTGGATTCCTTAACTGGTTATTTCAACAATGAATCATAAAAGTTTGAAGCAACTTGTACAGCTTAACACATAGAAAACTCAAGAGTCTGCCTATTTGAAGATTCTAAGTTTTAAGCATCCATGGAAACATGTAATTCAATGTAGGAACACCTTGAAGCATATACAGTTTTCAGTCCCTTAAACCTAAAGACGTTATCACTCTGGGTAACATGTTTGTTCAGCAATAAGCCTAGCAAACAGCAAGCTACACAAAGATAGCTTGTAAGCCTTGTCATTACAGTGAGCTGGTGACGCTGACAGAAGAACAGTCACAAAGTTCTTAGCTCCCTTGGCTTTTTTATCTCGCTCAAACTTTTCAATTTGCTTTCTTCATCCATTTTTCTCCTAATGTCACACTTAGATCTGTGCTCATGAATACAGAGATGGCCAAGCCTGGGAACCCGTGTCAGCTCCATGTGTGCATTAAAATTCCATCACGAGGCTCAGATCGTCAGTGTCCAGATGTATCACAAAGTCATACCCAGCTTTAAAATATTTTCTGGGTCTGCAAATCTTAGAAAGGACACGTTTGGCAAGGTAACTACCCAGAGACCAAATAAAGACAATTTAAAGCCAGGACTCCTGAAGCGTAACTTAAGAAATGCACCCTTCACAAAATATCCAGTTTCGACAAGTTCAGAAAATAGAACTTAAAACACAGCAAAACAACTTGATAGATGGTTGCTTAAGGAACTTCGCCTGGATTTTAAAACTGAAGGTACACAAATAAACATTTCAGATGTTTTTGGCTGCATGCAGATAACACCCTCTCTGGGGAGAAGGCTGGAAACTGCTGGGTTCTTTTGTGCAGACTCCTGGAATGTGCCTGCTTTTCATTTCTTTCTCTGTGTCTGCACACTGGCCTCACAGGCAGTGTCTTAAGCCATTCAGGGTCAGGGCAAACAGAGGAGCGCATTCATGGACAGATCAAGTTTATGTGAGAATCTGCTCCTCCGCTGCCCTCCATCTCCATATGAATCGTTAATAAAATCGCAGCCTGAAAGCTCATCACCCCAACAGTGAGGAAGTCATGCAGAGAATCCTCTGGTTCAGAGGGGGGAAAAAAAATTTCTTTATCTTTTTCATCCTTCGCCAGCAGTCGTGGGAATTCTGCCATGTAACTCCTTCTGTGCCAAACCTCACCCCCTCATCCCAAGACCAGAATCTACGTTCTAACTGGCACCTGATCACGTGAGAAAGGAGGGGGGACACAAGACAAAAGAAACATTCCGATAGCCTCAGCAAATCTTCCAGAGCGCCAAATCGGCCTCTGCTGCACTCTATTGCTGCAAAAACCTTCAGGCAATATCAATGCTTCAATTTTCCCAGCTCCTGTCAAACAGCTGGGAAGAGTTTCCCATCATTTTATGACACCACATGAGCTACAGAGGCACAGATATCACAAAAGATCACATAGAACACGAAGAACAGAGTCTTCCCTAATTAACTTGATAGCTCCATGCAAATACTGGACAGGATCAAGCCCCAGAGTGTATCGGAAGCAATCTCACATGTGTCTTCTAACCTTGCTACTGCCTAGCTGTAGGCTCTTGTTTTCTCCGCTCTTATTCCTCGCAAACTGTCTTAATATCGAACGCTTTGCAGAGGGATGGGCTGATGAATGAAAACATGCATTTCTGCCTGCCCTTTAAGGTGAGTTAAAGGGGGTGTGCTGGTAGAATCAATTACTGAACAAGAGAACAACAACAACAAAAGAAGATTTATCCCACAAAGTGGCCGTAATTACACCCTGCAGTATGTTTTAAACTAAGTACTTCATTTATAATTACCACTATTAAATTCTAGTAAGGAATATTTATTTCATTAAGAAGAGAAAGAAAGAAAAAGAGGAGGAGGAGGCAGACAAAGAAGAAGAAGAAGAAGAGGGGAGGAAGAGGAAGACGAGGAGGAGGAGGAGGAAGAGGAGGAGGAGGAGGAAGAGGAGGAGGAAGAAGAGGAGGGGAGGAGAAAGAAGAGGAGGAGGAGGAAGAGGAGGAGGAGGAGAAGGAGGAGGAGGAGGAGGAGGAGGAGGAGGAGGAGGAGGAAGAAGAAGAAGAAGAAGAAGAAGAAGAAGAAGAAGAAGAAGAAGAAGAAGAAGAAGAAAGAAAGAAGAAAGAAAGACATAGAAAGTCTTCCAGTAGATCATGAAGGAAACTTACTATTTTTTTTAACTTAAAAAGTATTAATATATGTATGCTTAAATTTGATACTAAGTTAGCAATAAAAAGTTTGAAATCTCATCTACATTCATCCCTCAGATTTTCAGATCGCCTTAGCATGCTCTGGTCTCTTTCCAGGATGTACAGTTCGCTGTTTCCACTCTAATTAACATCCTGGTACTATTAGATCCAGGTTCCCCAGTGTTATGTTACTAAAGGAAATGACAGCAATGTCAAAGTTCTACAAAAGCACCTCCAAGTTACCTTCCATCAGCCTTTATTTCCTATTCGTTGCCTTCCTCAAATAACCACGACTTCTGTTTTAAGGTGATGTTTCTAAATAAACCTAATCTGACAAAAATGTAGCATGACTCTTATCACTAAAGGTCTCGAAATTCTCTTAGCTATATTTCAGAAAATGGAAACATACACAGCTTTAACCCACACCTTCGTTACAGAAAGAGTCAAGCTAAAAGGAAAACAATGACTTCTTAGCCACTCAACTAGTAAAACTATATAAATTATTATGTCACCTAGTTTAAATAAATACCATGTCCCTTTGCTCAGTATATGCAGATATCAGTTGCCGCTTCTGGGGCTTGCTATTGATAGTTCAAAGAATTCTTCTCCACAAATTTTAAGTGACAGGAGTTTGACAACATTTTCAAACAGGAAATTTGGTTTTATGCTAAACATCACATCATTTAAAATATTCTCCTTAAAAGTAGAAAACCATTAGGCGCAGTTTGCAAACACTGTTCAACAATTCTTATTCAACTTTGATACAAATTCTGGCAAATAGTATGCAATTTATGCTTCTAGAATCTCAGAAATTTGAATAGTTCTTCAAATATAATCCAAATTAAATTAATTTTTAAATATATAAAAAGTCAGTAAATGAATTCTTAGAAGATACTTAGAAAGTCATACAAACATATTTAGGAAAATGTTATTTAGGGATAAGAACATTTTATTGTAATGGGTTTACTATGAAATAGATACATACACTTCAATAATTCTTATCATAAAAGGACCCTGTTACCTAATTCTATCAACCCAGGACTTTATTTTGATTCTTTATATTTCTTAATATTTTAGCACAGAATTAAGTCTTATCGGGATGAGTCTTTTCTCTTTTTGAAAATTTTTATTAGATATTTTCTTTATTTATAATTCAAATGTTATCCCCTTTCCTGGTTTCCCCTCCGAAAACCCCCTATCCCACCCCTGCTCCCTCTGCTTCTATGGGGGTGCTCCACCATCCACCCACTCCCACATCCCAGCCCTGGCATTCCCCTACACTGGGGCATCGAGCCTTCACAGGACCAAGGGCCTCTTCTTCCATTGATGTCTGACAAGGCCATCCTCTGCTACATATGTGGCTGGAGCCATGGGTCCTTCCATGTGTACTCCTTGTTGGTTGGCTTAGTCCCTGGGAGCTTTGGGGGAGGGTCTGGTTGGTTGATATTGTTGTTCTTCCTATGTGGCTGCAAACCCCTTCAGCTCTTTCAGGCCTTTCTTTAACTCCTCCATCAGGAACCCTGTGCTCAGTCCAATGGTTGGCTGCAAGCATCCACCTCTGTATTTGTGAGGCTCTGGCAGATAACCTGTATCAGACTCCTAGTGTGGATGCCAAGAAGTGCTTGCTGATGGGGTGAGCATTTTCTGAGAAACAAATTAATGATTTGGTTGATTCCTTTAAATGATTTATTTGAATATATAAAATTTTAAAATATGACACATGATTCTAGAATGGACTTATCCATTGGTATTCTAAACAATGTGTCTCATTAATTCCATGGAAGCTTTCTCTTCATATCTGGATGAAAATGGAAGGAAAGATATATCTGGATATTGCAGGAAAATCGGGAGAAGCCAACACTTATGGTGCTCCTTCTCTGACTAAACCTGGTAATCTAGAAAGAGAGGCTCCTAATATTCCTAATATTCCTAATATTGTAGACTCTTATGTTACTCCAAAATGTATTATGTTGACATTTTAGCTCCTAGTGTGGGCAAGAATAAGAAAAGTACATCTATGGATAATAAACGTTAAATGGGGTTCAAAGGGTGAGGTCCTGATTTAATTCTAGAAGAGTCATAAGAGACATCAGAAAGCAACCTCTTTTGCTTTTAGCACATATGAGTTATAAGAGAGAGTTGCTATCCAAAAGCCAACATCCTGGATCATAGACTTACAATTTCAGAACAGTTAGAATTCCACGCATCCTCTAGTATGCTGTGTATCAACACAAGCTGACTAGTATTAACAAGGGGAAAGTCAAGGTGGGAATATGGGAGTGGCTGGGTGGGCGGGTGGGAGGTGGAATTCCCTCACAGAGGTGGGAGAGGGGGAGGGGATAGGTGGTTTCCAAAGAGGAGACCTAGAAAGGGGGAAATGTTGGAAATGTAAATAAAGTATCAAAAATAAAAATAAAAATAATTTAAAAAATTGGCAATTGAAATGAATTGAGAATTAAAATTGAAATGAGTCAGACTCTGCATTCTAAGCAGATTTATGTTTTGTTTGTTTCCTTTCAGAGCTGTGAAAAGGGAGTAAGGATCTCAGTCTGAATGATTGCTGCTCAGAGAAAGCATATACCACTCCCTGCCCTTTACCTGATTCCTGGACAGGCTGTGTATCTGTCTTTAACCAGATTTATTGATTGCATTCCTAAACCAGAGAGTGAAATATTTACTTTGCATATAGTCATTGACTATCAATACACCTAACTGGGAAAAAACAATAAAGATCTTGGATTCGAGGCTGTGCATCCAGCTGCAGTTGAGATCTGGCGACCAGCATGCTTTTGACTGACGGCCAAACTAAGTTTCCAAGGCTCCACAATGTGCACAAGAACATTGACATCAAATGACTTAAAGTCACATGAGCTGCATGAGCCTGAGGAATGTCTTCTTTTAACACTTCTTTAAACTCCTTCACTTTCTTTCCATTTGAATTAATTCACCAACATAAATGTATTGGGAGTCACACACCTAAATGATTTGAAATCATCTTCTGTCTGAATTTCATTACTGCTCAGAACTAGAACCAGCATGATTTCAACTTGATGTTGAGACAGTCATAAGGACTTTGCTAATCATAAGGTCCTTGCAAAGTGGCCTATAGGAAACATCTTATCCCAATGAAAAAGATAATGTGTTTATAGTCTTTGTTCTTCCGTCACTTGGAGAACCTAATAGCAAATGATTACATGTCTTAATTGGCATTCTCCCAGACTTCTTTTGTTTGTTTGTTTGTTTGTTAGTTTTCTCCTCTTTTTACTCGTCTGTCAATAGGGTTTAATTTGGGGAAAGACTCAACTGTTTAGGATGATAGATAGAAAGATGAAGGCAATAAAAGTATAGCATGGGGATTTTGGACTATGAATTGAGGTTCAAAGACAGAATTGCTATTTAATATTTGAGTGTCAATAGAGGAATTATGGAGAGAATGGAGTAACTACATATCTGTCACATGAGTCAAAGGAAACATTTATTAGCCATTCTGTACCAGGAAAAATTATTATTTGTAGGGATGTTTGAAAAATCTATACAGAAACATAATATAAGTTACACACACACACACACACACACACACACACACACACACATTTAGAGTTACCCTACCTAGGTTATAACCTTACCAAAAAGACTAAGGTTGCCAAATAAAAAAGCCTGAGGTAGTTGTAGGATGCCTTGTTTCAAGTTGTTAATCAAGGGTATCCTGGAGACCACCAAACAATACAGACAATTGCCAACCCTCTTGGTTGTCCACCAAAACTTGAAGGTGATGATCCCAAACTGTTTGGCCACAGGACATGGAGAAATCAAGTTAGCACTGGTTAGAAATCTTTCTCCATGCTGACTAGCTCCCATAGTATTAGAAAGTGTTCTTCAGGCTGCAAGGGAGAAAAGTCATGAGCAATTTTGCCCAGATGTGAACTATAAAAATGACAGATGTTGTTCAAGATATGTCCATACATGTGTTAGAAACAATATGGGCACAACCAATCACTTTTTGTATATAAACCCCATTCCATGGGAATGAGCAGGTACCTTGTACTGTAAAACTGGCTGAGAATCAAGATTTATAGAGCTCATAAGCCCCAGGGTGAACCTATAACATTATTGTGCTAAATAGTCATAGCTCCAAACTGACCTCTAAGTATATATATTTATTATATAATATACATGAATATATAAATATATAGAGATACTTCTCTATACCCATAAATTAGAGTAGTTTTAAAGTTTTATAAGAGAATTTTCTTTGTGCAGTGGGAAGTAGGTAATGCAGAAATCACACCTGGTCAAAGTACAGGGAACAGGTGTCTGTGGCATGCTGAATCATAAGTAGGGCATCTATAACACACCTCCTGCTCCCAAGGTTGAGGTACCACTGTGGAAGCAGGTAAATCAGTAAGGAAAGATCAAGAGAGCCAGAGTAGAGAATCACTGAAAAAAAGTGTCTTCTAGATATTGCAGGGCCATTGTACTCGTTAACATACAAATAGCTATAGTTGTCTGAATAAGGCTGGAAGATCATGCCAGCCCACACTCCAGCATGCAGAGCTTGGGAGCTCATCATCTCTTACACCTAAGAAGCTATGAACAATCAAATGTATCTGTGGGATGGAGACTCAGTCTTCTTTAAGTATATGGTATTTGATAGGTAAAGCAAGCGCCACTAAATAGCTCTACTCCAGTGAATACAGCACAAATTGAGCTGAGCAGGTACATGTACATGTACTGAAATTACAGAAGAGGACACTAAGTAAAGACAGGGTAGGGAGGTGGAGGTGGATTTAAAGGAATTAGGGGAGGTAGTGGGATGAATATGATCGAAATACATTGCATACATTAAATAAATTCCTCAAAGAATTTATATGTGTAGACATATATATGCACACACATCTATATAAATTAGGTATTATACATGTTTAAAAGTCTCCTGAAAAATTAGGAAAATTTTGGCTCATAAGAAAATATTTATACGAGATTTTCCTTTAAATAGTTTAAATATAACTGATGAAATAAGTCAATTTATTTAAGCTGAAGTTGCAGAAATGTGGCTGCATGGTGTTATGGTTGGTGTCATAGACTCAGAATCCAGACAACCAGAGATATTTCACAAGCAGAAGTCTCTTTCTGACACTTTTTTGATGACCCAATACGGTAGTGAGAGACAGTGCTATTATATTATTCTGTAAAGTCAAGTTTTGAAGACAGGTTATAAATGTTCTCAAGAAAATCTGAAAATTTATTGATTCATAAGGACTATGAATGTATCAGAATACTCGTTTTTCAAAATGTATTGTATCAACAGATTCTAAGTAATATTGTGAATCCACAAGTCTCCATGGAAAGATATGTATGTGTATACAAATATATATATATATATATATACACATATATATGTATATATATAGTGTATGTATGCATAGATATGTGTGTGTATGTGTATTTATGAGTAAATATACATAGTGGGATGAATATATATATATATATATATATATATATATATATATATATATATACACACACATACACACATGATAATGGATGCTATATTTCTAGCTTGATTTCTCTTTCTCTAATTATTGTATGTTGATTTAAAAGTTATGAGGAAGACAATAAGTGGAGTCCACTCCTGCCATTAAATTAAGGCTAAATTAAATGTATTATTCAATTTTCATTTAAGAAAATATGCTATATAAAAATATATTAAACATTGAACAGAACATATAATATCACAGTCAAATTCCATTCATTCTATTCTGTAGAACATAAAATCGAAATGATTTTCAAATAAAACTCAGAAGATAATTTGACTGATTTTATAAGAATGTAAAGAAAAGTGAGACATTACTTTTCCAAGTTAAATTTCTAAAAATAGTAGCACTGTACTTAGTCCAAATAAATGGACACTTGAAATTTTATAATATTCCATTCCAGATCTCTCTGCCATAATTCTATAATAACACATCTCTGAATTTCAACAGGGGTTCATTGTTCACCACTATTTAACAACCACTTTATTTTTAAAGAAACTGATAAGGTGACATTGAAAACCATGTGCCATATAAAACCTAATATCAACTGAGAAATAGTTGAAAGCTGGCAAGATGGCTCAGGAGGTAAATGAGATGCTTGTCAAGACTTACTTCCCGAGTTTATCTCAAGACTCACATAGTAGAATCAGAGACTTCTCACAAGTACTCTTCAGATCCCTATATTGTTACACATGTGTCTACACACACACACACACACACATACACACACACACAGGCAAGCATACACACCAAATAATAATTAAATAAATAAATAAATTTGAAAATGCACACACATATTTTGAAGCCATAAAGACTTCATGGAGACAATAAATAAATAAATGAACACACAAAAAACAAACCTGTGTGTGTATGTGTGTGTGTTTGTGTGTGTGTGTGTGTGTGTAATACCTTGCCCAAAACTCTAAAATTAATTTTAAACAAATTACTTTCTTGATTTAAAAAAGTTTGTAAAATTCAGTTTTTAGAATTATTTTGCATGTGATTATTCTCAGCACTGAACTATCAAGCATGGGGCTCTTTTCTAAAATATAAATACGAATGCAGTTGCCAGAGAATTCTATAATAGAATATTTCTTATTCTGGTTTACTTAACCCTGGACATACTTCCTCCTAAAGGAGTCCCAAGGCTTTGACCTTGAGAACCTGGTCAGAAGGGTGTCTCAAATTAAAGGCTCTTTGTCACCAAGACTGATGACCCTAGTTTGATTCCCTGGACTCACTAGGTGGAAAGAAAGAATAAACAATCTTAGGTTGTCCTCAGTCCTCCAAAGAGGTCCTGTGGAATGTGTTCTAAATAAATAAATAAATGTGCTAAATATTTAAGAAAATATGAATACATGAAAATCAGCTCATGACAGTCTCAAGTACAAAGTCCAGACAGTTTTAGTTGATTATTGGCAAAATAAATTGTGTTCTGATTTGTTCTTGTGCAATTCAAAATCAATTTTAATCATAAAAGAGCCATTCTTTAGTCATAACTAAAACGGGGTTTGTTGACCATGAAAGAGTATGGTTGACAGATAATCACAAAAAAAAAATTGTCTTTGTGAAATATGAAGCTTGCTAAAATATAGATAATAATTGAGATAGATGATAGATAGATGATAAATAGATAGATGATAGATAAATAGATAGGTATTATATTACAGGTTAACTATAACATGGTACCATGTATAGCTGAAGTATAATGTAAATATTATATAACTGATATAAGTAGGATTTGAGAAATAAATGTGTTTTAGGTTTCTTTTAAATATAGATCATAGCCTACCACCTTTTCACAGAAAAATGGCATTTCTCTAAAATTCTTAAATTTCACTGTTGTAATCAGTAACTCAAATATAACTGAGATATTGTTACCTTATGTGATTCAGCCCAAACTTTCTCCTAGTTAGATATGTGCTTCCTCTACAGTATTTCATGAAGAAAATAAAAATCAAATAGAGTTGTGCTTTCTTTGCTCTCTTCCTTTGCTTTATGACTAGAGGTGAAGACCTGGTATGCATTTACATCCTCATCTCTTCCCTTCCTCTTTTGGTGTTCTTTAATGTACTTCTGTCAGTTCATGGTTGTCTGTTTGATGCATAGACCACTGTCACCTTAATAGCTAAATCATGCCTTCTGTACTGGCTAGTTTTGTGTGCCAACTTGACACAAACTGGAGTTATCACAGAGAAAGGAGTTTCAGATAAGAAAATGCCTCCATGAGATCCAGTGGTAAGGCATTTTCTCAATTAGTGATCAAGGAGGGAGGGCCCCTTGTGAATGGTACCACCTGTGGGCTGGTAGTCTTGGGCTCTATAAGAAAACCAGAAGAAGGAAGCAAGCAAGCCAGTAAGTTACATTCCTCCATGGCTTCTGCATCAGCTCCTGCTTCCTGCCCTGCTTGAGTTCCAGTCCTGACTTCCTTTGGTGATGAACAGCAGCATGGAAGTGTAAGCTCAATAAGCTCTTTCCTCCCCAACTTGCATCTTGGTCATGATGTTTGTGCAGGAATAGAAACCCTGACTAAGACAAATTGGTACCAGAAGTGGAGTATTCCTGTGACAACCTGACCATGTTCTGGGGAGGACTATGGAAGGACTTTGGAACTTTGGGCTAGAAGATCCATACGGTGTTAAGAGCTCTATGGGATGTTGTGTAGGAGCTTGGAAGATAATATTGAGAAGATAATGTTGAGAACAGTGCAGAAGATGGAGACCTGGCTTGTAAAATTTCAGAGGGAAGATTAAAGACACTTATGAGGGCTGTTGCTATTTTGACTGTGAAGATTCTGTGGTTTTGGTTAGCTAGGGTTGAAGGATCACCTGTGATTAACAAGATACAAGAACTACTAAATCAAAACCATTGCATTACTGGGACTATTGATGCTGGTTAGCTAGAGTTGGGAAATTGGCAGTGGTTGGGAAGAGACCAGCATCATTGAGGTGAAATCTTCTGAGAAGTGTTTTCTGAAAGCACAGAGGCTTCGTTCCAGAAATAGCCAGGGTTGTACCTTGTGCTGTGGCTGGACTTGGTAATGTATAAAAGTCACCCAGGTGGTACTGATTTTGAAGGCATGAAGGAGTCCTGAAGAGCAGCTGAGGCCTGGGCACTGTGAGACGCTGTGGAAAGCCATTGGTGAAGGTGCAGCCTCAGTTGCAATTGATGGCCCAGGACTGAAGGGTTCATGCAAAGAAGTTGAGGCTAGGTACTTTGAGAGGCCTCGGAAGCTATTGGTGAAGGTGCAGCCTCAGTTGCAATTGACAGCCCAGGACTGAAGGGGTCATGCGAAGGAGGTGAGGCTTGGCACCATGAAGAGAGCCTATGAGAGGCTGCTGGTAAAGCCTAGTTGCAGCGGAAGACAGTAGTGTTTTGGAGATGCCAGTACCATGAAATGACCACCAAGAACAGCAGCAACAGTGGAGTACAGGCATCTGGAGCCCGTGTGTGCTACAAAGGGCAGAGTTGGAGAAGTGACTCAAGCCCTAGGAGGAATCCAGAAGATCATGAGTGGATCCCAGACATTGGACGGTTGGAGTTTGATTTTTGCTTTTGGTTGTGACTGTGGCATGATTTTTTCCCCTCTTGAAGAAAGAAGGTATTTTAGTAGAGCCCACAGTTAGTTAAGAGACTTTGAATTTTAAGAGATTGGATTTTAAAAGGGACTGAAATGTTAATATGTAATAATTTGCAAAGACTGTGGGACTTTTAAAGTTATTTAGATCTTGGGGATGAATAAGGAAGTAAGGGTCGAGGCTTAATGGTGATGTGTTTGTGTGTCAAGTTGACAAGGGGTCAATTGTACTGGCTAGTTTTGTGTGCCAACTTGACACAAGCTAGAGTTATCACAGAGAAAGGAGTTTCAGTTGAGAAAATGCCTCCATGAGATCCAGTGGTAAGGCATTTTCTCAATTAGTGATCAAGGGGGGAGGGCCCCTTGTGAGTGGTACCATCTGTGGACTGGTAGTCTTGGGCTCTATAAGAAAGCCAGCTGAGCAAGCCAGGAGAAGGAAGCAAGCAAGCCAGTAAGTTACATCCTCCATGGCCTCTGCATCAGCTCCTGCTTCCTGCCCTGCTTGAGTTCCAGTCCTGACTTCCTTTGGCGATGAACAGCAGCATGGAAGTGTAAGTTAAATAAACCCTTTTCTCCCCAAATTGCATCTTGGCCATGATGTTTGTGCAGGAATAGAAACCCTGACTAAGACACCTTCCAATTAGGAAAGTGACTTTCATGTGATTTAAGTGAAAATATACAATACATTACAAAATACTTTTCCATATCTCAGTATTCTGAACAAAATAGAGTTATAAATATATGATGTTCTGATTATCTTGGAATAAAAGGGAAACCAAACACTAAATTCTCATTTACCTTAGCAAAGAATATGTTCCTTTGAGTAGGATTATTTCATTATATGGTGTAGTTTAAGAGGTCATTGTTTGGGAATGGAAATATAAATTTCGCACTATTTTTTAAGACAAAGAAAAAACTGGTACATAAAACTTTTGAAAGGGCTATGCTTCTTGGTAATTTACATAAAGATTGATAATAGCTATAATAACACATGTGGTTAGCAATGCCATGATGGTGTACTTGGGGTAGTGATTACCATTTAGAAATTCCCTAAGAAAATAAAGCACAGACTCTAATCACAGTAACCCACCGAATGTTACTGCTAAACTTCCTGGAAGTCTAAATCTAAACCATCCTTTGCTTCACACTCAGGTTAACTTCATGCTGAGTCCCCAGGTATGTGTATCCTCCTGCTGGGCACTACATGTTCAAAGCCCAAGAAGGGAAAAAGGTCAAAAGACAAATCACATTATTTTATCTGATTGATATTCTGGATCTCTAAACATTTTCCTACAACAGTGAGCTTTTCTTGCAACCTTAGCAGATCACCTACTATTTAAAGATACAATTGATTTCTTTATTTTTTTAAATAAAATAAACCATCACAGTCCTCATATCACACACAACTATTAAGATAACCCAGGTAACTCCCCTCCCTCCCTGCTCAGCCAGCCAAGAAAGGCAAGATTCATGCATGCTTTGTCTACAGCTATATTCTTATCACATAGCCAGGCTTGTAAATGACTTCTAGTGCACATTTTATTGACAGACGTCAACCAAAGAATTCAATGAATGGAAGAGCTTCTTTTAAAACCTGTATATTTTTAAAATGTAAGTTTTCTGCATATATAAACACATAAATCACAAAAATAAATTCTCCTTACATAGTTCAGAATTTTGCTAATTTGTCATGATGGGAACAGTAGGGGCTTTGGTAGCCATGTTGACACATAGATACAGAGGCTTTTGGAGTTCAGAGATAAGAGGTCAGATTTCTGTGCACAGAATTATGAAAGTGTCAGCTTCTTGCATGCATCTAGGTTTACACATCCTCACCTGCACAACAAAGGCGTGGCTACCCACCCTCACAAGTTCCAGAAGATGTAGATGTAGAGAGAAGATGGAGAGAGATGGTGTAACATATTGAAATGGACAGTGCCTCTTTCTCAAATGGTGATCTAACACACACACACTAATATCGTAGACAAATGGCAAACACTTAAGAGCTTAGCAAAAGCAACCCACAAAATCAGCATAACAATTGATTTTGAGAGTATTTTAAGATGTTTGAAGTAATGCCAAAATTCCTCCTTCAAGCTCATATAGGGTCCTCTGAGAAAACACTTCCCTGCCCACTCACTCAATCCAGAGTGCCAGCTATTGCATAAAGAACCCCTTGGTACAACTTTAGGTAAGGTAGCATAGTCTCTGAAAATTGGAGAATTTAACCGTCATTGATACAGTTACTGCATCAGTGCGTAAACACTCAGAAGTATTCATCTGTCACATTTATCACCTTATTCCTTGAATTTTTGCTTCAAATTGGAGCATTTGTTTTTCACATTCTAGGCATGCCATCTTTTCGTTTACTTAGCAAGATTTGCAATGCATGAATTAAAGCACAGATTTACCCTCAGCTTAAACAGTGACTTTGAGTCAAAAGTACAAGTGTTCTTGGGTTTCAAGCATGGTTCAGCAGATAAGGGAACTTTCTGCTAAATCTGGCAGCCTATCATGAATCCCTTCAATGACTGAGATAAAAGAGAAAAAGAAACTCCCACATGTTTCATCTGATCTCCACATGCGGACTATGACATGTATATCCATCACATACAGAAATAAACACAAGTAAAATAAATTTCCAAGTACAAGTTCTCTCTCCCCAAGCCAAGTACTCAAATTTACTGCATTACTCAGCCTTCCTATGGAAAAATGATGAAATTTAGGCTTGCACTTTGAGAAATGCAAGAATGACACCATGCCCTTTATCACTAAGAAAAGTTAATTCAAAGGAAAATAGCTTTTAAATGCCACCCCTTATTTAAATTTAACAAGTGTCAAATTCAGCATCCCTTCATGATAAAAGTCTTGGAAAAATCAGGAATTCAAGGCCCATACCTAAAGATAGTAAAAGCAATATACAGCAAACCAGTAGCCAACATCAAACTAAATGGAGAAAAACTCGAAGCAATCCCACTAAAATCAGGGACTAGACAAGGCTGCCCTCTCTCTCCCTATCTACTCAATATAGTAATTGAAGTTCTAGCTAGAGCAATTAGACAACAAAAGGAGGTCAAAGGGATACAAATTGGAAAGGAAGAAATCAAAATATCACTATTTGCAGATGATATGATTGTACACTTAAGTGACCCGAAAAACTCCGCTGGAGAACTGCTGCAGCTGATAAACAACTTCAGCAAAGTGGCCGGTTATAAAATTAGCTCAAACAAATCAGTAGCCTTCCTATACTCGAAGGATAAACAGGCTGAGAAAGAAATTAGGGAAATGACACCCTTCACAATAGTCACAAACAATATAAAGTATCTTGGTGTGACTCTAACCAAGCAAGTGAAAGATCTGTAGGACAAGAACTTCAAGTCTCTGAAGAAAGAAATTGAAGAAGATCTCAGAAGGTGGAAAGATCTCCCATGCTCATGGATTGGGAGACTTAATATAACAAGAATGACCATCCTGCCAAAAGCAATCTACAGATTCAATGCAATCTCCATCAAAATTCCAACTCAATTCTTCATAGACTTAGAAAGAGCAATTCTCAAATTCATTTGGAACAACAAAAAACCCAGGATAGCAAAAGCTATTC
>CM052713.1:63021988-63122595 GCA_028551405.1 Uromys caudimaculatus | reverse complement strand
CTGGAAATCAGTTTGGCAGACCCTCAGAAAAATGGACATAATGCTACCTGAGGACCCAGCTATACCACTCCTGGGCATATACCCAGAAGATGCCCCAACATGTAATAAAGACACATGCTCCACTATGTTCATAGCAGCCATATTTATAATAGCCAGAAGCTGGAAACAACCCAGATGTCCCTCATCAGAGGAATGGATACAGGAAATGTGGTACATTTACACAATGGAGTACTACTCAGCTATTAAAAACAATGATTTAATGAAATTTGCAGGCAAATGGATGAAACTTGAAAATATCATCCTCAGTGAGGTAACTCAGTCACAAAAGAATGAACATAGTATGTACTCATTGATAAGTGGATATTAGCCCAAAAGTTCAAAATACCCAAGTTTCACTGTACAGTAACAGCTGGACTGAGAGTGAGGTCCCAGATGGAGGAGTTGGAGAAGGGACTGAAGGAGCTGAGGGAGTTTGCAGTCCCATGGAGGGAGCAACAGTGTCAACTGGCCTGACCCCCCTGGTCCTCCTGGAGGCTGGACCACCAACCAAAATATACACATCGAGGGACCCATGACTCGGACCACGTATGTGGCAGAGTAGGGCCTTGTTGGCCATTAGGGGGAAGAGAGGCCCCAGTAAAGGGGAATGTCAAGGTGGGAATATGGGAGTGGGTGGGCAGGTGGGTGGGAGGTGGAATTCCCTCATAGAGGCGGGGGAAGGGGGAGGGGATAGAGGGTTTCCAAAGAGGAGACCTGGAAAGGGAGAAACATTGGAAATGTAAATAAATTATCAAAAAATTAAAAAGTAATTTAAAAAATGTAACAAGTGTCTGATATTACAAATCATGACAAATCTCTAGCTATCAGCCTTCTCTCCACCCACCCATCCATTCATCATAGTGGAGTATATTAGAAACAGTTTGAAGATAAAAAATGTTTTAAGATACCAATACTATTGGTAATTGTATTTGGTGATTATCAGGAAATTTTTTGCAGTGTACATAGTAGTAAAGAAAAGGCAAGAGGCAGAAAACAGGGAGAGAGGGAAGGAAAGGGAGAAAGGTGACACATCAGTCAATTCTCAACAAAGTAGTTATAACAGTATGTTGCTATCACCAAGTACAGGCCACTGGATAACACAACTAAGTTAAAAAACAAACCAAAAGAATGATACAGAGAATAATATTGATCTCAAACGACAAAGTAGAAAGAACATACCAGAAATTGCTTGGATCAGTTCGGAGTACAGCAAACCCAACGTAAAGACAAGCTAATTTCAAGGTACTAGAACTTTCTATTATCATATGACCATACATGAGGGATTAGTAAGTATAATGAACTCATGTTCACTGACCATATTTTCAAAGATAACAGAGTTTTTTTTTCCAAATTACTGGATTGATGATCACTAACTCTGGCCAATTAATGGTCTGGACCAACACATTTATGTATTTTATTTATTGTTTCAACTGTATTAGCTCAAGTCTTCTCTAACCTAAGAAATATAAATATAACTATTGTCATGCTTACAGAGTAAGAAGTATTAAGTAACTAGACAAGGTAGTGTATCTAGTCTGAGCTTGAGAGTATTCTGCCTCCGAACCCCCGATTCTTAAATCGTACCCTATATTTTCACCTTTGCTCCCAAGTGGCAGCACTCAGAACGGAAGGGTAGTGGCAGGGAATACCAATGTTTGCCATTTTCTTTAAAGACTTTCCTCCCAAGATGGGGGTTTATTGCTACATGCAATGAAACACTGATTAAAATCTATAACACTTCTTTTAGAGAAAAACATGCCATCTTCCTTTTCAGATTAATTGAATGTAACTGATTCTATTAAACATACATTGTACAAACAAATGAAATTACATGATCTTCTAAACTATACCTTATCATGTAAAGAGGCTAAATAAATTCAAAGGTGTATCAGAGTCTACATTTCAAACTCAGTAACAGATACCTACACAGACTGTATCTTCTATCACTCACCCTTTACATATGTTTATATATCACCGCCAAGAGACTACATTTTTTAAAGGTGGAAATCTAATCTCAACCTTGAAACCCATACTGTTATTACCCATCCAGAAAGTTCAAGTTTACAACAGTATTGGAATATATTTATCCGATGGTAATTTGGCCATGCATAAAAGAAGTGGCACAGTAAGTGGCTCACATTACCTTAATTAAAAAACTAATTTAAATTAGGGTCACATAGGTTGGAGAAAGGCCTAGAAGCAGACATCACAGGGGAAGATTTATAGTCTCGATATTGCCACTGAGAGGAACCCTGCATACTATAAAGATTGGTTTATTTCTGTGCCAGGAAGGAATCCATATAAACTAAACGTGAGGCGCACAGTACTTTCATTAGAAGAAGGGAACTGTATTAACCATTCATAAAACTCCCTTCATGGTTGACTCAGCAGGTCCCATTGAACAGTTTCCACGAGCCTATGAGAATTTATCTCCCATAGATCAATGCACACAGCAACAAAATATATTTTATTAAAACTGCATTGGTAAGACTATGATCAGAGCAAATATCTTAGACAGATCCACAGAAGGGATGCTTGACTAAGGCAAATAGGCTGTACACCTGGCAAGCAGGCAGAACGTGCTCCTCCAATATGAGAGCCAGTCCAGACAGGAGAGAAAGGAAATTGGAATTTGATTTGACTCATGCTCTATCAAGAGATGTTAGTCCTTACGTACATCTGTAAAAGTCAAAATCCCTTGCACTGCAATGGATGTTGGTTTAACAATTTTCTTAAAAAGTGCATTAATTCTTGGATCTTCATCCCAAGAATCTCTGATGACCTTTACTCTAGAACAAAGCTACAAAAAGAATGAATAAATAAAAATTAAAAAGGAGTCTATGAAATCCTAAGTATTATTTCAATTTTTGACTCCTTCCCCAAAACTGACAATCTCATCCATAGAGTCTAGGGTCAAAACAGAGAGTTAGTTTTAGAAAATAAGAGCTCTATGCAAGCTTTGTACTCTGTGATATGGAATTTTAAAGATTTTCTAAAGAAGCCATAGCGAGTCTAACTGAGTCCAGAAGTCTGTATGTTTGACAGTAAAACAAATTATAAAATAGTTAAATATATTTAGTCAATGATTAAAAGTTACATCTTAATATACCATTATAATGTGATTAGTTATTGTATTAAATTACAGTGTATCAATGTAATGATTAGTTTGTCTAAAATTAGAAGATAAATCTTTCCCTGGGATTGATCTACATTGTGGAGTTAAGTCAATTCCAATTTAAACAAACACTGAAGTTCCTGGTGGTCTACCCTACCACCTGGAATGATCTGTGTGAAGCCCTGAAGTATGTCTATAGAATCATGAGATGCACACACCCATAAAGAAATCTTACACATGAGTTATACATGAGACATGTTGCAAATCTTTCCTATACTCATGGTAACCTTACTGACCACAGAGAAAAGGGTTCTATGAAAACGGGGGATTTGTTATTTCCGAAACTAGTTTTGAAAACTTATAATTCTTTTTGCTCTGTTGTTGGTTTGCTTGTTGCTTGCTTTAGTTTTTATTTTGTTTTGTTGAAACAGTGTTTCTTTATGTCACAGTCCTTCCTATCCTAGAACTGGCTCTGTAGACCAGGCTCACATTGTTAAATCCATCAGGATAAACACATTTTTCTGTCTTTTTAAGTGTGTGTGTGTGTGTGTATGTGTGTGTGTGTGTGTTGCCAATTTATAGGTTTATGTATGTTTACACGTGTTTGAGCAAATTTGTGTGTGTGCACATGTGTGTTTGTACATGAGAAATCTCAAGGATAATTTATTAAGGCAAAGTCTCTCACTGAACCCAGAGCTTCTCAATTCTCCTCATTTTAGCTAGCCAGCTTATTAGAGATCCCTTTTAACTCCTTCCTCAATGCTGGATGGGCTCCGGACACAAATGTCTGGCTTTTATTCAACTTCTGATACTCAGTCCTCATTCTTGTAGGTCCAGCAACTTATTCACAGGGTCATGTCTCAAGCTCCAAACATAATTTTAATGTGCAAAAATTAACAGAAATAAAAGTTAATTATAGTTAAACGCAGCTCTGTTATGTGACAAGGACTTAAGCGAGAACATAAAAAAGATGTCCAAAAGTTCCTCTACATGTTCTCAGAGAATGTGGATAGTGCACTAATAAATCCCATTCTGAAGAAAAATTCTATCCCCTTTAATGAGGTTCAAAAATCTGCTTCCTAAAAGAATGCAGTTGTTATTGAAACTACTGATTACCAGTGAGACTACACGTGCACATCGTGAAAATACAATTTATAACATTTTATGTGTGGAAATATCATTTCTCTTCAATAGCAAGATAGAGAATATTTGTTGATGCTGCTTTAAAAGTGATAAAAGTTTCTAAAGTTCAGAGTGTTATTTTTTAAGATTTATTTATGTATTTTTAATTTTTGGTGCGTGTGTGTTTGTGTGTGTGTGTGTGTGTTTGTGTGTGTGTGTGTGTTTGTGTGTGTGTGTTTGTGTGTGTGTGTGCTTGTGTGTGTGTGCGTGTGTGTGTGTGCGTGTTTGTGTGTGTGTGTTTGTGTGTGTGTTTGTGTATGTGTGTGTGTTTGTGTGTGTGTGTTTGTGTGTGTGTGTATGTGCGTGTGTGTGTGTGTGCATGTGTGTGTGTGTGTGTGTGTGCCACATGTGTATGTGTGGCAATGACACCAAATGTATGTCAGATCTCCTTGAAGTTATGAACTGCTCAATGTGGGTGTTAGGGAACACTCTTGGGTCCTCTGGAAGAGCAAGCAACCTGTGCTTTTAGACTATGAGACTTCTCTTCAGGGTGACAAGATAGTTCAGCAGACAAACTCACTTGCCATCACACACAGTGAGTTCCAACCCTGGAACCTACATGGTGGAAGAAGAGAACAAACTTCCACATTTTGCTCTGTGACCTCTATGGGCACACTACAGCATACTTTTCCACACACACGCACACACACACACACGCACACACACACACACACACACACACACACAGAAAGAGAGAGAGAATAAATAAATAAATAAATAAATAAATGCAATACAATGTAAAATGCCTAAGATACATAAAGAAGTAAACAAGACACTATCATCACACTAATTATTTTTTAGAAAATTGTTAGTGTTCTCATGAAGAACTCATTCTTGAGATGTTTTCTTTTTACATGAGTTATATTAAGTTTAAAAGTAGGATGTGGGGATGCACGCCTTTAATCACAACATGGAGCCAAAGGCAGTTGGAGCTCTGTGAGTTTGGGGCCAGTGTGGTCTGCAGAGTGAGTTCTAGGACAGCCAGGGCTACACAGGCAAATGCTGTCTTGAAAAACCAAAATAGATAAATAAGTAAATAAGTAAATAAATAAATAAATAAATAAATAAACCACACAAAAATGACTTCCTAGGGAAGGGAAAGCAGAATATATCAAATACTCATGCACAAATAGCTAAGTAACTCGAGCTGTTATTGGTACCCTTTATTTCAAATACCTTCCTACGCATACATGTATGCAATACATACAATGGATGAATGGGTAGTTACACCTTTATAAACACTGAATTATTACTCATCCTATTTTACCATCTTAAGTTTAATGTCACAGACTATAATGTGAATAAATTTAAGTGACACTAAAAATGATGTTAAATTCTAACATTGTTTTATCAAAGAATATATGGTTTATTTAAACTTAATATAAAATAGAAAAAATATTAAAAGTTGTCAATTTTATTAATATTACATGTTAAAAGATATGACTCAGTAAATTCTGCGAAATATAAAGATGCTAGCAGTTTATAGTTTATGTACCCTAACCCTACTTTCTTTGACCTCCTAATTTTTATAAATGAATGCTCCTTCATTTAAACTTTTGGTTACCTTTCTTCAATGATATTACCCTTGACTGCTAATTTTTAGTTTTAAACTTAAATAGTTATAGTAATAGATTAGAAACAGCATTGAGACTTACATGCAATTGACACTAGAAATGTGTTTCTAAATGTCAGTGGCTCTCATAGAGGCAAAGGAGAGGGGGGATGGGGTGGGGGTTTGTGGAGTGGAAGAGAGACGACATTTCAAATGTTAATAAATAAAACAACCAATAAAAATAAAATTAAATTTAAAAAAGATAAGTTATACTTACTTTAAGAATGTGCTCTACAGAGCATCAGTGACATGGGGCAGGAAGAAAAGCAAGGCTAGAGATGTGATCACTAGGATTACATCACACAAGCAGAAACACCTGCCTTGGCCACCGAAGACTTGACCTCATGCATAACCCCTTGCTCTCTTCAATGGAAGTCCATAGTAACCACACTGGACAGGTCACTGAGTCTGCCCAAGCAAGAAATGATTCTTTAAAATCAGTTTAACTTTTTTGTAAAGGGTAATCGTGGCAATGTAACATTCACTGCACCTTGGACTCCACCTACGAAGACGAAAATTAACTGTGCCTCAGCAGGACCCTCATTTAAACATCATAGCGCTGGTTTACAAATTGTAGGTTCTGTTTCAAATGGTGTTATGATTTGTCAGGCTTCGCAACACCCTCAGCAACTGGCCTAGCGATGTGATAGCCATATTAAAGCTCAGGACGAAATATCATATCTGCCAAAATGGATAACCTATGACAAAACAACTCACTGAGAAGTGTCACACTGTACTTATGGATCTCCCATCAGCATGTATGTTTAGCACCCAGGAGGCTAGCAGTATCACTAGAACACTCCCGACCAAGTATAATTAGATTTCTCTGGAAGCAGCTTTCAGACTGTCACAATTAGAAGCAAAAGATTCCTACTAGGAAAGTAAACAGTACAAAAACGGCCATTTCAGTTGATAATCATAAAGAATCACATAGATAAAAGAGGACGAGGGAAACTTCCGTACTAACTGAGAAACACAGGACATATTTTGACTTGCAACAATAGGGCCATGCATGATTGACAGCCCATACTCGGATCACCAAGGAGATGGGGGAGGGGAGCACAATTTATGGCTTCTCTTTCATGGGTGGTGCAAGTTTCCAAAGAAGATAGGACATTGGTCTCTGACACGACTAAAGGCAAACCTCACAAATCCAGCCTCACTTAATCCATCTTCAAGCTGCCGGTAAGGGAGATTGCTGCCACATGCGATCATAGAATTTAGGGGTGTATGCCTGGCCAGGGAGCAAAGGTATTCACAAACTCAAGGGCACAGGAGGAAAAGAGAACTTGTTTCTCAGTGGTAATACAAGGAATATTCTCTCTCTCTCTCTCTCTCTCTCTCTCTCTCTCTCTCTCTCTCTCTCTCTCCCTCTCTCTCTCTCCTCTCCCCCTCCCCCTCTCTCCCTCTTTGTTCTTCTCCATCTTTTCTCTCCTCCTCTGCCTTTCCCCCCCCTGCCTCTCCTCCTGGACAAGCCTGATACAATGTTAATTTTTTTACTACACTCATACAGTTCAGTTTACTCTTGAAAGAATCAACCTATTATATATTGTATAGAATGCAGGTAGCTTTTCATGTACCTTCTAGCTTCCTTAAGGGAAAATACTGACCACATCAACATGAATAAAGTATGAGTGTTGGTTTTATCATAAAGCAATCTAATACAGAGTAATCTAGGAAAGATATTTATTTTGTTATCCTCAACTATTGCCCTGGTCTTGTAGATGTGTCAGAAAAAAACATTCAGAAATTATAATTACTTCTAAACATCCTATTTTTAAAAAGCAGACACAGCAATATATCATAAATATTAATTTAATTATCAATTTCATGTGAATTCAAGCCTATGAAAAGCTGTAGTGAAATTTTTATGTGGGGTCGTCTCTTCCTAAGAAAGCTATGAAGGCTTTTAAATGGAATCTAAAAGCAAATACCTTGAAAATTATATTTTCTTTTTCAAATACTGTCAAAAACCTGTATTTGGTTAAGGAATTACATATTACTTCTTGAAAATTCCTTTATGACATAACCTACTAAATTCAAGTTATGATCACTTTGATAGCCTGATCACTCAGGAAAGAGGCTGGTTGTCTTAATGCACACTGCCCGTCTTCCAAGCACCTTTACTGCACTTTCTGGTTTATGAAGAACAGAACCCACTGTAGCAGGAGCTCTGTTAGCTTAGAGGAAAGTAACTATGATGGAAGGAGCTGGCGTCTGCCTATACATACAAAGCAGCAGGCATGCTCACACCAATTCGGAGAATTCTTCAGTGAAATGCTTTCAGATTTGAAATTGTGTTGGTAGAAGACAGAAATGCAGTAACCATATTATAAGAATCATCATTATACTTAATAGATTTGATGTAATGGGCTAAGATGCATGAAGAATGTTGTGGCTTACCTTTGTTTATTGTTTCCATTTTGGAACACCAATTCTTTGCCTACATAAACATCTCAAAAGTAATAAGATCACCTGTAGCAAGACCAGATTTGTTCTCTTCTGGTTCTATAATTTCACATTACAGATTTCTCTCATTCAGAGATAATCAAATCATCAAGACAAGGCCATCTGGAGCTGGGAAGCTTCATAGAGCAGAATAACTGTAAATGTATTAGTGGAGCCCTCCACATGGCATTCTCCCTGTGACATCATGCTAACCACTCAGGGGTGTATCTATCCCATAATGTGAGAGATATAAACCTTCAGGCAAGAAGAAGGTGGGAAGCCAATGAAGTTTAAAACACAGAAAATTGATTAGAAACAGAATTGAATTAGCACCCAGAAATTAGATTGCTTATTTAATTATTTCATTTAGTTTTCATTTTCCTTCAATTACTTTGGAATCTTTATAATAAATGGAGTCAGATCATAGAGGGGGAAATTTAACCTTTGTCTTTTTATAAAAATGAGGCTGTTACATAAACTAAAAATGTGCAAACATCTGATAAACTCTTCGGGTTTATGATTGCAGCTTGAAGAAGACTTAGTCAAATGACAGTGGTTTTTTTCTAATTTTCTATAACTTCTAATATAAAGACAATTTCAAATGTCTAAATCACATCTTTTGGTTGAAAACATATTTTTTAAAAATCAATATTAATTGAAATTTAAAATATTACTGTAACTGATACCATTGTTCAGGCACTTAGAACTTACTATTTAAACATATATTTATACTAAAAATTTAACTAGAAAGCTTTAAATACATATGACTAGAAACAATATCAATACTAACGGTATTAGGGAAAGTATACAAAATAAATAATAGTGTGGAATTATTATAGATAAAGAATGGTGTTGACAGTTATCACTAAAACAACTGCTTCTAGGTCATTTATGATTGTTGCAAGAACTTTGTTCACACTGTGAACCCAAAGTTTGTGTTATTTACTGAAAATACTTGTTTCTAAATTGTGGTATGGCTCAGCCCCTAGTACTCACCTTTAATCCCAAACAATTCAGGTAATGTTAGTTTATAGAAGGAAGCATCCATGTTTGAATGTGATGTCTAATCGAGTGGCAGAAAAAGTGACAGATCAGAGAAAGATTTGACAGAATAGGATATGCCCAGCTCTCACAAGAAGAATGAGGAAAGGAAAGCCACTTAAGGAAGAGTAGACAGTTCAGGAGGAAGAGAGTGCAGTACAAGAATACAGTGGTGTTAATGGAGAGCAGTGCAGTAGAGTTGAGAGGGAGAAGGAGGAAGTTTCACCAGGAGAGTTTTACAGAGACCAATTGAAGAGAGAAAAAGGCATAGGTAAAGACAGAGCTAGCAAGAGAATGAGAAGGAGCCAGAGATTAGCAAGGATTGCTAGAGTGAGTCTGAGGCCAAGCAGAGCAATTCAGAAGCCAAGAGAAAAGTTAGATTAAATAAGTCAGCTAGGAAAGGAGTTTGAGCCAGAAGAGCTGAGTTGATCCAGCCAGCTAGAGTTCAGAAAGAACAAGAAAGGGTGAGCTTATTCAGCGGCCAGTCTCAGAGGCTTTCTAAGTGTAGAGTAGATCGTATGGCGGAGAGAAGCTTCTAGGACTAATCCTAGGTTACCAAAGAGGCAGGAAGCCTCCCAGACAACCATCACAACAGGGAAATAAAAGTTACTTCTACACATGACTACCACAGGCAATGTACTGTCATCTGTGATTGAAACAAGATTTTTGGTTCCCGATGAGAAAACATGAATAATTAATGCTTTTGCTTATCCAGGACCAAAATTGAACTGAAAACAGGAATAAATAAATGAAATAAGTTTCTTTTAAATTCACCATGTGTGTGTCTAATATAACCCTTGACAGTCCATTTTAAAGCAGACCGTCCCACTATTGTCAAGGACCAACACTCAATGTTAGCCTCACCTATGGGATCAGGAATTCTCTAAGATTCTATTAGATTAGCATTAGGGGTTTGGCATTTAGTAATCATCTGCTAAATATAAAATATAGTAGATAATATTACAAACTCCTACAAATGAGCATCTCATTCCATAGTTTGCATGAGAGAGCAATTAGCACAAAGAACTCCTAATTTGTCAATATGCAGAGAATAAAAACACTGGCATGCTCAGCTCTAAGTGGCTCATTTGTATTATCTGTGTAAAAGAGAGGAAGACTATAACATCCAGAGTTGGTCAAGAACATCAAGGAAGCAGTATGATCCAGACACAGGAGTGCACGGATTTTGATACCCTGCACAACATGTATGTAAACTTCAGCCAGACACAAATGCAGCATTGAAGGGGTAGCGATTAAGGGAAGGTGAACATCATATCATACTACTAGCTGAAGAGATACAGGCATTTGACAGCTTCCCAGAGACGGAGAGTCAGTTTACTGAAAAGATGTGATGCTTTGTGTGCTGACTGCACACTAGCTGGGTAACACAACTGGACTTGATGGCAAATGAAGAAAAAAAAACTAGAAATAATCTCAAACTTGGTAGGAAGTGAGGTACTTTGTAAATTATAGGAGAAGATACATAAAAATATACATCATAAAACATATTTATTCAAGCACTTGAAAATATTTATTAAATAATGTCACTCTACGCTTTCCAGATTCCTTTAAATTGATAATGAAAATTCTGATGAACAATTTGCCTGTTACTTTCCACCAGAAGAATTTAAACCTTTGGCTGTACAGGGTGGGAATTCTTTCTTGGACCAATCCAAAAAGCCAACCAAATCCATACAACAGTTAAATTATCTTATCCAAGAAATTTCTAGTAATCCTAACTAACTCTGCATAGATAGGAATTCCAGGATGCTTCTAGAAGTAGTGTGGTCTTCTACCATATGAAAGAGCAAATCTCAGGAAAGCAAACTAGGTGGAGACAAAACAGCAGAGAGTGAAAAGCCAAGGACAAAGTCAAGCTTGCTTTTTACAATGTTTTCCCTGTCATCTTACTGAAGGCTTCTCTGTGAGGAGCAAATTTAAGTTGTTAGCTTCCTTACTGGAGTGAGGAATTTTGGTTTTTGCACAGAGGAATCTCTAAGAGAATGGTTCTAGTAGGATTCAGTGTGCAGGTCTAGAATACCATGTATGTTTTCAAAAGAGAGAACTCAGTATACAGTATCCAGGTGTTTTGGGACAACTTTATTCTTTAAAATATTATGCTTCTAGTATATTTCTGTTTCTTATAATCAAAATGTCTGACACTCAAAGGACAATTTTTCTCACATGAATGAAAGTCTCAACTATGCAGTTCAGACAGTAGATATTTAATCATCCTACCAAGAGCAAAGATACTGTTCAGATGTTTAGGCCTGTCCCTTCAACAATCATCAGACTACTGAGAAGATGGGCTGCTGGGAACTCTCCCAGGATTTTCATGGGGGGCGGCAGGAATGTTAGGGCACTGGTCCAGGCTTGATGGGTACTTGTTTCCCCCAGAGAGATGTTACAAATTTAATATCTGACAAATTTAAGGACAAGCAAAGATTGTCAGTCACAGCTTCGCAGCTTGACCAGGACTGCTTAGTTACACTATTTATTTGTCTATCTATCTATCTATCTATCTATCTATCTATCTATCTATCTATCTATCTATCTATCTATCTATCTATCTTAGCTGATTTTGTGTGTCAACCTGACACAAGCTGGAGTTATCACAGAGAAAGGAGCCTCCCTTGGGAAAATGCCTCCTTGAGATCCAGCTGTAAGGCATTTTTTCCCAATTAGTGATCAAGGTGGAAGGGCCCATTGTGGGTGGTGCCATCCCTGAGCTGGTAGTCCTGAGTTCTATAAGAAAGCAAGCTGAGTGAATACAAGGGGGAAAGGAAGGAGGGAGGGAAAAAGGATGGGGGGGGGGGAGTGGGGAACATGATCTGGTATTGGGTGGGGCCACAGGGCTGAAGCCCTGAGGGCCAGCAGATAGAATGGAAATGGGCAACCTTGGGAGGTAGGAGGTTGGGGTATCCTCCAGAATGTACCAGAGACCTGGGAGGTGAGAGACTCTCGGGACTCACTAGGAGAGACCTTAGGTGAAAGGTCCTACATTAGAGAGATGGAACTTGTAGAGCCCACCTCCAGCAGGAAGACAGGGCATCAAGTGAGGAATGGGGCTGCCATCCCACAGTCAAAACTCTGAGTCACAATTGTTCCTGTCTGAAAGACTGCAGGGATGGAAATGGAGAGGAACCTCTGGAAAAGAAGGTCCAACACAGGCCCAAATTGGGATCCAGCTCAAGGGGAGGCCACAAGACCTGAAACTATTACTGAGGCTACGGAGCACTCACAAAAAGGGACCTAGCATGACTACTCTCCTAAAGACCAAACAAGCAGCTGAAAGAGTCAGATGCAGATATTTGCACCCAACCAATGGAGAGAAGCTGCTGACCCCTGTGGCTGAATTAGGGAAAGGCTGAAAGAAGCTGAGGAAGACGGTGACCCTGTAGGAGGACCAGCAGTCTCAGTTAACCTGGACCCTGAGATCACTCAGACACTGGATCACCAACCAGGCAGCATACACCAGCTGATATGAGGCCCCCAACACATATACAGCAGAGGACTGAGGGTCTGGGTTCAGTCGGAGAAGATGCACCTAACCCTAAAGAGACTGGAGGCCCCAGGGAGTTTTAGTGGTCAGGTGGGGTGGGGTGGGGGTGGGGACATCCTCATGGAGACAGGCAGACAGGCGGCAGCAGGGAGGAGGTATGGGATGTGGAACCGGGAGGGGAATAAAATCTGGAGTTTGAAATAAATAAGTAAATAAATAATTTTTTATAAAAGAAATAAAGCTGAGAAAGCTCCTTCATGGTCTTTGCATCAGCTCTGCCTCCAAGTTCCTTCCTTGTGTGAGTTCCTGTCCTGACTTCCTTTGGTGATCAACAGCAATGTGGAATTAGACGCAGAATAAACCCTTTCATTCCCAACTTGCTTTCATGATGTTTTCTGTAGAAATACAAACTCTGATTAAGACACATCTATCTATCTATCTATCTATCTATCTATCTATCTATCTATCTATCTATCTATCTATCTATCTATCTATCTATCTATCCATTTTCCTCTCATTGAAAATACATTTTTCATTCAACATGTTTTGGTTATGGTTTCCCCTACCACAGCTCCTCCAAGTCTCTCCACCTCCCCTCTCATCCAAATCCACACTGTTTCTATCTCTCATTAGAAAACAAACAGGCATCTAAAGTAAAATAATACAATAAAATAAGGTATCTCTTTAAATCTAATTCTTGAGGTGGCAACCAGTGGAGGGTAATGAGACCTGTGCATCTTTTATTCCTCTTCCCAATGTGGTCATATTGAATATAGACACACACGGACAGGACACAGATATACAGACATATGCACATGTACACACACACAACATGCACACATACAGAGAGAGAGAGAGAGAGAGAGAGAGAGAGAGAGAGAGAGAGAGAGAGGGAGAGAGAGGGCTAAATAAATGTACCTAAAATGCAAATGAGAAGACAACTACAGAAAGTTGATAATACTAGTTTTTAGGGGAAAACTTATAAAATCTCATCACGTATACTTTCCTTGCATTTGACTATTTTTACATCCACATAAAATAGATGTAAAAATTTAGTTTTTGATCAAAAGCAGTATAATCTTGAGATATTTACATAGGTTCTAACATATAAGATGCTTCATTGACACACACTTACATTTGATAATATCTAAGTTGCTGGTAGAGATAACCAAGCCGTCATATAATCATGCCGTCACCAACTTGCTTGAGTAACAACCAGAAAGAATAAGGATGCTTCTGATAGCCATTTAATTGGCCTGGAATTTTCTGGACATGGTAACTTTAGTGTATTCAGCACAGGATTAACCGTGTCCTTCCTTTTAAGAGTTGGAATAAAATAGGCAAAACTGCACAAAATCTCTTCAGAGTTGCCACAAAATGGCAGAAAGCATCTTCAGATCGAATGAAATAAAATAATGAAACTCCCCCCCCCAAAAAAACAGAAGAGCATTGTCCATTCACATCAATGTCTTCCTTTCCTTTCATGATATGGTATTTTAAAATTTGTTATGGAAACTTTTCTATCATTAAAAATTTCAACAAAGCTTGACCTTCTGTAATTACTATAAAACAAATGGGGTAAGAGCTTTTCATGTTCTGAAATTCTCATAATACGATTAAAAATAGTTCTGTCAAAGGCAAGACAGGAATTTTACAGCACTTAAACCTGCATTAGCAGGATATAATTAATAAGCCAGCAGCTTCCAGAAGGTCTTTCTTTGCAACTCAAAAATCTCAAGCGTTGTAAATTCTAAAATTAGCATAATTAATTACTCTTATATGATTTTCAAGATAAAACTTAAGTCTCAATGATTAGCTCATCTGTCCATACTGAAGTTGTTTTGTAATAACATTTCTATGTCACCAATAATAATTTTAAGGAGCTAAAGATACATGATTTTGCAATCTGTAATCAATAATTTTACAATGATAACTGAACATTTTCTTATTGATACTTTTTATTTTTAGTACCAAAAGTCTGGTCCTCAAGTTTTAAATTTTATATATCTATATCTATATCTATATCTATATCTATATATAATTATAAGAATATTTTTACTGATATATATTATATATTAGGAATATTTTTACTGATATATATATATGTATATATATATTTAACTCAGTAAAAATATAAACTTCTCTTGAAAGGCCTATGACCTACAGTAGCAGGCCTCAAATCCAATCAGAGGGCATTTGGTTAACCTCCTAACACTAATGCCATATTTATTAAATGGACACACCTTATTTAGTATGTTGATCTCATAGATTATAGGATTTGCAATTTGATTAAAATTATTGATGCCTCTCTTCCCCACTACTGTGCATAGCACTTTCAGGAACCGTGAAAGTTGATCAATGGGAGGAAGCTATCATTTCAGCCCTTGATTTCTCTATGTAAATCCACGGTATGTAGTGTCCTTAGCAACAGGTTCTAGTGAGAGAGGGAAACCAAGAGGAACAGTAAAAGGCTCTATTGTTCGGGAGGTTTCTGAGTCTTCTCTGACCAACAATGCATAGAGATATCCCACCTCTCACAATCGGAATGCTAACAAATCATGGTTGTCTCTGTCTTCTCTAAATTTAATCTCTCCTCAAACAGTATTTTATTAAAATTTTCTTTGTTGTATTCTAGCAGAGAGACACATCCATTTCAGTATTAAATGCATAGCAGCTGTATATGTCTATATTAGGTCTGCACAAGAAAAAGGAACCCTTCAACAGTAAGGGATGGATGGAGAGTCTCTGGGAGCTCCACACCTTACTGCTAAACTATTTGCTAGTGATAGAGTCAGGGACAGTGGGAGCCATTTCCTTCAGTTGTGAGTCCACTGTTGACCCAACCAGGCCCCAATGGACAGTTGCAATCCAATGGACTCACAGATAGCCCCAATTAATAATGTAAATGCCTCTGGAGGCAAAGCCCAAATCTTTGAATCTGGGAAAGAGACTGGTGGAGATGGGTCGGGGGTAGGGTATTGCTATAGATGAGAGGATTAGGAGAGAGTAATCAGAATACTATATATATATCATATATATATATATATATATATATGTATATATGAAATTATTGAAAATATGATTTTTTTTCTTTTTTTTATTTTATTTTTGATACTTTATTTACATTTCCAATGTTTCCCCTTTTCTGGGTCTCCGCTTTGGAAGCCCCCTATCCCCTCCCCATCCCTACCTCTATGAGGGAATTCCACCTCCCACCCACCCACCCACCCATGCCCCTATTCCCACCTTGACATTCCCCTTTACTGGGGCCTCTAACACCCTCAGGCCCAAGGGCCTCTCCTCTCTCCCTGATGGCCATCGAGGTCGTCCTCTGCCTCATATGTGGTCCGAACCATGGGTGCATAGATGTGTATTCTTTGGTTGGTGGTCCTATGACATAAAACCCAAAGGACAGAGATCTTATGTTTAGAGAGTGCTATCTCATTCCCTCACCAGGCAAGCCAGTGTTTACTATAAAATTTAGAATTTTGCTTTGTATCTCACATTTTTAGTAGGTTAAATGGGAAATTGAGCCCTCAACTATCTCATCCAAATTATCAGAAAAAATCATAGGTCTAAATTTTACATAACAGTAGAACTTAAAAGCTCAATTTATCAAGAGTTTAAGTTATTTCAGACAAGTCATATTATATACAATAAGCATTCCTTGTTCTCACTCAACACAAAATATCAGAGTAGAGAACTGAGTAGAGGTAGGTTTCATAAATATTTAATAAGAATTTATATTACCCATATTTAATTTATGTAGAAAGTGTAATTTAACAAAAATTAAAACCACAGAAAATGACATTATTTTATTCACTGTGAAAACTTTTTTTCTAAAACCATTAGCTCTTCATTTAGTAAATATCATACATAAACATAGTAGGTCATTATTTTGTTTCATAAGAAATAAATATTTTGGCTTTAAATTTTTCAAAAATTTTAAATGAGAAATCAAGACAAAAAATTCACAATTCTTCAATATATATAATTGCAAAACTATGACATATTTGTCATAAAAACCCAATCTCCAAATAGCGTTTTGCCTTAACTAAGGTTGTTTAATCAGTAAATAACCACCCATATGTGTGACGATAAGGGAAGAACAGAAGGCATTAATGTTGAAGATTATAAATTAATTAAGAAGAAAATTACTATATTCCATATATTTCTATTTTATCGTAATAAAAATAAAATTCTTAAAACAATCAGCAATTCCAAATTTCTCTATTTTTCTCTAAATGTTTCTAAAATGCATTTTAAAAGAAGAAATTGTTATTTCTAATTTACAAATATGACCTAATAATCTTGCATAATTGTCTCTTTTTAGAAAAATATAAACTTGTGAAACTACATGAATTACATACTTGCTCCTTAATTGTTTTTTATTCTTAATAGAAAAAGAAAATTAATCATAATTGGCCAACTATTCATATTCTGAAATGTGTTCAATTAAAAGCTGTAGAGTTTTGATTCAGGATTTCTTCGATCTTCAAGAAAAATTTACTTAATCCAACTAAAAATATTTTTCTCTTGTTATCCATGACGTTGCAAGTAAAAACAGTCAGATCTGCACATGTCAATATTACAAAACAGTTAAGCTACGAGTTCACGAAAAAGTCAGACACTAGAGAAATTTAGTAAAGCATATGCTATTTTCAGAGACATTAAACTCAAAACAAATATCCTTTAAATATTTATCCTGGACACTTAAAGCACTTTAACTGTTTGTTTAGGGCATACAGTTTTATTTTAAAATATTAAAGAACACATTGTTTCTTCTAGAAGCCCTAATAATTCCACATGTGATAACATCTTCACAAAATTAAATACATGCAGTTCCTTCAGATATTTTTTGTTCTTGATAAGTATTTATCCTTGCCCTTTGTGATAGAGTCTGTTGCTGGTAGTTTTACTAAGGAGAGAGGTGCAGAGCCATAAAGGTTGCAAGACCTATGTTATCGTCGTGAAGGCATTTAATTAAGATCATTTCTAATTTTATATTTCCACCTATGTTGATGAAAAGTTTTAAAGTAGTGAATAAAAAGGGCCCTCCCAATCTGTAAACAAAGCATGAGAAATATCTCATGGCTCATTAAAAAGGCAATGCAGGCCTCATTGCGAGCTAGTGATGAGGAAGACATTTTTTAACAGGTTTCAGAGGTCATCCAAGAAGAGCCAATAGAACAAGACTCTAGGCACATTGAGCAGGAAGAGGAAACAGAGCTAGTCCTTTTATCATGACTTAGCTCCACTGTGCTATGATGACATAGTCAGATTGCCGAGCACAAAAATAGCTGGGACTCTATGCTCCACCAACCATGGCTGGTTTTATCTGAAGAGAAAAAGAAGGCTTTGATACTTCTAAATTGTTAGATTCACATTACGATAGCCTGTGTTCTACACTAGCAGTAAGAATTAGGTTGTGTTGGTCTTTACAAACATGCATTATTTCCATGGTATCTCAGCCAAAGATTGTGTAAAAAGGCAATTAGGTTATATCATTTAATGAAGAAAATATACTAGTTCAATATGCTCCAAAAAAATATAGCCATGAAGAGTATTTTCCCAGAAATAGAACAGTATACCTAATGAAAAACCACATTCATTCCTCATAGGAAGCTGCATTACAACATTAGACAAATTTATACACTGAGTTTGCACAGCCACATTTGATTCTAGGAGACTTTTCCATATAACCTGATTTTAAAGTCTGTACTCAAATCTAAAACAAACGGTAAAATCCATAGTGCTTATCCTCATCTATTTATCACTATAATTAAATTGTGTTGAGATTTAGTCCCTGGGAGCTCTGAATGGTCCAGTTCTTCATATGGGGTTGCAATCCCCTTCAACTCCTTCAGTTCTTCCCCTAGCTCTTGCATTGGGGTCCCTGGGCTCAGTCCGACAGTTGGCTGTATCTGCATCTGTATTGGTCAGGTACTAGTATACATGGACAGAGCCATGACTCCAGATACATATGTGGCAGAGGATGGCCTTATCTGATATCAATGGGAAGGGAGGAAGGGTTGATACTCCAGTGTAGAGGTAGAGGGATGGTAGAGGGGTAAGGCAGGGGGGAGTAAGTGGGTCGAGGAGCACCGTCAGAGAGGCAAAAAGGAGGGAGAGAGGAAGGATGAGATAGGAGGTTTATTGAGGGGTAAACTAGAAAGGGGCTATCATTTGAAATGTAAATGAATAAAATTATTAATAAAAAATTGTGTTGATGACTACATCAGTGATATTATTAATCCACTCAGTTTCTTTGGTACTCTACACGATAAGGATATTAGATGAAATGGGCTCAGTATACTACCTAACATTTTAATTTGATGCTATAAGTCTACCGGTTGATGTCTGTCCTTCTATAATAGAATGGCCTCAGTGTGTGAAACACAAGGACCATTTAAAGGCATTAGACATCATCTTGCGTTCCTTAAATTCTAATACATAGTATCCTTATTGACCTACATTGTGAACATAGCACATTTTCTAGGTTTAAATATGTTTTCTTTTTTAATCTCTACAAATTTCCAAAGGAGTTTACCCTTTGGTAAACTATAAACTCTTCAAAAGTTTACAGATTATTGAGCTATTAAGCAGAGCTCATTATTTATTCTTGCCAACTGAATGAGAAGTGAGATCTTTTATAGAACAAAGGCTTGTAGAATAAGAAAAAAATTCTCTTTACATATTTGTAGTAGCAAATATTAATTATACAAAATTTTACTATGACATTTTCCTATATGCTCATGTGTATTTTGATTATATTGCTTTTCTGGCACCATCCCCCTTGTTCCTTATTCATGTTCTTTCCCTTCTAAAACCTAAATAGTTTCTCTTCTGCTTTCATGTTTTCTTTTTAAGAATAGATTCTTCATTAGAAATATTACATGCAATGTTTAATCTGGAATCTACCAGGATGTCTACTGAAAAATAAATAAATAAATAATGGAAAGCATCAAATTTGTATAAATATCCAATTGAGTTTTATTTGACCATAAAGGACAAAGTTATGTTGCTTATAGAAAAGAAGTCAGATAGAAGTGGAGATTATAATGTTAAACAAAATAAGACAGACTTAGGACAAATTTGTGGATAGTAGCCAAGTCCATTGAAAATAATATATGATCCACCAGAAGTTTAGTGAAACCATATTACATGTGATATAATTTGCTAAATTATTTGAAGATTTTTGACATTGGTAACATTTTTAGAATATTTCCCGCCACTCTATTGAACTTGACATATTGACACTAGAAAAGAAATGACTAAGAAAAAACAATTAAAAACTTAAAAAGAATACTTGTAAAAATATAACAATTGGTTTGGATTGTTTTTCACTCATCAAAAATAAAAGGAAAAAATTTGCTGTCTGATTTAGGTATATTGAAGCCAAGAACACCAAGCTGTAGTTAAGCTAAGTTTTTTGAAGCAGATCCAGAGTTTATGCAATCTGAGTTCCTTCCTTCCAACTCTAGTCTTTCATGACATTATTATGAGCATTTATAAGCACCCAGGCCCTGCCTTTTGTGTCAAAAATCAAATATCTAATTGTATACTAAAATTAATTCTGACACTTATATGATCACAAATAACTCAATATGAATGTTCTAGAAAAAGCACTCCATGACAGGCTTCAGGCTAAATTATTTAGTGGCATATGTACATAGTTACTTAAATCCACCCTAGAATCTACTATTAATTTCACATAAAACCATAGCTTACTGTTTCCTTGAGTTTTTAATCAAGACTCAAATTACTATTTGTTTTGGTCATTAAGATGAAGGCATATTGGGTCCCAGAGTATTAGACATTGCTAGCTACATTACTTCATAAGATTCTGATACTTTATTTCTCAATTTATAAGAAAAGTTTGTAGACTAGACCAAATCTAAACTGCCTACATGAATTCTACTCCTCTGTCATTCTCCCCATAACAAAACTTCAAGGGTTTCTGAGTGCTACCAAACTAAACAGCTGGCGGCTTTCTCCGCATGACTCACGTAAAAGGCAATATTTACTGATTATTCTAAATGTTTTTCTTTTTAAAACATGATGGATATACATTATCTATGCAACTGAATAAAAGTAAGCTATAATCCTTAATAATTAATGAGATCATATTTGGACAAAATGAGGATATAAACAGTAAAATGAGAAGATTTTAACTTGATAAATTATGAATAAAATTGAGTAACAGCCTAAGTACTTTGACTTTTTCTTTTAAGAAATAC
Organism: Uromys caudimaculatus; assembly: GCA_028551405.1. Taxonomy (NCBI): domain Eukaryota; kingdom Metazoa; phylum Chordata; class Mammalia; order Rodentia; family Muridae; genus Uromys; species Uromys caudimaculatus. The sequence continues at coordinate 63,101,416 of CM052713.1, read as the reverse complement.
AAAAGCAAAACTTTTGAGTAAATGAGAGACATTATCATATATGGCATAGATTTTTGTTTCTATGAAGAAAACACCCTGGCATTAATCAAGTTTGGAAAGAAAAGGTTTATTTCAGATAACAGTTCTAGATTATAGATCATCTTATCCCAGAAATCAGTGACAGAAGGTTGAGACTGCGAACTACATCGTGCCAGTCAAGAGAATGCAAACTCACATATTCACTTGCCTCAGTTCCCTCTATATTAACACAGGCAGGACACAGCCAATGAAGTTGTATCGCATACATTCGGTGTGGGACTTCTACTTCAATTAACCATTTAAGAAAATCTCTCATAGGCTGACCTGATCCAGATAATTCCTCACTGAGACTCATTCTAGTGTGCATCAAGCTGAGATGAAATTTATTACAGTTATAGATCAATTTCAGGAAACTCTGGTGGCAATGTGAATGAGAGAAAAAGGAGGAATTCATAGACAATGAAGTTCATGGAACACTCAGAGCATATTATATTTTCTGAATCTAAGAAGAAAAATAAAAAGTTTGGGATGTATGCAAATATATGGTCTGTACAATTTTGATGCAAGCTAGTAAAATTAAGAACAAATACTGAATACAGTGTTAATACAATGTTAATTCAGTACAGATTACATATGGAAAGCCCATTAGGTTAGCAATGTGAATAGCCCTTTGTAAGACAGAAATTGGCAAGAAGGGAAAGTTGAAGATAAATTCACCAAGTATGGGTTATCTTTAAGTCCACAAATAAAAGATATATTTCAGGAAGGGGAGATATGGAGCCTCGGAGAGTTCAAACAAAAGGACATGCTGTCTTTCACAGACAGGTTAAAGCTTTATCTGCGGGGGGAGGGGGAGTCTGCTTTCTCCATTTCTTGATAGGTTGCTTGGTCAAGAGCTGATATGAGAGAATGTTAGGAGGTAGCAGAATGAAGGCTGTGTCTCAACTTCTGGCTGCAACTTGCCTTGAGTTTTGCAAGTTATAAAGTAGTGCAGTGCAGGAGAAGCATATTTATTCACCCAAAAGGAAATAACTTTCTTTTTGAGCTTGTGGTCAACTGAATGAGAAAGAAATCCATTTAGGGTAAGAGTACTAGATGAGAAAAAAAGATCTGGTAAATAACTAGAGTCCTGATACTTCCCTCTGAGACAGGGCAAGATCTTCTGTGTAACAATGCAGATCTGCATAGAGCATTAATTCCTATACTGACCTTACTGTTGCCCACTGCATCCTCCCATAAAGCTCGTCTTTCTAGCCATTTATTCACATAACTCACCTGTTTAGACATGGTAGTGTTAAACTTAGTATATAAACCTAAAAGGATCACTGAGGTATTGTACAATCAGCACAAATAACTCTTGTCTTTGTCTACTCCATCCAATGTAAGACTAAAGAATTTATACACCATACTAATTTATGATAAGGTAGAAAGTCTTTAAATTGCTCTATAGCAAGGATTACTTCTTGGAACTGGACTGGTGCTGCTATGTATTCAGATGCTAAATTCTTAACACCAAGATCTGATTGCCCCAAAATGAGCAAATTCTCACATATACCAGCTTTTGTTGTGCAAACCTTGTTCCCCAAGTTAATTGGTCAATAAAAGGCTAAAGTCCATGGTTGGGAGGAAGGCAGAACTTCCAGGCATGGAAGGAATTCTGGGAAAAAGAAAGAGGAAGGTCTTTTCTCCAGGAAACATGGGAGGAGACAGAAGTGAGTGACTATAGACCAGGAAGGTATCGCTAGCCACATGACTGGATGGGGAGAGGTGGTCAGATAAACCTAGATGAGCTACTTGAAAGACTGCCCAGCTAAGGCTTAACCTTTGAAATGTTAAAAGGTCTCTGAGTGGCTATTTGGGAAACTAGCTGATTAAGGAATACCACGTTAATTTCCAGTTTGAATTTATATATATATATATATATATATATATATATATATATATATATATATATATATATATATATGCTAATATAATTACCTTTTTATCTGATATACATACTTAAAACATTAGAAAACTAGTATATTCAAATTATATTTATGTAAGTCAAGATACAATCAGAGACATTTTCATAGTAATAAATATTGCATTCTGAGTATAAGGAATTAACTATTAACTTGAAAAACAACATTAACCAATAACAACAGGTTAGGCTTTACGAGAAAAGCAGTAAAATATTCAAGCTAATGGCATAAAAATAAATATCAGGGATTAAGCACATAAAAATTGAAAATATCAGGAACTCCGTCAAGTATATTCAGTGATAATTTGGTAAGGAAAAAGTATTTCATTTATAAATGTATGGTAGTAAAATGTAAAGCTCAACAAAATGAACAACATAGTATTTCAGGGGAGTCAGGTTCATACATAATAATTGATAAAACACTAATTCTACTGTTTTTGAGAAAGGGTTTCTGTGTTGCCCTCGCTGTCATGAGACTTTCTCTGTAGGTTAGACTGGCCTCAAACTCAGAGATTCTATGGGTTCTGCCGTCCGAGTGCTAAAATTAAAGGCATGCACCAACTTATTCAGCTATTTATAACTATCTAAACACCATTTATAAAACAGAGCCTGTGACTTGGTTACTTTACTTTGCTTCTTTTCCAAAATTTCAAATTCAATTGCAATGTACATATCCCCTCCTCCACTCTACCAGGAAGAAGGATAGTAAGAAATGCTGTCATGATTTACAATACTTTTCAAAATTCTTAATAAATAAAAAGCAAGTTGAACTAAACTATAAAAAAGAGAACAGCCAGGCAGTGGTGGCGCATGCCTTTAATCCCAGCACTCGGGAGGCAGAGGCAGGCAGATTTCTGAGTTCGAGGCCAGCCTGGTCTACAGAGTGAGTTCCAGGACAGCCAGGGCTACACAGAGAAACCCTGTCTCGAAAAAACCAAAAACAAAAAATAAATAAATAAATAAATAAATAAATAAATAAAAAAGAGAATGAACTGGTTCATCAGGTAATAGCACCTGCGGACAACTCTGAATATGGCCACAGTTAACTCCCCAGGAAGAATGTGGTAGAAGAAGAGAATCCACCCATGCAACTTCTCCCCTCTATACAAAAAGGTATACATAAGAGTTCAAGCACATATTAAATTGTTAATAATGTATGTTCAAAGATTAGTTTGCTATCTAATTATACAATGATGGCACACGAGCAAAAGAATTGGCTAAGAGAAGAAAACCAAATTGTCAGATTGAAAATTTTCTTCATATACTATAAATATATAAATAAGATTGGGAGATATTTTATAAAATCTAGCTTAGCCTGATAGTCATTGGATAACATTCTAGTGATTTAAAAATACATTAAATAGAACTGAGCAGTGGTGGCGCACGCCTTTAATCCCAGCACTTGGGAGGCAGAGGCAGGTAGATTTCTGAGTTCGAGACCAGCCTGGTTTACAGAGTGATTTCCAGGACAGCCAGGGCTACACAGAGAAACTCTGCCTCAAACCACCCCAAAAAAATAAAAAGAAAAGAAAAAATTTAAATTATTAATGTCATATTTAAATGCAATCATGAAAATTTTTCATTCTAAATAAAACCAGGAAAAAAACAAATATTGTTTAGTCATTTCATGTTCATCTGTAAGCTACCATTGTCCCATTAAACAATGAACTGAAAATCATATTATAGTAAAAAGAAAAAGAAAAAGAAAGAAAGCACCTAAAACAGTTCTTATTTACAGATAAGGCGGCTTTCTACCTACAGCCAGAAAATAACAGAACTGCAGGAAATAGTTATATGAGATGTCAGGTGGCAAGAATTACTCAGATGAAGATTGTTTTAATGGAGTTTACACAAACCTCTCAAATACCTATAAGTAATTTATACTTATACAATTTTTTTCTCAAGACATGGTATCTCTGTGTAGTTTTGACTGTCCTGGAACTTGCTCTGTAGACCAAGCTGGTCTAGAACTAACAAAAATCTGCCTACCTCTGCCTTCCGAGAACTGAGATTAAAGGCATGTGCCACCAAGCCCTGGCATCACTCCTTTTTCTAATATGCAAGGTTAATATATTTCTGTGTTACATTAAGTTCAACTAAGTTATATAGAATTAGACATTATCAACAAAGCATCTTTCTTTAAAACTATTCATTATAACTGCTGGGCCAAATTAAAAATGGACACCTAGCTAGCTGATCACTAGAATCCATCACTGGCTTCCTGCTGCTTTGCTTTTGAGCCTTTCCCACCAGGATGGACTGCATTCTCTCAAACAGAATCCAAATAAGCCCCTCCTTCCTGAAGTTGCTTCTTGCTGAGCATTTTATCACAAAGACAGGAAAATAAACTAAAATGCTAAGTTTCTATTTCTTGGCAGGTGCCAAGTAGGGAACTGCGCAGTCATCTAAACTTCTGAGAACCTGTTAAGTTCTCTGTAACAGCTACATTGCGTACCATTGTACCAGCAGTGTTTTAGAGTTCACTTTCCACATATCTTCAGTAATTTTTATATGAATTTTTATTTTAGTCACCGTAGGTGTTATTATGTCTAGTGCCATTTTTTTAATTTGTGTTTTTCTAGTAACTATTGCCTTTTTCTGAACCTTCAGAGCCAAAATTAAAACCTTCAAAGGAACTCAGGGTAAGGGTAAAACTAGTGAAAACATTTGGATGTGTGTGTGTGTGTGTGTGTGTGTGTGTGTGTGTGTGTGTGTGTGTGTGTGTGTGTGTGTGTGTGTTAACTCATTAAAGAAAGCCTAGAATAACTAACAGTCAAGTTCAAACAATGAGCAAGATCGCCAGTCTTGGCTGCAGTGCATATGTATGTAGGTACGTGTATATGCATACATATAGGCAATCAATCCTTCCCACAGTCTTTGTGAAATGAACCTGAGAGTAACAAGTGAATTGATTTCCAGTCTTTTTACATTTGCCGGAGTTCGGAGAAATCTGACAAGCATTATACACGGCATGTTTGCATTTCAGGATAACAATTGTAAAATTTAGCCAAAAACAACTTAGTGATTCTACCATTTAATATTCTTCTTGGTACTTACTCTGTAACTATTGATGACCTTGCACTTATGTTGCTCCTGCCTCAAACTCCCCATGCTAGAATTTCAGTATCCCAGCATGTCAGGTGTTCAGGGTGCTAGGCAGAGTAACGGCTTCAAGTATGCTAGTCATTCACACCAGCCACTGAGCTACATCTCTAGCCAAACAGTCTCCTTTCCATCATAAATAGAATTAAAACATGAAACTCACTTCTTTGACTTTTCTATACCAATCACCAGAAAATTGTGATTACCAATGACAAAAATTACAGATAAACACAGAAATAGCATTTTAAATAGTAATACTCACCATGATGGGGGCACGGGATTTGACTTGGACAATTATTCCAGTAACATTCCTGAAGGTCTAAGGTATGAGAGAGATTGAGGGAGGGGTCAGCACAATATAATTTCTGCACTCATCGCTTTCATGAATTAATTCCATAATTTTTAATATTATCATTTCAGATCTCTAAAAAAGATGTAGTCAGAGCCATGGTACTAGTTTTTATGAATACTGCCTACCCGTTGTTAGTAATGTATTTCACACATTTCAGACTAGGAGTTCCCCTCCTACCTGTCTGCCCGCAGCCTCAACTCTGACCTACAGGCGTCACGCTGTGAACTTGAAAGAAAGAATTCATTCAGGACTCTGACTCAATATTTCCTTTAAACAAACTGAAAAAAAAACTGCACCCCAAGACTCTTCTTTGTCCACAGTACTTTGAAAACGTTCTGCGTGGGAAAGCTGCAGTGTAACGTTTCACTATGATAAGAGGAGATCAATATCTTCAAATCTATGGTATTTCATTTACTGTATGATCCAATTTATAAATTTAGCAATTATACCTCTTGTAAAAAGTATATTTTTTAAGGTAGCAATTGCCAACTTATTTCAAATATACTTGTCAAGCAGTTTAATGAAACCAGAAGAATTTTTTTTTATCAATAAATAACATTTATTTTAAAATAATGAGAACAATGAAACAAGAAAAACTTGTTTGGCTGAACTATTAACTCAGAGATGGAACTGTGACCAGATGCTGGTGTTCAGTGCTTCAATTCATTGTCCTTCCATAGATTAATTTAGAACACCTTTATTAAGGCTCCGATGGATGCCAAGGGCTGAAGTGGACACTGGGGATTCAGTAACGAACAAGATAGATCACCGGACTTCATGAAGCTTAACTCTAATGATCTTAGCTCATTAAAATATTGACCATGCTTTTTACATTTCCTTGATTAATATAGAATAAAATGCAATCAGGGAAAGCAATTGCAGAATCCAGCTGTACTGGAACCAAGCCTCATTTCCTGTGACCATCTTTTCTTTAACCTTTGAAGTATATTTGGCTCACAAAGTGCTTAGTTAAAGAACTGAGTATCTTTGACCTGTAGCTAGGCATTTTGCTCAAGGATAAAACTTACAAAACGGAGAAAAAAAAACAAATATATTTCCCACTGGATGCCTTTAAATTAATGTTTTATTTGATTACTGACCTAAATTCTGGTCATCTTCTACGCTCAGTATGAAGCATGAAAAAGTGCTGCAGAGGCTAAAAGTGCACAAAGGGGCATCACGTGGAAGAGTAACATCAAGCCTGAGAGTTATCCTGCAGATCCAGTTTTAACTTCTCTTCCGTATGCGAACTGAGCTCAATGTCCTGTTTCTAGTAGGTATTGCGAAAGAATGACATCATTCGAAATACATAGATGGTACTTCCAGATATCTAAAGAACATTCCTTCCTCTGTTCTCAGACCTCTTACTGGTAATATGTAAGTACATTAACTTTAGTTATATTATCTTATTAACTTTGGGAGTATTTCATATATTGGTATGACCTTCACATATTGCAGCTGCAATCTTTTCTGTATCATAAGATTATCAGTTGGGATATGAAAAATTAAGAGCCCAAATTAATATCTTAAAAGTATGAGACTGTTGTCAGTTTCAGCTTTAACTACAGCTCTTTCCCAACTTATAGCAAGAAACACATGTGGATGATTTCTCAAATGTTAATTATTCATTGGTAGTGTTCACTGTGACAGTCTGTGAATGTAGCAACTATCTTGATTATTTTATGTATACCGTATTCAACAGTGAATCTGTGGAGAAACATATCTGCATACAGTAGAGTCTAAGTATATTGAGCAAGAAGCTTGGCTTGTCCAAAGGTTCAAACCCACTTGCTATATAATCAGTGGTTAACAGACTATACTTTCAGATGCCACAATATGTACTTGATCAGCCACAATTTCCTCGGCAGTTCTACATCTCTGCCTCAATGAGTAAATCCCATCCCACCCATGCTCCTAAATCCAACTCTACCACCTGATATACAGCAAATCACTAGTAAGAGTTCTTCGTGTCTTATAATGCTTGATAGTCAATGTTTTATTCTCTCACAAGCACCTCAAAACAGAGTGCGAACTTGCTCAGCTTATAGCTTCCATTTCTTTTCATTCTTCTATGCCAGCAAGCCAGTTCTTAACTTTGACTTCCAATGTTACTGTAATAGTTCTCACAAAGATCTCTAATACACTCCTGGTTACAGTTCCTTATAGATTTTTATGAGCTCCTTCACTGGTTCTTCTTTCTCCTTTTTAATTAGATACTATACTGATGATAATAATTGTAATAATGATTAATAATAATCATTGAAATCATTATTAATAATTATTAATGTGCATGTCATATTCATAATGTAAAATATATTATTGTGTGCATGCAATATTTATAATATTTTTATTCTATTATTCTATTATTATTATTATCATTATCATCTGTGTGCCTGACACGGAAACCATGTGGCAGTCAGAGAATGACTTTCTGGGACCAGCTCTCCCTTATACATTTCAGTAGGGTTTGGGGATCAAGGTTAGATGCCAGGACTGCATGGCCACACCACTGAGCTATCAAGCCCATGTCACTTCTTCCCTTTAGATGCATAGCTCCAAGTTAGTGTTCCTAATTTTTCCTTTTTCCTCTGATCATCTGCTTTAGCTTTTATTAATATTGTGGTGCTCAAATGCTGAGGCCCATCTTTTCCATCTCTTGTTCAATAGAGAGACCCAGTTCTGCATTCTGACACATAGGCCCACCTGTGCAAATGTTGGTCTGGTATCTCCAATCAGTTCCATTTAAAACAAATCAACAAACAAATACTGATGGCTAATAGATACTCTTAAAAAGTATTTACTCTCAGTGTTACCATTAGTCTTCATGGAAATACAAATTAAAACTACTTTGAGATTATTTTCTTTACACTCTTGTCAAAATGGCTATCATCAAGAAATCAAATGGCTAATAAGATGGCACCATATATGAAAAGGAACCTTACTAATTATTGATGTAAGTGCAAACTGTTATAACCACTAATGAAATCAGCGTTGAGGTTCCCCAAAAAACTGGAAATAAAACTGTCAAATGATCTGACTATGCCACCCCTAGTCTTCTCCTCACGCGATTCTGTTTCCTACTGTAAGCCTGCACATCCATGTTCTTAGCTACTATAGTCACAATTGATACGCAATGTAACCAGTCTTGGTATCAATAAACTGATGATTTGATAATAAAATGGGGCATACACACATAACGAAATTTTATTCAGCTGTAATGAAAACTACATTTCACTGATAAATGGATAGATGGAACTAGAAAAAAATATATGTTGAGTAAAATTTGCAAGTGTAGAAAGACAAATGGCCTATGTTTTCTCCTTTTTATGATTTCTAGCTTCAAGGGACTGTATTTGTGTGCTTAACTGGAAGACAAGGAGAGTTCAGGGAAACTGGAAAGGGGTCGTTGTGGTGGAGAAGTACTTAAGGGCATGTGGATAGCAAACCTATGTGACACTCCATGAGAACAATTATACTAGTGGCACAAAAGTGAAGCAAGAATGGAGAGAAGTGAATGGAAGAGATAGGGGGAAAGACCAAGACGAAGGAGGAAATGAGGAATCCATATGCGATTTGTGATCCTGAAATTTGTGATCCAATTAAAACTTACAAGTTAACAAAAAAGAGTTACAAGGGTGAAATCCTACATAGCTCAACAGCACTGTCCCCAAAACGCATGAATTATTAAACGAAATCAAAGTATCAGGCATAGAGTACTTTCTTATAAGCTTACTTCCCCAAAGTTCCCAAAACAAAACAGGTCCTTGCTATTGCTCTTGGTGGCTCACCAGGATTAGATGACGAGACACTAATGCTGCAGCCACCATACATCTTGATTGAACAATACAGAGAAATCAAATTAAAAGTGAATCTGAAGCTTCTTCCCTATATAAAGGCCATCACAGTGCCAGAGGTGATATATAGATTGCTAAGGGAGTAAAGGGGTGAGATAGCTGTGAACGTTATGAACTACAGCACCAACCTGCCACGGAAAATCTGTACACTGGTATATTAATGACACATCTGTTAAGGGGATAATCAACTACTCTGTCAATTTATCTAAGGTCCCAAACACATTCATACCTAGTACCATGAACCTGGTTTAAAAAAAAGGGGGGGGAGGTCTTAGTCCCTAGGGGAAAATGACCACTGCTGGAGAGCTGAATTGACATAGTCTTAAACTATCTTCTAAATATTTATGTTTATACCCATAGACAAATACTCTTCTCAGCTTTGTTTTTTGCCACCTGTACTTTACTAAACACTTTGTGTTTATTATATTTTAAATTATAAAGAAATTACAAGGAACTCCTAAAAAATTTAATACAAAAATATTACAAGTTAGGACAATTAAGCATTGGTAGATGACATTTAGAAGAGCATGCAGGGAAAGGTAGCATAGGATTAACATTTTCACTGTTGACAGCCTCAGTACAGCAGAGAAAAGAACCACAAAGCCAAGTGTCCATAATGGCTTTCCTCTACTGTAGTCTTCAGATAAATATATAGGAAAAAAAATAAACCAGTAAACTTTAATCAGCTACATATTATAGTAGGTAAGAAATCTAATTCATGATCAAGTATGAGAACTATGAAATCAAAAGTAATCCCCCTGCAATGGTGGCTTTATGAACTTCTGCTTAACGTCAGCCTCAGGTGGACTCTAATCCTTGGCAGCCCAATGCTGTCTGGAAAAGTGTAAAAACAGAATGTCATTAACAACCTACGCCATGCAACAGAAATGAACCCCTTGAAAACTAAAGTGTCCCTTTTAAATGAGTGAGGTGAATGTAAAAACATATGGCTGTTTAACATGTTGAGGATAAGGGGTGGTTGAATGTTTAACCCTAAATAAGACATACAATCCTTTCTAAAAGCCAGAGACATCACAATAAGGTTTAAAGGGAAAAGATAAAGAAAGGGGCTTTGAAGTGCTGTCTTCTGCCCATCACGTAACCATTGAAATAATGATCTCACATCAGCTTTGGTTGTCTGTGCTGAGCCTTCACAGGAATGTGAAGCAGCTTATAATGTGGGCAGTAGTGGGATCACACTTCTTTACTTCTTGCTGAACTATTGGTTCCTGATGAAATAGGGAGAAGCAGGGTCATTGTCTTTGGTTTTATAGCCACTGATGATCCTACTAGGCTTCAGAGAATAGCCTTGATAAAAAAAAAAAAACTCAGTATGGAACCAAACAAAACACAAACTCCTGCCTCCAGGAAAGGGAGAGTGGTAGAGAGAAGAGGGTGCATTTCCAAGAGGTAAAAGCATCAGAGTGCATTGTACACTCCATGGAACGCTAGAAGAGCAAATTCCAAAGAGAGTTATAAAATTTTTCATAGGTAAATATTGAGCAGCCTCCCTGATTGTTGTGCTTTACCATATTTTCCCTTCTATGGCAGACTGAAACTTCTGAAAACCTTAGACATTATAAATCTTTTCTCCCATAAGCCGTTTTTGCTGGGCAATGTGGTCCCTGTTACATAAAAGTAAGTAACACACTTCTCCTCCTACCCCCATCTGTGACGAGCCCAACCCTTCACCTACCAACTTAAAACAGATGTCTGCAAATGAATTCACAGCACTGCATTTCCAACACTGTCCAAATTTTGTTACTGAGGATACCTTGCCAATACTGCATTCATCATATCTACCATCGCTATTTCTCCTGCCCAACCCTACCACTTGACAATATTTCTAGGTTAAGTTTGCCCTGAAGACATCGTGTGATACCTTCATTTGATATCTCGTTTCCTCAGCATCCATCTTTGACACTCCTGTTAAAGTCTTCTGATAATGGACAATCCTTTCCTTTTGCTCTCCCACTGATAACTCTTAAAGAGAGCTTGAGAGCTTAGATCCAAAGTCTATGATCTTAATAGAAGCTTCTTATGATACTGGAAATGTGAACAGCCTTCCCAAAGCACTTTGTGTGTATTCACCTCTTATCACACCTTATTTACGACTCAAATAGAACACACTCTACACTTACTATTTCATGCTAGGCTTTCTCCTCTCAATGGCTGCTTGTAATAAGTATGCCACCAACCCCTGGCATTGAAAACTCCCATGTAGATTCTGTTGGACCTTACCCAACTCAAAAACAGCTTCTCTTCATGACACGGATGAAGAAGTCATCCTTGACTGATTTTCTCTTGCTGTAGAAAGTTCTCACTGAGCAACAACCTTAAGACTCAGATAACTCATTGCTTCATACCTTGGACATCATCCTACGGTCCCCACCTTAAAAACTTCATGAGTGTGGCTGCCATTTCACTGAAATATTAAAGGAATTGCAAGACGAAGAAAAATGAACTCATATGCACATGACTCATCCCAGAACTCCACAGAGAATCAACAACTCATCTAACATTCTCCATGTTTTCTGAATGTCACTTCAAAATGGAGCCTTTTAAAAGCCACATAGTTATGCCATAGGCTCAGTCCAGTATGAAAAGAACAAAGTACCAACACAGGACAAATCCATTAAGTCAAATATTGACAAACACAAGCCATTTCCTGGACTTTGGCTGGAACTAAACTTGAGAAAACAATTTGAAGTTAAACTCTGAACTCCAGAATTTTGGAAGAAAAGAAGCAATCAAGGTAAATTGCATGTTCAGCTTAAATACAATTGGCACCATTTCTGAATAGATTTAAAGATCTCTTAGCTGCCTTCCTCTAACACAGCAAGGTTAGATATACAGAAAGCATGTGAATTGCTTATGCTCCATGTGAATTGCTTATGCTCCAGTAAATCAAAAAAATTTTAAATTCATTTAATGTTTTTGATGGGAATGAGTTAAAATGAGTTATACATCTTGGCAGTGATGCAAGTGGTTTTCTCTGTAAACCTAGCATGATTCGTTAGTTAACTAAGATACCTACAAAAACATGCATGCTAGGGAAAAGAAAAGCCCTAGAAATTAAGATACACTAAGACAAGTCTAAATTAGAAGGCCATCACATCCCTCCTGTGAAATTTTAATGATTTCACATTATTTACGCTGAGGTTTACATAATAATTAAAACTGAGTCTAAATTTATTTCTTAATTTTAAAAATAATGAGAGCATATAATATCATTTTCAGTGTAACATTCGCACATGTAGCTCCAAAAAAGCATACATATATTTTTCTATTTTCTCTAATTTAATTTATTCTCCCCAAAGTCAGTGTTTAATGTGTATAATATGAACATGAGATATATTTAGATGCATGTGCATCTGTGGTTTGGAAAGCCTAAGTGATTCAAGCAAGGAGGTAATAGGGAAGGAGAGAAAGAAGAGGAAAAGGGGATTAGGTTAACCAAACAGAAATGTGTATGGAAAAGTCACAGAAAACTGTGATCCTGTACCTAATTTATAAATATAACCATTAACACTCACACGGGTGCATACGCACGCGTGTACACACACACACACACACACACACACACACACACACACACACACACACACACACACACACATACACACACACACACTGTGCAAAACTGTTCCTAGAAGTTACTGGTTATTAAACAAGAGCCCCAGTGCCAACTACAGAGTGCCACTTTTTGAGCTGTTATTCAGTGATGATCTAGAACCCATTCCCCTATACAGCAGCTTCTGCCATTCTTCCTGTTCTCCTACATCAACACTATGCAGAGATATTGCTGCAGACACTGCACACCTTAACTGCAAAGTACAGAGAAACGAAGCTGGAATCTTCTGCCCTCTGGCTAGTATTAATATTTTTGGAAGATACTGCATAGGCTCCTGAAGGAAAAGGACATTTATCAACAACCTTACCTAACTGAAAACTCCACAAACCACAATATCGACCAAGATACACTCCATTGTCTAATAGCGGTACAAACTGTTATGGGGGTAACCAACTACTTTTTGATTGGGTTTGAGGTCTGTCTCAAAGGAGAGTATCCATCTCTGGTACTATAAATTACAGACAACACAAAAAACCCATAACTGGTCAGTATGAAGAGAATAGAAGACTTTGGAATATTCAATCTTAAAGAAGATATCTAGAACATATCTTTCCCCTCAAAGCTCAGAGATGTATGTAGAACATAAGGCTGACAGATTTTAAGAATCATAAATAGATAGCAGGTGACTTCAAGGAAATAACTGGGCAGATTAACAAATGAACTCAGAGACTGTAGCTCATTACACAGGAGCTGAACAAACTCAAGATTGAAAAAAGGAAAAAAACTCAGAATACAGGAGAGAAGGTCAGCATGAAGTTTCAGCCCTAGCCAAGCAGCCATCAGCTTTTGACTGCAGTTTGGTGAAGGAAAGTCAGTTTTCTTGTTGGTATGTCAACTCCACTCCAGGACAGGACCACACCAAAAACCACCCAGCTAACACACTAAACTTCATGTGGTTTTGTTTGTTTGTTTTTGGAAAGAAAAAGAGAACATAAAATTGGGTGGGTGGGAAGGTAGGGGAGAATCTTGGGTAGTTGGAGAAATGGAAAGAATATGATAAAAATACATTGTATATAATTCTCAAAGAGCACATTGTTTTGCAAACATAATACAGATAATACATACATAATATAAACATAATAGAGCTGGTTATTTTAGAAATATACATGTATATACATATGCATATAGGCACGTAACAACAGTTAATGAACAAAGAGATCATGAATTTGTAAAAGACCAAGAGGAGTATATGAGAAGGTTTGGAGAGAAGAAAGGTGAGGGGAAATGGTGCAATTACATTATAATTTCTAATTTTTTTAAGAAGTATAAATTAATGTATGAAAACGTAATTGGCGCCAGGAAAGATAGCCTCAAACTATCCTCTAAATATTTATATTTATACATAATATAAAAGTGCTACTCTTAGCCTTAACCAGAGAAGCCTCTTTATAGTAAAAAGAAATGAGATCAAAGACAAATGACTCCTCCACGTACTGAGAACACATGACAGCTGAGTGTTGAGCTGTCAATAGGAACTTTATATCAATCCGTCTAAAGCTCAGAAGACATTGCACAAGGGACAGGAAGAAAGCAAGAGTCTGAAGACGGGAAGAGGGGTTACAAAATGGCATCTTCTGGGCACAATGCACTCTGGGAAATGGAGGGTTGCTGCCATCATTTAAATAACCCTTGGTGAAGACACTAAGTTTCGGTGGTGGGTTTCAAACCTAGCTTCACAGATTGCCCTGGTTGTACTCATTCGGTCTCAAAACAAAACAAAGCCGTGTGAACATGGAAGAGGGGCTTGTGGGGAAGAGAGGGCAGTGATGAAGGCAGGAGGGCCGCCAGGGAGCTGCGATGGAAGAGTTATCAGAATGCACCGCATACTCGTTCGAAAATGCCAAAGGACAAAGCTCACTAACAAAACACACAGGTCATTTATAAAATGTATTTTTCTGTCTCACATGTTCCCTCATAATGTTCAAAAATGTAGAAATATTCTAAAGTTTAACAGTTAACTAATGATATCATTTATGCAAAGAAACTGTTGATTGTAGACTATTTAATAAAGTGAAAGAAAACCATATAAAGCATGTAACAGTGAGGAATGCCTAAGTATATTATGATATAACCCATATTATGGGTTATCATTCTGCTGGTATCATTATATATATATATATATATATATATATATATATATATATATATATATATATATATATAAAGCTGTATTTGCATTGTTCCTTTGGACATACAAATTCAACTTTTGTTTTAAGCAATATTTCCCAGGAATAAATATGGCAAGAGAATATTAAAAATGATCAATTACTCAGTGTCAGAAAAAAAATGGAATAAAATTTGCTGCTATGTGTCAGACTGAAAAGGAACTTTTCAAATTTTTAGAAATCACCTCCAACTAAGAAGGTAGTACTGAACAATGGGCTTTGAAAACTGACTTGGAGACAACTGGCATTTTTCAATTTTCCATTTTTAGTGCCCCAAACTCTAAAACTGGGAAAAATTAATATTAAAGTACAAAAAAATAAATATATGCTCATAAATGTGTTCTTAAATGACAATTTATTCCCTCAGCAACTCATATCTCTGATATAAAAACTAACTGAATTTATACAAATTAAGACAATTAGGCTAGTAGTACAAAATATCTTTGGATAATTATAATTTATTAAATGAAATCTATAACACATATGCATATATTTTTGTATATATCAATAACAAAAGACAACTATTTTGAAATGATATTGAATTACTTTTAATTCTGTGTTTACTACTAATATACTTTTAAAAAATAATTAGCTTCCAAATTAGAATTTAATCTTAATGAACTAAGTAAAAAGTGAATTGCATTGATGGTTCTAATTATTCTTCATTCCCAATAACCATTTGCAACACTGTTACTAATTATTCATACTTTCTGTATGTTAGACTTATTGCCAGACTATAAACAGAACACTCAAATTTAGCATGTGGTTTTAACTCATCTCACCTAATGTGTAGATATCTTAAGTATGCCAAATTGTTGAATGAAGAAAAATACTCATGCCATGCTTCTAACAGGAAACTCAGTGAGACGAAAGACTATGATTGCACTTTTCGTTGGTGAAATTATTGCTACCATTTGGCTCTCATTCTTTCTGCAGTTGCCATTTTGGATTGCCTTTCCTGTACAGAAGCTGGAAGGGATTTGATGGTGAAAGTGGAGAGCTAGGTAGTGACCTTAGAAGATATGCAAGATCACAGTCTGTCTTGTATTGAAGAACGCAAAAGGAGATTAACTCAAGTAAATTAAATATTTGAGTCCTATTAATGGTTATGTATCTAAGCCAGTCTACATTTAAAGAAACTAAATGCAAGAAATTGATTAAAGATTGAAGTATATAGTACCTGGTAATGCTTCATTTGTCTACAAACTGGCCTCAGGAATTAGTAAACTATTAGTGAAATGAAGGGCACAATCCAAAGTATAAACAATAAGAATGAAAGATAAAAAGACTATATTTAAGAAATGCTTATATAAGCATGAATATTAGAAGATATCTCCATTCTTTCAAACAGAATAATGGAGAAGAAAGGGTTAAAGAGCTCAAAAGTGATTAAAGCAAAGACAGCATTATTTCAGAACTAGGGAAAAACTAACAATTTCTTCATTTAATGATAATTTCAAGTACAGTGCTTTCCCCCAAACTGCCACTAACTCTATATTCTCTTTTGAAGTGAAAGAGAGAAATAACAGCCTGATAATTTTCTTATGAATTATTTTTTGAAGCCTTGAAGAAACAAACACAATCTAAGGTGACCATTTATATAAATTATATAATTCTTTCAACTGCTCTCCTGGATGGCATGGTTAGTACCATTTCACTGTTGGTCAATGCAAGTCCAGAGGGCATGAAACTAACAGAGAGAACATCAAACATTCCAGTGCAGCACCAAGCACACAGCAAAAGCTAAAACTTGGAGCACCTGGAAGAGAAGATCAACTCCAGATGAGAGGTACACAGACTCTGACTTCCTTTTCCATGGCAAAGAAAGCAACTTGATTTTACAGTTTGGTGTATTTAGAAGGCACAAGGGCTTACTAGGAGTCTCAGGCCTTCTCAGGAGCCTTAGAGGTCCTAAGGGCTCACAGCTACTATAGAACATACTTCCCGGAAGGGGCACCTAAAGGTAGTCTCTTTTACCCATCAGATTGATGAGCAGTATTTCTCAGAGACATGTGAAGGGAAGAATTATCTGAATCACAGGTGCCCTTGATGTTAGGTTTGCTCTTGAGGAAAGCCTTACAGGATGTCTGTATAGCAACACTTTGGAGCTAGAGTCTGAAATTTCATTTGTGCACTTCAGCTTTCAGACAGTCTCACCACATCATATTGGCCTTATAATTCCTACCAGAATGGAAATAAATATCTACATTCATAGTTTTAGTTAACTTTCACTGATCAACAAAAACATTCTCATGAGGTAGCATTTTTGTAACATTGCGCATCTGTGTGTATACTTGTGTTATAAGCATGCGCATTCATGAATGTGGGCATAAGCATACTAGGCATACACAGATCAGAGAAAGATCTTAGATTTTGATCCGAGCCTTCCAATTTTATTTCAGGCAGTAAGTTTTGATATTTGCATATATGCCATGTTAGCTGGCCCTCAACATTTGGGAATTCTCTTTTCTCTGCCTACCATTCTTTCTGTAGGAACACTGAGATCTTAGAGTGGGATTACTGCACCCAGTTATGTGTGGGTCCTTGGGATCTTAGGTTGTCACACTTGCACACAAAGCACTTTACCATTAGATGACTCCATTTAAGAAAGTATATGTAAAAGAAATATTGTCAACCATCCAATAAATTTGATTGCATAAGATCGTCAAATATATTAGATACGGTCTAGGCCGACAAATGCACAAAGAACTCTGGAATGTATTAGTATTTGATGGTTTTGTTATTGTTCTTGCTTTAGTGGTGATAGTATTAATCTTTTAAAACTACTCCTCAGTTTAGCTAACTAAGACTAAGAAGACAGCCCAGAGACACATAGGAAGGCAACACTGAAGTGACCCAGAAGGTTATATTTATCTTTATTCTTTCATATGTGCATGGAACAACACTGGTCAATAAAGAAGAGTCCATGATTTTGAGAGGGATCAGGAAGACTGATGAAGATATGAGGAGAGGAAGGTAAGGGGGCTGATGGAGAAGGGGACTTAAGAAATTATACTTTAGTTACTATTATTAATTAAAATAGCGATACTTTATAAAGAAATAACAATCAGGCACTTCAAAGTCAAGTCAGACTTAGGATATATTTATACAAGGCATCAAGAGATTGTGTTTTCCATTAGTGGTCTGGACACCTGGTACACAAACCCCAGCAAGAAAGCATAATTGAAATCAGGTTCCATATGTCTGCCGTATAATCAGGACTTGGAATTCTTAAAACTATAAAACAAAATAGATGTCTTTAACATCACTGTTACATGTGCCAACATTTCTGTCTTCAGTTGAATTGCTCTTGTGGTCATTTCAGTAAGTTTTAAAAGTCATGTTCCACTTAGGAAAACACTTTGCATTACAAAAATATAATTATGTTATACACAAGCCACAGAGGTAATTATCCTTCTTACAGACTTCTTAATCTGTATTAGTGGAAACATGATACTTGGTGATGAGAAACTCACATGTAATTATCCAATGTCAACAGCTGCTAGCCTAGTCTTGGAATGATCACATCTAAGCCGTCATCCAGGGCATCTTTGTGTGTGTATGTTTGGTTCACATGTGGTCAAATGAATGTATATAGGGGATCGCACATCTATGTGGGCAGGCCCTGGGTGGTGTCCCTCAGGGACTGCCCACTGTATTTTGGACAGGGAACCACATGAGGGTCTGCCTGACTCTATCTCCTCCCAGCACTGGTATTAAAAACACATGTCACCAGCTAGATTTATTGTTTTATGTCAGTTCTAGAAATCAAGATCAAGTCCCCATCCATGCAAGCAAAGACTTTACTGGGTGATCTATAACCTCATCCCTTATTTTCTGCTTCCAAACTACTATGCTGGTCTATGTTTCTGATGATTTAGAAATGTAGCCAGATTTTGTCATGAGAATTTTGTAAGACTTTACACTATGATTAATATGTTTCACTAAAACAAATATTTAAGTTAGTACTCTCTCTCTCTCTCTCTCTCTCTATATATATATATATATATATATATATATATATACACACACACACATATATATGTATATATATATGTATATATACATAGAGATATATGACATAGATGTAGATATGGATATAAATCTTGTTTACATCCTCAATATTAAAGGAACTTGGGAACTTTATGAGTTTTACAGGATCACAAGGAAGCAAATCCCACTGAAAAAAATTACTTTTATTTTCTAATATGTAGAGTTTTTCATTCCTCTTGATTTAACTGAATTTCTTCAAGCACTGACATAACACCCAGGTTTCAGTTTGCCTACCTGCTCATTCCGGCACAGTAAAGAATTTTATCATTGTTATCACAGCATATGTTCTTAAGACGACTTCAATGACTGCAGTTCAGTACTTTGTCTTGTCTATTTGGCTCTTACTATGAGGGCCAGTATTTCCACCATTTCCTTTTCAACTTCCGTCCACAACTGGACATATTTCACAGCGACATTGCATTTCCTCACAGAGGACATCCATCCTCTTCCTGATCCTTACTGACCTGGAAAGAGTCACCTCCATCTGCAGGACAAGAACATGCTTTGTTTTATCTGTTTGGAAGAGTCAGGAGTGACCGTAAATTTCCCATGAATAATAATCTTGTCCTTATCTGTGAAATGTCACTGTTATTGTAACCATGTATCGATGGTGGTGATTTTTTTTTAACAAGCAATAGAAAGGTTACAAAATAGCAGCTTGTATGTTTAATTCTTTCAATATACATCAGGAAACTTCACTCCTGCAGAAATTGAGTCTCTATAGGAAAGAAAAGTTCTGCCCTTCAAATCAAATCATAAAATACCCACAACTCTTAAAGCAGAAGCAGGATAATAATGTAATCTCAACATCTGCACTTATGCTCTAATCTCAGTATTTTGGCTGATCACCCACCAAATATTTGCAATGGGAAATCCTTAACAAATCTTAATTTTCATAATATTAATGTGTGTTTAATTATTCTAAATGGGGAAATATTTTATATTAGCCCATCAATATTTCATCTCTGACATTCACTCTATATTACATGCTAAATCCTTGTCACCACCCAGCATATCTCATTAAAAAAACAACACATAATCTGTTTTTATACAACAAATTTCATTTCAGAGATTTTTTTAAAAATTTCTTTTCACTTATTGCTGTCATGTTTTTCTTGCTGCCTCGTTTAAATGATCACTTTTTAATTCTAAATACTTTTATGACACTGTCCTGAAAATTAAAAGAAATAGTGATTAGTTATAAACATGCAGAAGAAATTTCCCTGCAACTGTAGACTACTACAAATCAGTTGGAATGAATAATTGTTTCCTCCACATGACATAAAAGGGTTCTGTTATGGTTTTATAAACTGAGCAAACCAATTTAATACGAGCTTCTGATCATTTCATACTTTCAGGCTAATCCTCACAACATAGGTTCTAGAATACAAGGAGATAAACTTAAATAAGTAACAAATCAGAGAACAAGACACTTGACAAACATTAGTGGATGGTTTTGAATGGCGTGATATGGTAAAATTTGCAATATGAATAAAGAAGAATTCATTTGACAGCAACTATATTTGCTCATGTTACATCACGGTTGCTTAACTGAAATGCAGGAAGTGGATCATTACTCAACACGTGAAGATGCGCTGTTAGGCTGGGAAGCAAGACTCCACTCCAGGTCTGAGTAAACAGAATGACAGACATCTAGGCCATGAGAATGACATCAGCATTTAAGATGGAGAATATTCACTATTACCTTGACTGGATGTAGAATCATCAGGAAAACACACATCTCAGTGTGTCTGTGAGAGATTTTCTAGATTAGATTGAGAAGGAAAGATCCTGGACAATACCAGGCCATGGGTATTGTCTCATAGGTCTCAAAGTGCATTTAAAAAGGCCAGCAGAAAGAATGGAAACAGGTAACCTCAGGAGGTAGAAGGTGGGGGCACCCTCCAGAATGTACCAGAGACCTGGGAGGTGAAAGACTCTCAGGAATCAAAGGGAGGGACCTTAGATGAAATTCCCTACAGTGGGGAGAGTGAACTTATAGAGCCCACCCCCAGCAGAAAGACAGGGCATCAAGTGAGGGAGGGGGCTGCCATCCCACAGTCAAAAACTCTGACCCAGAATTGTTCCTGTCTGAAAGAACTGCAGGGATGGAAATGGATAGGAGCCTGAGGAAAAGAAGGTGACAGGCCCAAAGCGAGATCCAGCTCAAGGGGAGGCCCCAAGGCCTGACACTATTACTGAGGCTATGGAGCACTCACAAAAAGGGACCTAGCATGACCGCACTCCGGAAGACCCAACAAGCAGCTGAAAGAGTCAGATGCAGATATTTGCACCCAACCAATGGACAGAAGATGCTGACCCCTGTGGTTGAATTAGGGAAAGGCTGAAAGAAGCTGAGGAGGATGGTGACCCTGTAGGAGGACCAGCAGTCTCAATTAACCTGGACCCCGGAGATCTCTCAGTTACTGGACCACCAACCAGGCAGCATACACCAGCTGATATGAGGCCCCCTGGCACATATGCAGTGGAGGACTGCCGGGTCTGTGTTCAATCAGAGATGATACACCTAACCCTCCAGAGACTGGAGGCACCAGGGAGCTTAGAGGTCAGGTGGGGTGGAGGGTGAGGGTTGGGGTGGGGACATTCTCATGGAGACAGGAGGTTAGGGAGGAGGCATGCGATGTGCAACAGTCAGAGAGTGAAGTGGGGGTGGGGGATAAAATCTGGAGCGTTAAAAAAAAAAAGGATGCAGAGATGTCTCAGCAGTTAAGTGCTCATACTGTTCTTGCCAAGGACCTGGTTTCGTTCCCCACTTAAACATCAGGAAGCTCACAAAGGCCTGTAACTCTAGTTCTAGAGAATCAAACACCCTCTTCCGTCCTCCAGGACTAAATATATATATATATACATGTATACATGTAGATAGCTGAACATGAGAATTTACCATACTCTGACTGTTCCCTCTGGCTCAAGGCCTCAAACTCCTGCTGTTGTACCTCCCTCTCCCGATGGACTGTAGATCTCAAACTCTGAGCCAAAATAATTCAATTTTCTTTTAAGTTAATTATTGCCAGGCATTTGATCACAGCAACCAGAAATGTAACTACAGGAAAGAAAGGCCGTTATGGTGACCTCAGAGAGCATCCAGTTTTATAACTTCACTCTGGATGGCTTCACATGTAAAATAATACTGCACATAAATCGTCATCATGGATATTAATTCAAAGCTCAAAACTCAAGCAACCCAAGCAAATCTTATGTTCAACAACAGAATTTCAGATAAACCTGTACTTCCTCTTTTGACATGGGAAGGAACAGACAAATCTAATCTCAAATTCTGTCACTAAGTCCAGGTGCTTTATTTTTATTTTACTTTTAAATTTAGTCAATATTAAAAGGAAGGCTGTGCTTTAAGAGCAGTAAATACTATCTATTGCAGTGGGATGGAATCTATCTGGTTTAAAGAATTTTTTACTATAATTGTGTGCATTTTTATTTGAATTCTACCACTGTGTTATAATCCAATTGTTCAAACTTAACACTTAAAAATAGCATATAAATCCTTAATGGGGCTAAAATAATCTTCTTGAAAGATATATTAAAATGAATTTTCAACTTACAGTTCTTTGTTGTGGTGTTGTAAATGAAAAAGGCATTCAATGATCTCTCTCTCTCTCTCTTTCTCTCTGTCTCTCTCTGTCTCTGTGTGTGAGAGAGTGTATATGAGTGTGTGTGTGTGTGTGTGTGTGTGTGTGTGTGTGTGTGTGTGCGCCTTATAATTGTTGTCTCGTGTAAGCTCTCAGGTACTGCTCCAGCACCGTGCCTGCCGGTCTGCTGCTATGCTCCCTGCCATGATGGTCCTGGACTCACTCACCCTCTGAAACTGTCAGCCCCAATAAACTCTTTCTTTTATACATTGCCTCAGTCATGGGAATCCTTCAGAGTAATAGAAAAGTAACCAAGACAATGGCAGTTATTGCTAACTAAACTAGACGTGGTGTGCTAACACTGTAGCACGGCTGTCATCTAAAACTTGGTGCTGCTTTTCAAGTGGAGTGCATCTGGATCTTTTGTTCTGACTGTAACAAGGGCAAGGAAGATAGGGACAAAATCCTATATAGTCCAGGCTAGCTTCAATTCACAACCATCCTTCTGCATCAGCCTCTCATGTGATGAGACTATAGAAGGCAGCCTCAATGTCTGGCTGGTACAAGTTCTTGAAAACTATAAAAGTATAGAGCTAATGCATAAAACCTCTGGTCTATAGACAAAGGCCAAGTCTACTAAGAAAGCAATCCATCTATAGAATATTAAATGCTTTGTTTGAAAGTAGACAGTGTCTATTGTTGTAAAAGAAGGTAAGTAAAGATGGGTTAGATAAAGAATGCAGCATCTGTTCTAACAAAAGTGCTCTCTCTGTAGAAGAGAAATGACAGAAGAACTGCACATCCTGGTTCTAGGCTGTCTGAGTTTGAGGCAGTTTGGGTGTTCCATATTATCTTTTTCTTTTCATTCTTCCCTCATACATTGCATCCAGGCCACTCTTTCCCTCCCTCCTCTCCTCTCAGTCACTCCTCTCTATCCTCCCCTCCCCCAGAGCAACTCTCCCTCCATTTCCCTTCAGAAAAGAGCAGTCTTCCCAGGGATATCAACTGCACATGGCATAAGTTACAATAGGACTAGGCACAAACCCTCATATGAAGGCTGGACCAAGTTGAACATCTTTTTGTTTGCTTGCTTATTTGTTTGTTTTTAATGAAATTCCAACTTCATGTTATCATTTTCTTTTGTGACGATAAAAGATTGGACTTACTATTGTAGGTAGTAGGAGGCTTTACATTATTAGTTTACCAGAAGTTGTTGTTGTCTTGGTTTGAGAGAGACAGAGACAGAGACAGAGACAGAGACAGAATATATTAGCCTTGGCTGGCCTAGAAATTTATCGTGTAGACCAGGCTACCTCTGAACTGGACTTGCCATGATACTCCTACCTCTGCGAAATGTTATTTTACTTAACTATCTTGTTATGCTGTGCAGTTGCTGGTTGAATTACAAATTCATTGTCAAGGCTATGAAGTTAGGTGGAGGAAAAAATACTAAGAAACAAAACTATTGTATGAATAGTGCATGGTACCGTGTTCTTTCTTCTTTAACATCTGACAATCTTCACTGGATTAGTGGATTTTACCTACAGATATTGTAGGGGGGAAGTGAGCACAGTTAGTTAGCTATGCTGGTATAGAACATTTGCCAAATAGTGCACAGTCTTTTCTCTATCATCGATTTGTGGGTGTTATATCCTGTAGCAGCGGCTCTTCTAGGCAGGAGGTAACTTAATTATGTTTCTATTGTCCTTGATGCTCATTTTCCATAAGAAATGGCCTCACGTGGAGAAACTATAACCAGAGCTATGGTGATATCACTACCAATCTTGTGTATTTCCCTTCAGGCTAGCCCCTTCTCTTTAGAACTTATTTTGGTTGTCGTGCGCTTGTTATTTATTAGTTTGGCATTTCTTCAAAGAATAGAAATGTGGCATTATGATTTTCAGCAGACCTTCCTGTCTCACTAACTTGTTTTATTTGGCTTTATTTTCATTTCTTTCTTGAAGGTGTGGTTGATTTCTGAATTTGTATCCTTATATTTGTTACTTAAAGTGAAAGGCTGTGATTTTGGCACTCTTCTCAAATATCTCTTTCTCCTTATTCAACTTCAATCATCTTTTCTCTTCAGCAAGAAATTCATTTTATTTTCTCTATATTATCTCTCTCAGTAAAGGAGATGGAAACATTTTTAAGTCCTGAAATGGAATACTCTACTCATTGACATCAGGCGTTTCCATTTTCAAGTTTGATATCACGTAGCCACTGATAATTGGTTTTCTTATTGTTCTCATCTGCTCAATCAATATTTTCTTGTCAGTCAGATGTAAATTAGTAAGATTAGATTTCATATGTTCTTGAAGGCAAGATATCACAACACAATTTAGTAAGATTTCTGCAATCAATATTCATTTGGACTGTTTACACACTAGAAATTACCTAGGGGGAAATGTCACAGGAATGGAGCCCACATCACCTAAGTTCAGAGCATGTTAATCAACCTTTAGAATTCGGTTCCTCTGTGAGTAGAGAAAAGATCAATGTTTACTAAATGTTATTAACTTTTTAATAACTGTTATACATTTAGAAAATATATAAATTTAATTATGGAGAAATTGAAAATGATTAGTTGTAAGCAGAAATATAGAAAAACAAAATCCTTTGGGGAATTATAATAGGTTTCACCAGTGGATGAGGAGTGGGTGGGGTTGGGAACAGGAGGAATCAGATGATGAGGGATTGAGAAAGGACTGGAGTTAAGGCCATTTGCAGAGCATGGCTCAAACCTAGTGCAATGGAAACTCCATGAAATCTACAAGAGTAACCCTAGCAAAACCCCTAGTGATGGGCGATGTGGAGCCTGAAGCAGTCATCCTCTATAACAAGGCAAGGCCTCATGTGCAAGACTTGAAACACCAACCCCAGCCACAAAACCTTTGACAGATTGTCCTGCCTGCAAAGTGTTCTGGGACTGGAACTTAGCATAATTGTCATCAGCGGGACTAAAGAGTGTAGGTAAAAAGTACCATGTAGCCAAACATTAGGCAGGGCTCTGGGAATCCTGTTGAGGACAAGAGAAAGATGGGAGGAGAGGTCAAGGACACAACTGGAATAGGAAAACATGGCCCACAGAATCAATGACTCGCATGCTTGGGGGTTCACAGAGATCAGGGAGCCTGTAGTTGTCTGACCTAAGTCCTCTGCATATATTTTATGGCTGAGTAGTTTGCTGTTCTTATGGGATCCTAACAGTGGGAGCAGGGGCTGTCTCTGAGTCTTTTTGCCTGCTCGTGGGGACCTTTTCCTGCTACTGGATTGCTTCACTCATCCTTGATGTTGGTATGTGCCTAGTCTTATTGTCACTTGTTATACTTTGTTTTATTCATGTTCCTGGGAAGCCTGAAATTTTCTGAAAGGAGGCAGGGGGAGGGGCTGGATCTGAGAGAAAGTGAGGAGGTGGGAGGAGAGGCTGTGGGAAAGGGAATGGGGGGAAACTGCAGTCCAGATGCAATATATGAGAGAATTAAATTAAAAACGAGAGAGAAAAGCAAGATACATACCGAATATCTATCAATTGATCAATCGATCAATGTATCTATCTAGCCATCCATCTATCCATATAAATATATATAATCTATCTACCAATTCATCAACTACCAATTTATCATCTATCTATCTATCTATCTATCTCTCTATCTATCTATCTACCTACCATCTATCATCTAGGTAGCTAGATTAGCTAGCTCTACACTTATCTAAGATAGATATTTAAATATACTATGGAAAGTTACATTTTCAATTTCACCAGCTTGAGTTATTCAAGTAATTCTAAATTACATCAAGAAAAAAAAGTAACCTCTGAATGCATCACTCAAGATAAAAAAAATGAGACTTTGGGGATGAAGCTTAGTAGTGAAGGATTTTCTTAGCGTGTACAAGACCCTTGCTAGCTCTCCAGTGCCTCAAAATTTAATGTTCTTTTAAATTCTGCCTCTTGATGTCCATCTAGGTAATTCTCATTGCCAGGCACTTTGACAGGACTGGTTGGTTTGGGAGAGAAGATACAGCACTGATCTTTGTATTTTTGGTATTTTTGAGATGAAATATGGAATTCCTTTGTTAGCTCTGAGTTTGTTATGTTCAGAGCAAGAGAGGACAAAGAGAAGATGATGAAGTCAGGTGGACAGAGGGCACTGGTCTGCATTACAGGATGTGCTTCCTTTTCCAAGACTCAGCAACTATTTTTACTCTCTCTTGGTTTGCTTTTGAGTTTTATTTTGTTTTTGTTTTTTGTTTTTATTGTTAAGGTTGTCATTTTGTTTGGGGATTTTGGTTTTGCTTTTTTGCTGTTTTGGTTGTGTGTTTATTCACGTATACACACTCACACACCTGTGTGTGTGTGTGTGTGTGTGTGTGTGTGTGTGTGTGTGTGTGTGTGTGTGTGCACTGATCAATAGCTTGGATTCTCATATAAGAGAGAACTTGTTTTTGTTTTTCTGAATTTTTGTCACCCTGGTAAATATTATACACTACAGATGTATCCATTGTTCTGCAAATTACATATTGTAATTTTTGTTTATATGTGATTAAACCTTCATGTGTATATGTATTGCTCTTTTATTGTAATATCTGTCTGTTGATAGATGCTGATTACACTTCTTTGCCAGTATGAATACAGTCACAATAAACATGTAAATGAGAATATCTCTGTGGAAAGATCTGGAGTCCTTGGATATGTGCTCAGAAACAGGATAGCTGAATCATGGAGTAAATGCATTTATTGCTAACCTTTTGAGAACCCTACATGCTGATCTCTACATGGGTTACACTAGCAAGCTTGTACTTCAATGGCAGTAAATAAATATTTTTCTTCCATACATTCTTGTAAGTATTTTTTGAGCATTTTAAAAAATACCTATAGTTCATTTATGTGTTTTCTTTTGAGATATGCTTTTTAATTCATTATTTGATTGTATCTAGAAAAATAATCTATTAAAAATGAAGGAAAAACAAAACTTTCCATGGTGAAAATAAGTTAAAGGACTCTATGATGTGACTAATCAGTCTCCCTACTGAGGACACAGAAGAAGTAATTCAGTCTGAAGAGAAGGGCAAACACACTCTAGAGGTCACCGTGAATTAGTAAACTATTCCAGAAGAATTAATCGAAAACTGCCCAAGAAAACAGCAAAAAAAAAAAACCCAATAGACTAACAGTAATGAAAACAAATTGGTCAGTATTGACTCTTAATATTAGAGATCTCGATTCCATAATAAAGAGACATAGGCAACCAATTTCAGTTAGAAAACAAGATCCATCTTTATACTGTCTCCCAGAAATACACTTCACTGTCAAGGAAAGACATTACCTTAGGGTAAAAGGGTAGATAAAGGTATTGCAAGCAAATGAAACAAACAAACAAACAAACAAACAAAAAACCCATGCAGATGGAGCTGATTTCTCAGGTAAAACAGCCTTCAAAGCAAAACGAGTCAGAAGAGAAAAGAGGAATACCCATTAAAGGAACAGCCCATTGAGAGTAGATGTTACATTCTAAACACAATATTTACCAAACATAGATGGAGACGAGAGCAGACTTAACAGAAATGTTTATAAAGATAAGCACCAACTACAATACTTATGAAATCTGAGTTTAAAATAATGTACCTGAGGGCTTTGGAAAACAAGAAGGGAAAAAAAAAATCACAAGAAAAATAGACGAAAAGACATTATCAAAATTGAGGCTGAAATGAACAAAATACAAATAAAGCAAAATTAGAAAAACAGTCAGTAAAGCCAAAAGATCTCTTTAACATTAGTGAGACTGATGAATCTTCAACCAAATTAACAGAAAGAAGGAGGAAAAACACAAAATTAATGGAAATTAGAGTTGAAGTGAAATTACTACATCAAGCACTAATGAAATCAGGAGGATTATAATGGCATACCTTCATACCTTTATTCTACTTGTAGAGATACTCTCTTATGCTGAACGGAATCACCACCTGTCAGTAAAAGTCTAAGTGACCAATGAGCTGAGGTGAGATTAGAATGTGGGACTCCAGGTAGAGAGAAAGGGATCCTCAGAAAATAGTGAAGCCCAGACGCAGACGAAGACAATCGTATGACACTGAGGACAAGATAACCAGCCATGTGGCATGGCCTAGAATAAAATATTTAGGTAATGAAAATATGAGCTAGTCGGAGAGCACAACTAATGCTATTGGCCTAAGCATTTACTCATCTATAAGAAGTCTCAGGATCATTATCTCTGGAAACAAAGTGGATGGGTAGAAGAACACAAGGTTACAGGTGGCTTTTATTACACCAACTAATCAGAAAATTAAAAACAAATACATGAATTTCATAATGCACATGACATACCAAAGATAAACCAAGAGAAGTTTTTAAAAACTTAAATAAATTCATCACATGCAGAGATTCAAACAGGAACAAAAATATCTTCCAATTAAAAATAGCAAAATGAAAGAGTGGAAGGAAGGAAGGAAGGAAGGAAGGAAGGAAGGAAGGAAGGAAGGAAGGAAGGAAGGAAGGAAGGAAGGAAGGAATCTAAGCCCAGATGGATATACCACAGAATTCTTCCAGATATTTCAAGAACTAAAACTGATGTTTCTCAAACTATTGCATATAAATAGTATAGGAAAGGAAATGCTTTCCAGCATTATACTGATTACTAAACCAGATACAGAATAAAGATTAACAAAAACAATGGAAACTATACACCAATCTTCCTGAAGGACATAGATTCAAAATTCTCAATAAAATATTTCAAACCAAACTAAACACATCTACAATGCGACCCACCACAATCAAATGAACTTTATTTCAAAGATTCAGTTGTTTATTATATATCAATAAACGCGATCCACTTTATAAATTGACTCAAGAACAGAAACCATATAATTATCTCATTATATGAAGAAAAGGCTTTTGACAATATAAAGCATCCATTTAGTATAAAAATTCTAGAGTATCTTAAGAATACATTTCAACACAATCAAAGGAACATATAACTAGTCTACAGTCAATACCATGTTAAATGGAGGGAAAATAGAAAATATTTTCATTGAATCAAAAAACTAAACAAGGATGTTGAGTCTCTTTATTCAATATAGTACTTGAAATCTTAGCCAACTTGAGCATTAAGACAGGAGAAGGAATAAATTGGATAAAAAATAGAAACAGAAGAAGTCACCATATCCTTCTTTAAGGATGATATGATTCTCTACATAAAATACTGTAAAGACTCCAGTATATTCCACAAATAATACACTAACACACATGCGCGCGCACGCGCATACACACACATGAAACTATATTCTTATTTTTCAACCTTCATAAAACTCAACTACAAATGATCAAGGACCTCATCTTCATCCCTGAATATTATACAAAAGAAAATAGGACAATATTTTAATGTTAAGGCAAAGGAAAGGACTTTCGGAACAGGATGCTCGTGTTGCAGGCGTTAAGGTTAACAACTAACAAATGAGAGCCCCTGTTAAACTACCCACTTTCTATATAGCAAATGAAACCATCATTTGAATAAAAAGTCAGTACATAGAATGGAAAAAATCATTATCAACTATATTCTACTACAGAGATACTAAATTATTCATGTCTATTCTTACTCTACTCATAATATTGAAACAGCCTTGATGATCATCAACTGATGAAGAAAAAATGAAATTTAATATATATAGTCTGTAAATATTAATGAAATTACGAATTCCACAAGTTCAAATGGCACTGGAAATAATAGTCTTGAGTGAAGGAAGCCACACCCAAAGAGCCAAATATGTCATGTTCTTTCTTATATGTAATGGCTAAATTTGAATCTTTAGACTATATAAATATTTGAAATTCATAAGGGACCACTTGGGAGTGATATCAAGGAAAGGGGAGTATAACACAGGTGTATGTAGGGGGAATGTAATAATGAAACAGAAAGACTTAAATGGGATGAAAGATGGATTACCAGGGTATACAGATTGTGAGGAAAAACTAACGAATACTACAGACCTTTGAAAAAGCCATATAGAAATCTACTGCTGTAGGAGCTTCCTAAAATATATACCTACACAGCATACACAGGGAGTTTAAATGGGATTACCTAGAAAGAGTGAGACCATGTCTTTTTGAGACAATATAGGCTAGCAAATAAAAAATCCAGTACCACAACCAGCTAAATGTTACCTGACTGCAGAATCCCTGATAAGGCTCCTTTGTCTGGCCCAAGTGGGAGAGGATGTCCCTAGCCCTGCAGAGACTTGATGTGTCATGGTGGGGGCATATCCAGGAGGGGCCAACCATTCAGAGGATAAGGGGAGAGGGATTGAGAAGGGTCTCTATGAGGGGTTACTAGGGGTAGGCAGCCTTCTAGATGTAAATAAAAAATTCAGTACCAGGTATGGGTCACTTTTCTTCAAGAACTTGTTGGTTAGTGCTTTCCACAGATCTCATAAACATTTTAGGCCATTATCATTGTTTTTTGTTACCTTCTAGAACTTGAAGATAAGACCATATTGTGGGAAACACCACAGACTTGTATAATAGAACAAAGAATAATCAAATATACTGATCTAGAGACTTTATCCATACTGCCTAGCTTTCAAAATACATGTAAACTTCTGGGAGAGTAACTGATCAATAGTCTTTCCCACCTCTGATCTCTGCAAGGTATAATGGGCTTGGGAAAATAAGCACAGTGGTATAATAGTGGCAGAAATATTGCAGAAGTAATCACCTGCTTTTTAATTTGGTTCAAGTCCTGCTCAGTAAGATGGAATCTATGCCCAGTAAGTTTAGCTAGAGGTAGCTGGGTCATAAACTCTAGAGACAAATTAATACTATTTTTTTCCATGAAATAGGCATAGTAGTAAATATATCACTAAATTCTTATCTTTTTACCTAAAGATTGGTGTATCTCTGAACTCTCATCACAGAAGCTCCTTTTTGCCATAGATAATGACAGAGACTCCAAACTGGTCCACATATTAAGAGTAAGAGACGGTGAAATAATCACCTCTATTTGGAATATTGGTATCACGCCCATTCTCTCCGGGCTCAGGGCTCATTGAGGTTGTAAGGCAGAAAGATTGTAAGAGCCCAAAATAATGAATGTCCACAGTGAAACAGTATTTTCTGGACATGGCAACACCATTGCACACAGGGACTCACAGAAGCTATGTCTGCAGGCATAAGACATGCACAACATCAAGTTAGACAAATTTCCAACATGGATGCACAAGAAGATCATGAAGTGCCATTCCTAGCTAGAAGCCATTGGCAGTTGATCGTTGCTGGACATGGAGAGTTAGTTTTGTTCATAGACGCATTCCTAAGAGCATTACAATTGATAGACATACTGGCAACAATTAGTAGAGGTATGTATAAAAAATAGCACATAAATTTGGGAGAGAAAAGGGATAGGATGGCTAGGAAAAGAACTGTAGGAGAAAGAATGGGTGTGTATTTGGTCAAAAGACATTATAAGCATGTATAAAATTAATAATTTAATAATTTAATTTAAATAAGAGCCTAAAAAGGAAAAATATATAAGTATCGGCAAGAATATTCTGAACAAAACTCCAACATGTATTACGGCCTAAAGAATCAGTAAGTGAGCATACAAAATTCAAAATTTCCACAAAGCAAAGGAAACAACAGTAAAACAAACAGACATCTCACAATACTGGAGAAAATCTTTACCATTTACATTAGACAAAGCGCTAATATCCAGAATTTACAAAGAACTGCAAAGCAGAAACAGGAAAATAGCAGGGCCAAAGAAACAATTGAACACACAGACAGAAAACCAAACAAGCAAAACAATGTCTGAGGTCATCTGAAAGTCTTTTATCGTACTGAAACGTTCTGAGTAACCTTCACTTACACTTGCCTGGACTCATGGGTAGTGGAACAACGGCATGCAGAGACATAGAGCTGTTAAAGGAGGAACCTGGTGTTCATTAGAAATTTTGTTAGATATTATAAATGCTGATGTGTACTCATGTAGAATATAATAGTCAAACTGATTTGCTGTTCCGCCTGCTGGCCTTCATTACCAGTAGGTAGCCCTGGCTTTTGTTTATGCTTGTGTTTACTCTAGTCACACGTGAATGTATAGCATGTCCAAGCACAGCATTCAGGACTTCCTAGGTTCATGCTTACAACAGCCCTATGAGGCAAGCAGCCCCATTGACTGAGAATTTGAACCCGTGCTCTGATTCCAAAGCCCACGGATTAGGAAAATCTTGTCAAGATGGGGTGATAAGGACCCCTTTCCTTTGCTTTAAGCACAATAACAGAGATAACATACAATTAAAGTGATCTTCAAAAGCAGGCCAAAATATGAACTACAAATGATGTACAGTTCACCAACTGATGCCTGAAATGAAAGAAGCAACTCTACATACTTTCAAGAAAACTAGACTACACACGGTTGCCACATCTGTCTCACAATGTCCTACCAATACCCAGTGCCAGTTTTCTGATTGAAAACAGAAGATGATGCTACAGAATTTGAGTGATTGCAACCACTCCCATATCCTTGGCCATTGCATACATTGAACTACCTTCTTTGTTTTTAATTTTTAAATTATGCATATGTATTAGTGTCGATCTATGTAGGGGTATGTGAACATAAGTGCTGGTGTTCAGAGAGGCCAGAAGAGGGCATTGGATGCCCATAAGCTGAAATCTCAGGTAGTTTTTAGCTCCCACATATGAGTGCTGGTAGCTGAATTGTCCTCTGGGAGAGAAGCAATTGTTCTTAGCTGATGAGCCATCTCGTTCCAGGCCCAGAAATTTCTTAAGGAGCATTGAGAATAAGCCGTATCTTGCAGCCAGAACTTTAGTCAAAGTGCTCATTACCTACACCTAGGATATGCTCGATACCCAAGTTTGTGGGCTAGGACAGAACATAGGAAGCTAGCCATAATGCCTTAGGGTTGCATACAAGGACTACCAATAGTAAGAATTTTAACAATCCCTCTTGTTTAACTTGAGCCAACAAACCAAAATCCCAACATATAAGAGAATGATATTAAAAGGTTAGGTGCTGCAGAAAGGGCTCCTTAGTAAAATGCTTTGGGCAAAAGCTTGACGATATCAGTTTGTATTCACAGCACTCAAATATAAAGTTGGATAGAGTGTCTTGTGACTGTACTCTTAGCACTGGTGGGGGATCCTGGGAGGTTGACTGCCCAGGACTCTCGCTGGTTAGAAATCTCTAAGCTTATTAAGAGAGTCTCTCAGAATATGGGCTAGGGAATAATACCGAGAGACACTCAGCATTGTCCTCTAGCCTGCATGCATACACATGCAATCCCTTAAGTTACTTTAAAGGTTGTAAAACAGCAATGCTACTTCATAATGACTTCAGAAGAAGCATATTAGGATCCTTAAAGAGAAGGTATAATATATAACAAATATAAAGGTAGAATTAATGAAATAATTAGAAAAGTCTCTTAGAAAAGAATCTATTTGATTTGCCCTCAAATAAAGATGTAGGTAAAATATTTTCTATATATTTTATATAGTAGACATAGTCAAGAACGGAATTAGCAAATGGGAAAGTATCTCTTAGTTATATATATATGGTGAGAGAGAAATTCAGAATTATATATGCTGCATCATGAAACCTTAATGTATATTACTAGAGAGTTGCACAAGGAGTTGAATGCTAATAGTAGAAGAAAAAGAAAATTCCCAAGTTTTCTATTTCTTACAAAAGACAAGAATCTTACAGCTAAAGTAGCTATGAAGGTAAAGAGTCTTCCTGCTCATCTTTCAGGTAAAGAAAAGTAATAAATTCCACTGTTCTCTGGGAAAGGCCTTTGAGAACCCATAATGTGAATGATAAATGAATTCCAAATGAATTCCACAGACCAACTGAAATACAAATGCAGTGATGTGGCCCCATCCTGACCAGGGCAGAGGCGGGCTCCCTGCTACAGATGTCTACTGCTGTAGGAGTCAAGAAGGAACCTGAGATATAGTGAGCATAAGATGTAAGTAGATCACAGAGGTAGATAACATTAGCACATGTGCAGTTCACTCTGAAACCCTCTATGTGAACTCAAAAGTTCAAAGTTCAAATGAGAAACGCACACTCTGCTTTGCTGTACAGAAGGACAGTTAATCACCAACGTAAGAAATAGGTGCCTGCCAAGTGGTTCGTGAGAGAGTCTATAACAAGTTCCTTGTCTCACCCTTTCCCCTTGCTAAAGCACCATTTCCCCTGGCTTTATTTAGCAGTGTCAGAAGATATTTTATTTTCATTTTCTGCATTTATTTTGTTGTCTTCTTGTCCAGACACCAATCTTCACAAGAATAAAATTAACTGTGGCATTCAGAAAGGGAAGGATACTGCTTTAAATATTAAAAGCAGGTACACAAGACATGAATATATGTTTGCAGGGAATACACACACATGCGCTCTTTATATAAATAAGAAATATGACTATAACATATACCAGCTTGCTTGCTTTTAGCTGAAGAAAATATTGAGCTCAAAGGAAGATTAGCATTTTTTAAAACAGATATGCACCTTCTTAAAAACATCGAATTAAAATTATACTATAGTTGACTTTAACTTTTAAAAGTTCTCTACAACCCACCAATCAGTAAATAGGACCAGCAATGATAAAAGAAACAATGTAAGATTAAATGTTGAAGAGCTAAGCAGCCCTTTCTCCCTTTTGACCCTTGCAATTCACCTTCTTCCCGAGGGAAAGACATTCTTTTGCAGCCCCTCCCTCTACCATGCTGACTTTCTAAGCTGTGCTTAAAATAAAATAATAATGAAGTTGTCTTTGTATTTCTAGTTCTTTAATTGGATTGGAGGAA
This sequence comes from Uromys caudimaculatus, assembly GCA_028551405.1. Classification (NCBI taxonomy): domain Eukaryota; kingdom Metazoa; phylum Chordata; class Mammalia; order Rodentia; family Muridae; genus Uromys; species Uromys caudimaculatus. The sequence goes on along the minus strand of CM052713.1, from coordinate 63,065,838 downwards.
ATAGGAAGGAATACGTTTTTTTTTCCGATCATAATCTTCAAAAGGTCCATCTTTTTCATAAATCCTCAACTACACCTTTGCTTTATTTATTGGGAGACGTTCAAGGCTTTCGAAACAATGCACACATTTTCTTGCTATTCACATCGACTTAACAAAAGGCCTTATGCAATATATTCCTAGTGCTTTGGGGGGTGAGCAGGGGAAGAACACAATTTTTCAAACCATGGAAATGAAAAAAAAATCATTGTTTTTCTCTCTTAAAGAGAAAATCCCTTTCTGGCAGCAGGGCCAAGCAGGAACTGTGAGCATAAGGGTAAAGAGTGAGTGTAACAGGTGGCAAGGACATAATGAACTTATTTCTCTCAGGAAAGAATGCTGCTGCCCCATTTAGCTTTGATAACGCAGCTCAGGTCACATGACATGACAGGACGAACTTGTCTTTCTTGTGCATAATCTCTGTACAAAATGCAAGACTAGGGCTCAGTGCTGCCAGGGGTTAACAGCTTTCCCTAAAGTTTGCAAAGGCAGTTAAGTAATGCTTTAAAATTACCCCGTAAATGAAAGCTCATTCTGACACCCTTAAATGTTCCCTTCCCTTTCACTTCAGCTCCACAGCTTCATACTGACTGGGTTTTTGTTGTTGTTGTTGTTGTTGTTTGTTTATTAATTTACTTTAGCAAACAGAAGATTTCAGATAAAGGGAGTCTGCCCCCCCCACATAAATTCTGCACTTAAACCAAGTAGACAAACCTGAATTATCTCTCTGCTTAGGAAATTGTTTAAATGCTTGTGAATCACACACCTAAGAACTTCATCAAATCCACAAATGGACGATAGAGATACTTCATATTTTTTGATAATATCAATTGCAAAAATTATGGGAGTAAAAACTGATTTTTTAAATGAAGTGAACAACAAATATTATATTTTAGCACTTAGTACAAATGTAATTTCTGAACATGGAATGTTGGAATAAGAAAAATAGGTCTCCTCTGCTCACATTCCTAGGCATGCTGGCAAGGTAAGAGTTTCTTTGAACAACAACAACAAAACATATTTGAAATAGGATTTAGGTATGTTTAAAAGAGGAATTATTCTCGACTTATACTGTAAGGTTTTTCATGTGTGCTTGCTTGGTTTAAGTTTAGAAAGCACGACCTTAGTAACTTCTAAGGTATTTGCACTGAAACAAAAACTGCTCTGCATTATTGCAACATGATTCTTCCAAAAGAAAAGTGCGCAAAGTTGCTAGCACGCAATGTGACTAAACAGGGTCAACAGGAACAAAAGAAGTTTGCGCACGGCTGCTCAAGGACTTTTAGAGACTCCTTCCCAGAAAAAATACACATAAACCACTGGGAAGGGGCTTGGGAAATCAAAACACACTTACTTTCGATGGGTAAAGATGTACTTTCTTTCCTATTTTACATTAAAAATAAGAGGGCGCAACAGTCATCCTCGCTGGCTGGCAGTCGCTAAACACAGGCCCTGATCCTTCTGCTGGCCAGGAATCTTCACACAAAGCTCTTTCCGTAGGTCTGTGCTGCGGATTCCTGAGATAAGGCACCAAATCTTGAAGCCAGAGCCCAGGGACACAGAAGTTGGATTAAACGAAATGTTTACACATATCCTGACTCTCCTTTCTTTCTCATCCCTGCCACAGATGATTTGCCTAAATCAATATTGACTCTGGTTGCAGAAAAGCAGGATTTAAACAAAAGAAACTCTGGAAGAGAAAGAACAGACAGGACGCTACAAGTACCGCATTCCCCTTCTCGGATTGCAAATATCACGTGAAATCAAGCAGAGACAAAGCCACAGAGCTTCGGAATTTCTAAGTATTCTTGATGGCTTGTTTCTCCCCCCAAAAAGCAGAGCCGATTTCTTAACTTTTATTACAACCCAGAAAGAATATTTGAGTAACATCTTAAATCTGCACTCACCATGTGAAAGCAATAGTTGCGTGAAGTAAAAGTGTGTTTTTTTCCTGCCCCTGTTCCATTTCAGGTCTGACTATAGTTGTCCAACAACCCAGTGGCCGGAGCTGCCACCCAGAGGCCCCGTCCACGGTCTGGTTCATTTGCCTGTCAGCCCGAAAGCTGGCTTCTGCCGGCTGCAGCTCTGCACTTTGCTGAAGTTCTAATATAATCTCCATATGGCTCCCACCGTCTCACATAGGTGATCTGGCCTTTCAGTTGAGTGAATGCGCAGCAGAAAAATTTTCAGGTGAGTCTGTGGGAGCTAGCTTTAAGTCGTCCACCCTCAAGTTCAGGAGTTCTTGGTGAGAAGTGGGAGGAGAGAAGCAGTCTCACTACCAGGGAACTCAGGCTGTAATCAGAATGCAAAAACTTCCTCTGTTTTCCTGCCTTGCGTGGCTGAGCCCTAGTGCCTCTTTTCACAGAACTTCGGAATGTACAGGCAGGACGCAAAGGGGCCCTGCCAGACAAGCCTTTCTCAATCAATTAGCTTGCAGCCATTACTTGTGACCTGAGGTCACACAGCGTAAGAGTGTGGGGTGTGCCTTCAGGGGTCCCAAGGCGACTTATTACAGCTTAGATAACCAAAGTCGAGCAGGCACTGAATTCTAGAAATATTTTTAATAGTAAATGTGCTAAAGATGTAAACTAAACCAAAGGTAACCGCTGAGTGTTCTTTCTGAGTAGGTATTGCTTAATTCAATAAATTCAAAACAATACTTTTACACATTAGAGCAAACAGCATTTAGGCCAGAATAGTGACACATTTCCTTTATATCATATGCCTGCAGATGTGGAAAGGACAAAAGAGTTCATATAGACAGTCACATGATCACCAGCACATTCGTCCCTTGTGTTACATGGGTATTAAGCATTAAAGAATTTTAATGCAAAATTAATTTTCATTAATTTTAATGCAACTATCAAGAAAGTTCTTGGTTCCTAAGGAAATGACTTCACTTTGAGGACATGGCACAGCTATGTTCCACCTCTGGTGGAATTCCTTGGCAAATTAACGTCACAAATTCTCTTATTTTCAGAACTATATTAATTATAATTTCCTCCAGTTCAGAAAAGTGCTTCTCCACTTTAGTACATTTTAACTGGGAACTCATAAGAAAATCTATGACACCCTAAGTAAAAAATGTAATATTGTAAAACCATATCTGCATTTTATACATTAAATTTTCATAGTCTTCAAAAACACTTTACAAGAATAGTTATCATTATCAAATTTATGACAAGGAAATACCAAGTAATTGTACTTCAAAGCAAACCCTTTTTTTGAATGATCCAACCAAATTAAAGCGCTCATGTTTTTACAGCGATTAGATTAGACACCCTTCCCTCTCCCAGTAGCTGTCACTCAGAGATAGAGATAGATGGCCATCACTCCATCCTTCACCCTCTTTACTAAGTAACTCCACAAGCATTTAATGCATCATCCAATTCACCAATGCCTGGGAAATTCCGTTGGATGCTGACCTTTCATCTGTCTCACCATCCTTTACTTAGCAAATTGAATTAACTTTAATCAGCTGTTATCTGATATAAAACAAAAAAATAGACAAATTAAAATGAACAAGTTATAAAATTAGCAACTAAATAATACTTTCTAATAGATAGAGCAGGAGTTTCTAAAGTACAGAAACAGAGAATATCATTATAAGTTCTAAAATTCGCTCTAGGTGGGATTTAGTACAGAAACTGGGGTTTCCACTCTCTTGAATATGAAGTCATTGGTAGGTCTCTATATCACCTCTGAATAAGTTTTTAAAAACAAAGAATAAAACATGTTTGACATCTTTGGGTGATTCCATCATGTCTGTTTTGCATACTGAAACTGAGCATCACTGAAAAACAGACCCTGAAAAATAGATGTGGGAAAAAGATGAACCTAGTGAGTGCTTGAAGGTTCTCAAGGCCACCGAGGCTGCTACACCCCATCTCTACCACCCCATGGTGTACAGTCATAGTTTTCTCATTCCTTCAAGATGAACAGCCAATTCAATGAGCCTTATACTTTAGTTAGCTACATTCATCTACTTTCAAGATCTGAACCCTATTGGAACTTAACATCAGTGTACATGAAATAAGGATTTTCTAGCAAGTTCGGGAATGTCACTAATAACCCATACACAGCATAAAACATTCGCCAGAACTTGAACAGGCCTTGATGATTTCCCTGGCTATAATGTAGTTTTTATGGCCAGTTTGTAGGTTTTTATGTGGCCATAGACCTTTCTGAATTACACACAGGTTATGAAAATAGTCCCCTTTGCTGAAATCCAATATTACTCTGGAAAGATTACTACCCGGACACGATTAGAAAGAGTTTGTCAATTTGATTCACGTAGCTCCCACCTTTTCTTTGTGGAGAAAAGGTATGCTACTCTAGATGTTTTCTGATGACTTGATCCAACATGGTAGATCATGGGCTGCTCAATTCATTTAATTTGAAAATTATCTGCCTAACTGCCTAAATCATTTTATAGTGTAAAAATTACCATATGTATTTAGAGGTGCTAACTTAAAATACATTTTGAAAAATTAAAAATTCATTCCAATTAGTGATTTAAACTACTAAGTTTCAATATGCTAATATTAAATTATGCAGGTATAATTGAAAAGAATTACATAATAAGATATTAACCATAGAATTACATGTTAATATTTTATAACAATTATGTTATGTATCTACATATATTGTCCATAATATGTAATGTTTAGAAGAAAGTCACTTTTTCATGAAAGAAAAAGAAATAAAATGTTAAAAAAATTAATAGAATAAATGTATAGGAGTTGAGGGTGCAGCTCCATAGTTGAATGCTTATTTGATATAAACAAAACCTTGGTTTGAATCCAGCCTACAAAAATCAAAATTTTCCAACTTTCCATGACAACTTACGAGTAGTCCAAAATCATTAGTCAAACTCAGGCAACATTTGGCTAAAATATCTAGAGAAACAGATAGCAGGCAAGAATCCCAAATGCAATGATGAATTCAATATTCTCATTGTTACTCTTAATTTTAAATTAATTTGATTCTGCAGTATTGAAGATTAAATCCATACATTCCTTCTTTACCACTAGCCTCTGCCACTCATGTAAAATTGATAATGTTACAGTAAGAAAACCAATAGTGTATCTAGGCTATGTATTTAAAAGTCAAGAAAGTTTTTGTACATTTCTTTATATGTGTCAAGAAATTCACATACTAAGGAGCGTCAGTTCTTAGTTCTATGAAACAAAGTTGGGTTCACAGGATGGATACATTAGGGATCAGTGGATCATATAGATACTTCTCAGTCTTGTTCTAGAATATACTCACCAGTGTCTCAGCTAACAGAACCGTCATCAAGAGATTTAAGTAGCTAGACATTGATTATAGGGACACAGCACATGTTGTGTGAGTGTAAGCATAATATTAGACAAAGCCAATCTAATCCAGAGTCAAGCAAATAGAGAACAAATATAATATAAAGGACCACATAAAACACTGCAAATAAAATAGGATATGAACACCATCAGAAGGACAGAGATAAACAGATAAATCATCAACTGCACAGATGAAAATAGGCAGTTTAATATTCATGAAGACATGTATCCTATTCAACAGGGAAATTTAAAGGTTGTGGGTTAAAAGAAAAAGAACAAAGACTGGGCCAGTGGGCTGGTTTAATGGGTAAGTGCGCTGCCATGAAGCCTGACCACTTAAGTTCAATCCACAGAACCTGCATTATGTTGGAAGTGAAGGGCTGACTCTGTAGAGTTGGATTGTAACCTACTCAAATGGGCTGAGCTATTCAAGTGTCCAAACAAAGCTCTCTCTCTCTCTCTCTCTCTCTCTCTCTCTCTCTCTCTCTCTCTCACACACACACACACACACACACACACACACACTGCACTAGGCTTATACAGTTGCTCAATAATAATACGTTTTAAAAGTAAATACAGTAAAACAAGATAATTGGATGTAATATACAAAAAATATTGCCTGGGTGATGTTCTTTAAAGATATTAGAAGAGGAAAACATAAAATAAAGAAGTAAATGTGTGGAAAGAGGACAAATAAGATGTTCTTGAATAATTAAAATGACAAAAATCAAATTAGAATTACAAGACATAAACAATAGCTAAGAAAAAGCAGGGAAAAAAATCTAAAGATATTTTATAGTTCCAGGTTTTAAGTGGCCATCTTTTAGAAGAGATAAAATAATTAACAAATGCTATCAAAATATTCATGTTGATAAATGTTCACTTGCATTGGTTTAAATTAAAAAGAACGGACTTAAGGAAATATAAATTACTAAAGCTTTCTGAAGAAGTACAAAACTTTAAATGGAAAGGTAACTTGATATCATATATGAGGAGTTTTACTTTTCCCCCTCTTGGGTACATTTGTGAAAAGCTGACGATTTTTCTTATGGGTTTTAGAGACTTAACCCCTGGATGCTTCTTTAATACATGTGTCCTGAGCAATTTATTCTGTAGGTTCTTCACTTGAAATTTCTTCTCACATATTTTTAGTGTGTGTGTAGAGGGGCTTTTATTTGACAGATAGGGTGTCAAGTTAACCTTGAACAGAGTACCAAGTCGACCTGGAACACACTATATAGCGGAGGATAGTTTTGAACCTGTGATTCTCCTGCCTCCACCTCCCTTCTTTTCCCCGTGCTAGGCATTCAGGTGAACACCACCATATCTGACTTATGTTGTCTTGGAGACCAACCCAGGGCTCTAGTATGCTGGATTATCAATTGTACTACATCACTAGCCCATCCATACTTAGATGCGGAGGAGGCTAAAAGTCAACCATCATACTGAGCACAGGGACCCTAATGGAGGAGCTAGGAGTAGGACTGAAGGGACCTTATCAGGCATCAATGGGAGGAGAGGCCCTGGTCCTGTGAAGGCATGATGCCCCAGTGTAGTAGAATGCTAGGGCAGTGAGGCGGGAGTGGGTGGGTAGATGGGGGAGCCCCCTCATAGAAGCAGGGTAAGGGGGGATGGGATAGGGGGTTTGCAGAGGGGAAACCTGGAAAGGGGATAACATTTGAAAGGTAAATAAAATAAAATAAAATAAAATAAAATAAAATAAAATAAAATAAAATAAAATAAAAAGTAAACGTAATTCACTATTTTAAAAAAGATATACTTTTTAAAGTTTTATTTATGCAACTATGCATGGGTTCGCAGTGCTCTTGGGGGGCAGAAGAGGACATTGGATCACTTAGAGCTTCCGTTATGAGCGCTTGTGAGCTTCCCTGTGTGAGTGCTGGGAACCCAGCTCAGGGTCTCTATGGAGCAGCATGGCTTCTTAGCCACTCAGCCATCTCTTCCGTCTCCAACTGCTTTCATTGGACTGAGCTTTTCCAGGTCCAGCCTCAACAGTGGTTACATTAACTCTGTCTTGTCTGTAGCATCATTATGACTTTCTAAACAATCATATAATCAGAGTTTTCTATAGTCAGAGTTTAATTTTTGTCTTTGTCTAAAAATTGTTGATTTATTATTTTTCTCATTTTCCTTATACCATTTTATTTCTTTTTTCTTATATTGGATATTTTCTTTATTTACATTTCAAATGTTATCCTGTCTCCAGGTTATTTTAATACCAAGCGTTTGAGTGTTCGGGGTATATTTAATCCATTCTCAAGATTATTCAGAGTTAATGAGCATCATGCATATCTTTTATACATATTGAAATAGCTCATGACAATTGATTGGGTAGCCTATGGGAAAATTGCAGATAAATGTTGTGCCGTTATATATTGAGAAAAAATATAAGCATTTTTGGTTGCAGGATATAAGTTCTTCTGTCTTATAAATTATCTTTTATTATATACATTAAAAAGCAAATGGCCATCTTTTAACACAGTATGTGTATGTCTGTGCATGTGAGTTTAAGAGTTCATATACTCACAAGTACATAAGAGGGTATTGGATATCCTGGAGTTACAGGAAATTGTGAACTAGTGGACATAGGCAATGGGAAACAAACTCAGATCTTCTCCAAGTGCAGAATAAGATCATAACAACTGAGCTATCTCTCCAGCTCCTAAAGTAGCGATCTTTATTATAAACAAAACAAAACAAAACAACAACAACAACAACAAATCAAGCATCAAAATATCCTCAGCAAAATGTGTCTATGTTTGCACAGCTGTTTGTTTTTGCTTTTCTATTTATTTATAATATTTTTAATAAATTAAATGTGCTTTAATAAAGAAGAAGCATTAAATAATCTGAGAAGCAGGCATTACCACTTTAGGTATCTTAACTATTCTAAATTGTTTTTTTTTTATCATACATCTTAAAATTTTTAACTTTTGTTTGATTATTTACATTCCAAAGTCTGGTCAACAATTCAAAACTGCTAAGAAAAAAATTCCCTTGTTTTGTATTTCATTACTTTTACTCGATTACTTAGATCTTAAGGAAAAATGTTAAGTGCATATATAAAGCCATATTCCTCTACGCGTTTGGCCTTTGCTGCTCCTCTGAGAGCATATGGCAAGAGTCATCTCTTTCAGTCAGTGACAAATACCCCTCCACAGCATGCACTGCTTTGACCTTTAATTAGATTTTCTCAGACCATCTAAAATAACTCATGTCTGAGACCTTCGCTGTCTGCCTGTGTCCCAAGGGATCTGACAGCAGAGGAAAAGCAAGACAGTGTTTGACTGTCTCGGGGCATGTGTTACCGGAGTGGGAAAGAGTGGGGGTTTGAGTGAGGTTGCTTTTTAAAAGAACAAAAGCACAGAGTAAAAGAAAGCAAGCCTGCAAGCAAAGAAACACTTCACATTAAAGTAGACTATGAGGAGTTAGACATTAAGTGAGTCAAAGCAAGTGGTCTAAGAGCACCCAGTGAGACAACTGTTTTGACAATGATGTGTAAGACACGTTGCCTGTGTGCTGCTATTTAAAGGTGGAAAAGCAGAAAACAAGTTTTTAAAAAGTAAATATGATTGGCACTGGGACTTCGATGGAGGTGTTAGTGGAAGGACTGAAGGAGCTAAAGGAGTTTGCAACCCCATAAGAAGAACAACAATATCAACCAACCAGACCCACCAGAGCTCCCAGGGACTAAACCACCAACCAAAGAGTACACATGGAGGGTCTCATGGCTCCAGCTGCATATGTAGCAGAGGATGCCCTTATCTGGCATCAATGGGAGGAGAGGCTCTTGGTCCTGTGAAGGCTCGATGCCCCATGTAGGGGAATTCAAGGGCGGGAAGTTAGGAGTGGGTGGGTGGGTGGGTAGGGAACACCATCATAGAAGCAGGGGGAGGGGGAGGGGATAGGGGGTTGTGGAGGGGAAACCAGGAAGGGAAAACATTTGAAATGTAAATAAATAAAATACCCAATTAAGAAAAGTAAATATGAAGAGAGAGAGAGAGAGAGAGAGAGAGAGAGAGAGAGAGAGAGAGAGAGAATAAGATGGACTTGCATATTTAAAAGGAGTTCAATCAGGTGAGAATGAGGGCTGGAAGACTGGGAAGCAGGGCTTCAGAAGAGACACAGAACGTATGTAGGTGAATGACTACGTAGTGCGTTGTCAGATACTTGAAAGAACAGCTTTCAAAGAAGAGAGTGGGGAATGGAGTGGATGAACTGGAGGTCATGGAAGAGGCTGGAAAGAATAAGGTGATTCAGACAGAAGAAACGTCAGACATTTGTGCAATGCGAAGAATGAGCAAACTCTGACACCGTGGAAAAGCATCACGTGCTTCCAGTATTGTGAAGAGAGAAGTAGAGCTAAAGTCTGAATCTGAAAGAAGTTGTTAAAGAGGCCAATATGACCCTTTTCAAAGGAGGATCTTTATAAAGCCAGTACTGTCCTGGAGTCCTTACCCAGTTTGTGTCAGAGCACATGAAGGTGCTGAGAGTTCCTACTCTACTTTAGCACCCGTAGGCTACCCACTCAGACCATCCCTGTAGTTATTGCACAACTAAATTTGCTTACACTCATGGACAGATCTAGGAAGGCAGCGTTCATGTTCAGTTGGGAACAATAAATTAGAGGTATAATAAGAAACTAATGTGGTCTTCTGTAAAGCAGTCACAGGGGACCACTGAAGCCATCCTATGCTCAAAACAAAAATACTAATTTGGCACGTACATATTAACACCCCTGACACTAACCAAGGCTTCCTGAGCAGTAATTTAGAACATGCTGCTGCCACACGCCAAGGAATGTGGGCAGGGCAAGCTATGAAATTCATGTCCTCCATAGCGTCCTTTTCCTAATCATTCTCCTTGGAGATGTTGGTGCACAAATCCTTACAGCACCAAAACATTGATCCTTATAAAGTACAGTCTCTGAAGACTCGTTTAAACCAAAGTATTGCATGTGTAAGGCTTACATCTATCTCCTTACGATGATCCAGATTTGAATCAGGAAATTTAGGACAATGTAGGAAATTGTCGATCAGAAGTTATCGTCAATAATGGCAAGTCTTCCATAAATGTGACTGTAGATTTAGTTCTCTTACACCACTGGCCAGACGAGCCTGTTGGACCCTGACACCATGGAGCTATGACGTCAAAGGGATCTAACTTGCCACGATACGGCATCTATCATAAGCATTTATCATAAGAAGCACGCTGCTGTCCTTGAGTCTCTGATCCCAAGTCAATGAAGTCAAGCCTAAACATCTAACTAGTAAAACAAATAAAACGTGCTGACTCCACTTTTAAAAGCAGTTTTCAGGTAAGAGAAGCAATTTAATTAGACCTGAGAAGAATTATTTTCTTGTTTGTCATTGTTTTCTCTAATTCTCTGCTAAGTTAATTTGAAAGGTGACATAAAATTGATTGTATTACGTGTATCAGAAAGGTATATGAATATCTTAACCAAATAAATATATAATATATATTTATATTATATATTTAATAGATAAATAATATATATTTATAATATATATTAAATAGATATATAATATATATTTATATTATATATTAAATAGATAGATATTTCTTTGGCTAATAATAATATAATTTATATATTATATATGTATCATATAAATATATTTTTATATATTTCATATATGTATAAATGCATATATCTATATATTTTATATATACATAATATATAATATAGATTTATATGGTTATATATAATATATAAATATCATCTATAATATATATCATATATATGATATATATATATATATATATATATATATATATATATATCTTAACCAATACTAGATAGCTAACACAATTTAAAGCTGAACGGCCCTGTTGGAGTTGTAGAGGAGCTTACATCTGATTTGCTATCGTGAGAGGAGAGAATGGAGAATGGCTTGAGCCTTTTAAACTTCACTCCCCAAATATACCCCTGACATGCATCCTCCAACAAGGCCTCACCATTCTACCAACTAGGGACCAAGCATTTAAACATATGAGGCTATCCTGAGTCATTCTGATTCAAATGCCACCCCAACCCACTAGCTGTCTACTGTCAATTGTTCCTCAGCTACAGACATCAGAAAATGATCCTCCTTCTTTGTTAGAACTTTGTGAATTTTGTGTCCAAGAGCAATGTTGAAATTATAAGAAATGTTATGCTTGGCTGGGGAAATGGGCATTTCATTTTTTGTTTGCTTTTCTGGTTTTGTTTGTTTGTTTGTTTGTTTATTGTTTTTTAAGTATGCACTACCTTGTAAAGAACACACAGGTGCCTATAACTCTAGCTTCAATATTATCCTATGCTTCTAGGCATGTACATACATGCCCACATATCCCAAGAGACTCTTATATATGTACTTATAGAAATGAAATAAACTAAAAATTTTTAATGTGTCATCTACCTATTGATGAGTTTGAATGATTTGTAAAGTTAGAAAACGGAAGAAGAATGGGGAAGTTAGACAGATGTTTGCCCTGGCTGGTTTCTGTACCCACACCCATGCCAGTGGACTGTCCTCAGAAGAGCTCTTCCCAGTTAACCCTTTGCCTTGTTGATTCAGGTCATTTGCATGTTCACCTCAAGTGGTCCTTGGAAAGAGACTCTGGTCTGTATTTCCAGCTTCTTTTCAGTAGTGAAATAGCAAAAACACTGCCCGCTCCTTTCCTTACAAGTGAAACCATAGCAAATCTCTACATAAAATTGCCATTTCTCCCATTTTCAGAGAAAACAATTTTAAGTTGTTCTTGTACAACTTATAAAACCCTGTCATGCTCCTGCCTTTAATGTAATATCTGGGCCTTCAAAATTTCTTAAAATGCTAAGCAGTCTACACTCTATTCATCAAAAATTCCCTTACTATGCATATAAACTCTAGAATTTATCAGAACCTGAATGTCAACTGACAGACACACAGAGATAAACAGTCAAATAAAATAATACAGTTTCTAGAAAGATTTCACCATCATTATCATCATCACATCATGAAAACATGCATGTCTAGGATATCTTCTGTTTGACATAATGTCACATTTATACGAAGAATGTCCATGTGCCTTTAGACACCACTCAGCACTGCTTAAAAATGTCTTTCAATTATGCATCATTGGTTACTCATGCATTCTTGGAAGCCACTGTCTTCTGTGCCTACACCTAATTATGCCCTAAGAGATTATAACTTAGTTGTTTGTTTTTATTTCTTTTTTGGTATTATGTTTTGAAGGAGTCATGCTATTTTCTCTTCATTTATATTAATAGATGATGCTCCCACAGAGGGAGGGGAGACTGCTGTATTTGTAGATTTTCCCCAAGCTTACCACAGTGCCCAACACTTAGCTGATAGGAGACACATTATTGGAAAAGGAAAAGAAAGTAAAGGAAACTGAAGGATCAGCTTGAGAAGAGGCAGTATAGTGAAAAGACTTGAGGATTAAACGCAGACAGCGCTAAGGTTAGTTGCCTGGAATAGCACCCAGAGTACTGAGGGTAGACATAATTCAAGTCGTAGTTGGAAAGGTGTCTGGAAATTTTGAGAGCTACTTAAAATAAAACATTTCAATCAGATGACTGTCCCAACTTAACTTCTATCTATGTGACAAAAGACACTTAAAGGATATCAACATAGAGGAGAAATGGTTTGTTTAAGCTCAAAATACCTGATTACAGTCCATCACAGCACAGAAACCAAGATGGCAGCCATGAAAATGGCTAGTCACATCATCTCCACAGTCAAAAGCAGAGAGAAATAATCACATTCATGCTTCTAGTACTTGGATCCCTTTTTTTGTTTCTACCCACTCTAGGCACCAAATTAGCCACAATGGACTGAATCTTTCTATATCAATGTATGTAACCAAAACCATCCACTATAGAAAATTCTACCTGTAAACCTGCTCTAACCAATCCCTCATTAAGACCCTCTTCACAGGTAATTTGAAACTGTGCTAACTTAACAATCAAAACTAATTATCATAGTGGCTGAAGACCTTCATTGGTGCATAAAAGAGAAAGTAATTTTCATGCAAATTGTTTTTGTTACCAGCCATAACCATTTTCTACAAATTTGGTGACTAAAATTAACAAAAGTTTATTATGCCACTGTGTTAGTGACAGATGTCTAATGTCTGTTTTACCTGGATGACAGAGAGCTTTATAACAGAATTATTTTCTTTTTGGGGTGGAATCCATTCTTTAGCCATATGTGCTTCTAGTATTCCTGAGTTTCTCAGAATTCCCTACGTTATGGTCACATCATCCTGTTTGCTGACTCCAACTTTAGATTACCTATCACCATCTCATGCGTGCGTCAAATACCCGTGTGGAAAATTGTGATGGCATTTAGGAACTCCCTGGGTAATCCTGAAAAAAGTCATCATAGACTTATTAACGTACATCTGTGAAGGTTCTTTAAATAAAGTAAAAAATACTCATAGGCTCTGGAATGAGGACATACACATATGTTAGGAGTCCGTATCTGCTTATCACAATATAGTCAAAGAATAAAATCTGAAAGGACTTTATAACTTCAAACTAGAGCATATAAATGCAATAAGCAGGTGAAGTAGTAGTATTTGACTTAGAAAAGTAGAAGGAAGATAGATCAAGTGTAAATAGGAGGTACTTATTAAATATAAGCAATCCTATACACGTAGCACATCCATGGGTGGTTCAGATGTTGGAACACATGGGCATTCGCCCAGCCATAGTTGCCTCAGGAGCGGCAAAGACTTGGAAGCACTCTAAGGTAAGGATTGGAGGTACCTACTGACGCTTAAGTCTGCAGTATAAATGGACCTATCATCTCTCATTTTACTAAGAGATAAAAGAAGTACCACTTCTGAGCAATTCGACCCACAATGGTCTCAAACTATAACGTAAGAAAACTCATGGTGCCAGATATTGGCATGAGATTGTGCTGCCCTAGTTAACGTCAAGCGTAGTTATATTCCCAGAAAGAATATTGAGACTTCGTTAGAGAGAATAAATGCCACACACAAAAATATCCTGTGATTAAGAAATTCATGTGTCATACTCATGAAAAGAAGCCAGCTGCCACCCAATGATTGCAATGAAACCCTATTTTTAAATACAAATTCTAATCAAGTATTTAGTTCCTCATTCAAAAAATGTGGTTGGACAGCCAAAGCTTACCACTGGGTCTCCATCCAAGAGAAAATACAAAACAAAATAAATGAAACAAGCCAAACATCTCAGAGAAGCAGAGAATATGTGGTAAAGGGGACATTTCCAACAAATGATAGTTTTTCCAAATATGAAATAAGCATGCCCCTCTAAAACCATGAAAACATGAGGTAAAGAGAGAAATGGGAAAGAGAAGATAATGAAAAGGATGGTTAGAATTTAACATATGACAGTACTTACAAAAATGTAAGCAAAAGTCTAGGAAAAGTATAAAATATAAAGATAATGAAAAGTAGGGGAAAATGACAAACAAAAACAGGAATGAGAATTTTCTTTAAATGTGTTTATGAAGATAATACAAACTGCACATTTATGCAGGATGAAGATAAAAGAAAATGTTAATGAAAGTTATGAAAATTACAATACAAAGTGGTTTTTCGCATAATATTACAAATGGATGAGTCAAAGCAGGTACCTCACCACAGGTCGGAAGGGAGACTCAACAGGAGACACATTCAAATAACATGCTTTCTATGGAGGAAATCAATGATCCCAAGAGCTGGGGCTAGAAAAGAGGAGCTTGGAATGATGTTGGCTTGTACAGCAATACAGAAGACGGGGAACAGCTGAGAATCCCAAGTAGAGGTTATTTTCAGCATAAAGGAATGTTAAATGTTTGATGAGATTAATGCAAACAACCTGATTAAATACTCTACAATTTAAATTTGTATCAAAATAGTGCTTGAGGAGGGGTGCTGGAGAGATTGTTCAGGGGTTAAGGGTGCTTGTTGGTCTCGTGAGAGCAAGAATTCAGATACTGTCAACTATGTAACAAGCCAGGTATGGCTTCTGCGCATGTCTGTAACCTCAGCACTGAGTGGATGAGGTGGGCTGGGATCGGATGACTACTGAGATTTCTGGCTGCTGACCAAAACGATGCACTCAGTACTTAGCAAGTACTTTCCCACTGCAAAGTCATAAGGCAGAGAGTAGTAGAGATACTTTGAGAATGTGTGGGTTATTAAACTTAAGTCTCAATCCTAGGTATGGGAGAGTTCCTTATGCGTTGTTGCTCCAAGAGACTCAGAGTCCCCTAAAACCATCAAGTCTATTGATGATGCTCTTAGTGCCCATCGGAGACAGATGGTAAGACCTTGTTATCAAAGGCACTATACACTTGGATGTAGGATGTAGAGAAATAAAGATTGAAACAAGATGAGAACATCCTACCTGCTGGGTAGCTTTCATAGTATGAGAAGAGAGATGTGTGCTGAGTGCTATGGAAATAGTCTTTCTTATCCAACGTCAGTTCTGCAAAATAAAATGTAAACTTCCCAATGATACGTGTCCATGGTACACTGGAAACATCACTGTTATAGAGTTTTCAGCTATTTTTCTGGTTGGATTTCAAACCCAACTGTGGGAGGAAGTCATACTGGGTATTTTAAACCTTGTCAAAATTGCATGTCTGAAGAGGTCTTAGGTTCAAGGGGGTGATCTTCCTTCTAACATGCTATAAAATGGTCTTCCTTGTATTTTTGTTTGTACTTATAAGTTAATACTATTCTCATCTCAGTCAGAGATGCCTTTGTTTGCTGTCAGTAACCATTAATTTAAACACTATAACTGTCAAAAGTGCTGAGAATCAATGACTGTTGAGTGCTCAGCTCTAAACAGGGCATCTATATCACCACCTCAAAGGCTCAGAAAACATCAAAAAGAAGGAAGAAAAATGTCTAAACCTGAAGGACAGGATGAACTGCTGTGAAATGCTATCTTCCAGGCCTGCTATGGCTTCTTCATCTATGAATCCACATCATTCATACCTACCTGCAAAGTTGGACCCATAAGCATTCTGTCTTGGACAGAAAAGGAGATTACAGTGTTCTAGGTCTCCGTGAGGAGCTATGAACAGCTAAAGCTTGCTGGAGAAAGGTAAGTTATATTTTTCAATGGTACGTTGCCTTTCTTCAAGTAAATAGCCCCGACCTACACTCAAATGGGCAACCCAAATTAAATGCAGGGAGGCACACATACACACATACACAAAGGTCATGAAAGTAGAAGAGAATTATAAGGAAAAAGAAGGGGCTAAGTAGGAGAGAAAGGGAGCATATGAAATTATAAAGAGAGGAGAATATAATCAAAGAATTTAATATAAATGGATGTAATTATAAAATAATAAAAATAACTGTATCATACTGCTAGCATAGCTATACTAGACTAATTTTTACATAAATATTTGCTTTAGTAAAGCACTGATCCCTTCAAAGAAAAGTGGAATTGATATATTTCTAAATATATATGCACTGCATTTAATAGCAAATATAATTCTTGAATGAACATGTAAGTCAAGTTTGATTTTAAAGGCAATATATACTTTTATAAGAACTTGTATATTATTTTTACCTGGTCTCCAGAGTGTTGGACTGACTCCAAGAAAAGCATCCATTGGTTATTGCTATTAAGTTTCATCTTCATATCATCATGAGCAATCTAAAGAGATGTCCTGGGGAAAAGAAAGGTTGATTTATAAGTTCAAAATTGACACTCATCCAAAAACTTCTCATGGGTAATAGTAATGCTGATTTTATCAACTTGTTAATAATAGAACCTGGCTGTCTCATTTATCTTCAAAACAAACCAAATGCAAAATCATATTCTCCTGAATAAAAAGTACTTTAAAAATACAGCTCTTGCCAAGCATACTGAGAACAAATGGCAAGAGAAGTTCACAGAAAAGGGTGAGCCCTGCCACAGTTATTTCTGGAGAACACCCGACTCTTATACTTCTTTTTTCTGCCATTGTTAGAGAACCTAAGGTATCCATAGCAATTCAACGCAAGTACTATTAATTTCTGCTGGAATCAGGTTCAGGCAACAAATAGTATCCTCAGGAAAGTGGCACAATATGGCCACAAAAGCCATCACAGGAATACTCAGGAAGCATTACTGTTTCCATTAATACTAATATAGTAGAAAATGGAATGTGTGCTTTCTGAAGTATAGTCTTCACAAAACATCACACCTGCTGTGTTCTCAAGAGAAATAGTCACTGCATCACACTCTACCAGTCTTGCTGATGGTTATAAGTAGAATATCAGAGGCTTGGGAATAGCCTTGGTATTTAGGACAGGAGCATCCAGCAATTGCTAAGATGATATCACACACACACACACACACACACACACACACGCACACACACACACACAAAACCTTGTTCCAGACCTGCCATGGGAAGTCATGATGTGCAACTTCAAGAAGTAAATTCAGGTCATCTCTGGTGGACACAGCCTGTGGGTATATAAATGGGTATCAAGAAACAGGGTGCCTCATTGATTTTTATTTTAACCTGGTCTCTTTTTCCATTTATCTGTGAGAAAACTTCACTATTAATTAGAGAAAAGGGTTTAGACTTTTTTTTAGGATGGGATGGTCCTAGAAAGTGAGCAGAATAGATCAAAAATTCCACTCACCCCAAAAAGTGAATTCTAGAACAGACTTAGTCTTAGCATCTCACAGGTAACAAAGAAGTTCTGAAAATGTCTTCATGAAATGCATGAGAAGTCTTGCTTCCCAATGGAAGTGGAGAATATAAGGAAGTGAATAGAATACCCTTGGTTTTGCTTCTCAATAAATTCAAATGAGTTGAATGAGATTGGCTTATAATAAGGGGAGATGACCCAAACCCATTACCCATGGATCATCAAAAGGCAGAGATGTACACTTGTTTACATGAATTCAAAGTTTCTATTTTATAACTGATAAATTTGCCAAGAAATGGGGCTAGAGAGGTGGCTCAGAGATTAAGAGCACTGACTGTTCTCCCAGAGGTCCTGAGTTCAATTCCTGGCAACCACATGGTGGCTCAAAACCATCTATAATAGGATCTGATGCCCTCTTTCTGGTGTGTCTGAAGACAGTGACAGGGTACTCACATACATAAAATAAATAAATCTTAAAAAAAAAAAACCAAGAAATGAAAACATGATAGCTAGAACAAAAAGGAGGTGAGCTGACTAAAAATGAACAACCAGCTGGGCTGAAGGTTTGTGCATCTACTCTCTGCACTTGGGGAGAGGGGTGGTTGAAACAAGAGTAGTGTTGCATGTTACTGAAGTAGACAGTGAGATTCTGTCTCAAAAAAAGAAAGAAAGAAAGAAAGAAAGAAAGAAAGAAAGAAAGAAAGAAAGAAAGGAAGGAAGGAAGGAAGGAAGGAAGGAAGGAAGGAAGGAAGGAAGGAAGGAAGGAAGAAAGGGTTCTCACTTTAGCATTTTAGTTATTCCTATGATTGTCAAATTCTTTTGTGAAGTTTTAGACATTTGTGGACACTTTTCATTATTACACCAAGCTCTTGATACATTCCTACATCTTTGCATATGTCGCATCTTTCTATGGATATCTCAGTATTTTAATTTCATTTTACATCACAATGGCACGATAGAACACATTGTTGGGCGTATTTTACATTTTTCTTTTCTTTTCTTTTCTTTTCTTTTCTTTTCTTTTCTTTTCTTTTCTTTTCTTTTCTTTTCCTTTCTTTTTTCTTTTCTTCTTCAGTGATTTGCATGAGCGATACTTGCCATAGTCTCCGGCATTTGAATACTTGGTCCTGGCTTCTGTAGTTGTCTGAGAGGGTGAGGTGATGTCGCTAGGGGTAAAGGGTACTTTGAGATAACAGCTGTGCCTACTTTACTTTTCCCTCTCTTCTTGAAGTTCAAGATGTGAGCACTCAGCTTCTTGTTTCAGACATCGAGCAGCAGTGCGTTGCTGTGGCGTCTCCACCATTATTAAGGACTCTAAATCTCTGGAACGATGAGCCCAAATCAACTCTTGTTTTAGAGGTTGCCTTGGTCACATTGCTTAATCACAGCAACAAAACCATAACACACACACACACACACACACACACACACACACACACACACACACACACACACACACACACACATTCCCCTGTTAAATCCTTCCTTACATATTGTAGCCTAATCCTATCCCTAGTCTCTGGGACACTTCCTGAATGATGCCAGCTCCTTAGTTCATCATGTCTGAAGTCTCTCTATAAGTTGTCACATTCTGAGGTTCTTGCCAGCGAGAAATCACTGGGATTCTGCTGCTTCCCAAATCTCCTTCA
The DNA here is from genome assembly GCA_028551405.1 of Uromys caudimaculatus. Taxonomy (NCBI): domain Eukaryota; kingdom Metazoa; phylum Chordata; class Mammalia; order Rodentia; family Muridae; genus Uromys; species Uromys caudimaculatus. The sequence goes on along the minus strand of CM052713.1, from coordinate 63,046,172 downwards.
AGCCGCAAAACCTTTATGTCTCACTTTGCCTCTTCTAAGCCATTCTTCCCCTCAGTTTTACACCCAACTAAAAACTGCTGCTCTGTCTGCTTTTCTCTTTTTTTAATTGGATATTTTCTCACAAGACCAGCAAACCTCCCCCTGCTCCATCACTGAACACAGACTTTGGACAAGACATAGAAATGCACAAAAAAGCTCTGTTACTGCCCAAACTGATCATAATTTGGGAGGAAGAACAGAACGTTAAAATACTGCTCTGATTTTAAGTGGTCTACAAATGGCTTCTAGACATCCTATTTTATTTATTTTCCTTTGTTATTATAGCCATATGTTATTAAAGAAAAAAGTTTTTTCCTATTTGGGGTATAGAGTGAGTCTGTTATCGCATAGGCCATATGTTAGACTCGTGGCCATTTCAAATGATGATTTACAGAATTTAGAAAACTAGAAAGTTTGGTATTTAGAAAAATTAAAAGTAAAATATGTACAAATCATCCCATTTCTGAATTGTCATTTGTTATTTATGAGCTTAGGTTAAAATAAAATAAAAAAGACTTTCACTAAAAGCATGTTGATTCAAATAAATGGCTAAATCATACTCCAAGTTTCTTGCACTAATGAAAATATCCCAGACTGCTCCAAAGCTATTATTGAAAGAAGTGAGAAAAGGGCTATCTGCATCAAATGATGGTTTTTAAACATATTTTACTATTTACATAGTTTAAAGTTCACATTACTAATATTTCTACTCAGACATTGCTGAGGCAATGAAATCCATATGAGATCTGTTACAGATTACTTTGTTTCTGGTTTTTCCATTTTCAGAATTTATATTAATTTATTTAGTTACTGGGAACTGAACTTACTGCTTCATGTACACTAGGCATGCTCAAATCTAAGACTTGTAGGGTTCGTGACCATGACTTTAAATCCTTTAAACTTAGTATAACATCACAAGTACCCTGAAGTTTCTGTAATGATTTCTCTCCTAAAGAGTTTTCATATTTATCTCACATATAATCAAAAGAAGTTTTAAAAGAATCCAGGGATAAAGTTGATAGAGAAAGAAGCTGTCATAGAAGAGGCTGCGGCTTCTCAAATAACTCATATGGAGGAGTAGAATGGCTGCTTGCTTTCTAAACTCTTGTACATTTTGGGCTATGGGGTTTTAACCCTAGCTCCATGGTTTCTAGCTTAGCTGAATCTCCATCTGCCATCAGCAAGTTGAAAGAAAACTGTAAGTCTTAAAGAAATCTAGGAATACAAGATCAATAAATCATTTTTAAAAATAAGATCCATGTAGCAGTATTAGCAAAAGAAAGTGTTGCTTTGTTTGGTTTTTCCAAGTGGAGAGCGTGTCGTACACTCACCAGCTATTCCTTGAACTACTAAACTGCCATTTGATAAAAGATCTTTGAAATAATGCCAAGCAGTGAGTAGCTATGTAGCTGGAGTGACAATGCTCTCCTACAAAACCATAGAATATCTAATAAGACCTCAGTGCCAGGCATAGAAAACTTCCTTTTGAGTTGTTGGTCAGTGGAGTCTAAGAGAAGGCCCAGACAGTATAGGCTATGATTATTGCCCTTGATTGCCTTCCAGAAAAATAAGTAAGACCCTGTTGCTGAAGAGACCTCAACCTTAGACACAGGTGTTGGAGGGATTGGTTTGGCTCTGACATGGACCCTCCTTCCTGATAACTAGCTCTATCAGTCCTGAAGGAGCTGAGTACGCCAGCAATGGAGAAAAACAATCAATACCCCTATCCACCTGTAAAACCTACGAACAAGAACAACGGCCAATAAATTTAGCAAGGTACCCCCAAACTTGCAATAATGGTAATTACGTCTTGGCACTAACCCACAGCTATCAATACTGGTTATTAATTAAATCCCTTACTAAAATAAAAAAAAGAACAACTACTATTTTAGCCACAACGGTGACAAGAAAATAGCATTAAATATTGATATTTGATTAGAACAAGAAATAGTGATTTAACACTTGTGAGGCAGGAAAGTAGGGAATAAGGAAGGAACGAGGGAACTATTAGCAGGTAGAAGGACTGCAAACTTTGCCTACCACTGTAAATATGTAACAGAACACTCTCACACACACACATGCATGCACATGTGCGCACACACACACACACACGGAGAGAGAGAGGGGGGGGGGAGAGAGAGAGAGAGAGAGAACATACAAATAGTCTATAAAGAAACCAATGCAATATAGCACAGCTGCCACCGAGTTCTTAACCTCTTCTCATAGCTCTGCTACGTTTCTAACTTAGGAAATGATCTCTTTACAAACTATCCTTCTTTCTACAATTACACATGAGTCCTTTTCTAATGTTTAGTTTCAGAACATTGAAGCAGAAAAGCTTACAGGTACTCACTGGACCTAAACGTCATCTGTAATAGTCAGCAATTAGCCCGCCAAGATCGAAGATCTATACTTCTGAGTTCTTACTGTTTTCTACACATTGTGGCAGTTCCTGAGAGTTGCCACTCAGACCTCATAGTAGCTTCAAACCCTTTCATTTATTCCATTCCTATTTTCATATGCCACCCCATCACCCCTGCTTCTCCAGAGTTTTCTATGGTGTATACGGTATTTTACTTGCCTGATGCCATGTTCTTCTCATCTTTCTCAACACTTCTTGATTTTGCTTCACACTTCCCTGCTGACATTTTGAGCTTCTCTACTTTGCTTTCTTGCAGTTTGTCCTATCTATATTCTCATACCCTTCCTGTTCCTTTAGTGTAGACAGTCCTATCCCTGAGGGCATGGGTTTTTTTTTTTTTTATCACAGATTACAATACATCTACTAAAACATAATAGGTCAAGAAAAAATGTCTATTTATTCTCTTAACACAAGTGGTAATCTGAACCCAAATCCAGAAGAATTTATGAAGGCAGACCTCTTCTCTGTAGCCACTGTACCAGCTCTTCTTTGAGCTTCTTAGAGGAGAGCTCTTATTTCACTGAGATAGATGAAATACTGCAAAGCAACCCATAATGGGGATTCACATTGCGGAACGTATGTCAGAGCAGACACGTCAGATGTCATAGAGACCAGAGAGATGGGTAATTAAAACTTGTCTCCTAACCTTTATTTGTTCGATAATCTAGATCATCTGGTCGACTTGTTAGTGTGGCAGATGAAATCTCCCCCAAATGGTCAAGTAGCCTTCAGGAATATGCACCTAGTGTAATAGGACTAAAATCTCTAACACAAGGGTTAATTTAAATTGTTTCTTAAAATAATAGTGATGATGATAATAGCATCCCCAGGCCCTTACCATGATTTGCCTGTGTTTCAGATACAAATTTTGTGTTTTTATTGTAAAACAGTTATTGCATTTTCCATTCCTAAGAAATGTTTTCTAAAGACGAATGCCATAAATGAAACCATCAGGTTAAAAGGAAAAACAAACCGCAATATTGGTTTAAAATGGTCTAGGAGAAAGAAAATAAAAGCTCTTTAATGATAAATAATCAAAGAATCATAAATGGCAAGTTTTTCTCTAATGTAAAAATTGTTCCGAAATTGAAATAAAACTGAGGAGAAAAGCGTAACTGTAAGCACATTTCAGATTGTCCAAATGAATCCTAAAACAATGAATGAAAAATAAATTGAATAATGACGTAATTGTAGTTAAGTTTCTTACTGTTAAATGGATTTACAATTCTAAGTCAGATACTGCTTGCTGCTTGCTTCATTGGACAGTCTGCTCCAATCATTAGGAGAAATGAGTAAAAAGAAATAGGACCGAGACACACCAAGGTACCCACCTTTGGATTTGGCTTTTCGGGTTCTCAACACCAGAGAATAAAAAAGAGAGAGTACAAAAAGTCCAGGAAAACTGATAATAGACACAACAATAAACCCGGTGGATGATGTCAAACCTGAAAATAATATACTTCCCAAGTAGATAAAAACTTATCACCTCAGAGAAACCCACGGATGAAGAGGGATTCCAGGGCCTGGAGGGAGCATAGCACTTATGAACACCTACTGCTCTTACAGAGCAAGGGGATCATTTCCTGTCACCAACATGGCTGCCTCCAACCCTCTGTCATTCCATCCCAGAGGATGAGATGCCGACTTCTAGCTTTCTCAGGCTCTGCAAACAAGTGCTATGCAGACATAAATGCAGGCAAAATATTCATACATCTAATATAAAAATGAAATATATATAAAAATGAAAATAAAATAAAAAGGATACCAGAGGGGCAATGCTTGCTTCAGCAGTGGAAACTATGGCTCTGAAGAAGAAAAAAAACTTCCTTAAGGGAGCTTCTTTAGACTTAAAGATTAAGTCCCTCTACAAAGAGAAAAATCACTGTAAGAGACAGTGTCCCATTGTTAGAGGAAAGGAGGACCCTCCTCTCCAAAGATGGCTATCCTTAAAACCGATGCTGCCTACGCTTACTCTATCAAAGTACCAGTCACGTAAATACAGGTGGCCAGCAAGGTACCTTCAGTAACTCGTAATGTGACAATCAAAAATGTTAATTTTCTTTCCATTATCAAATGAGGTGTCCAGCTTCATTCTCTAGCTTACTTAATGACCCTTGACTCAGTACAAAATGAATTTATGTAGAAATCAATCATGTGAATTTCCCCAAACCATAGGACTTACTATTGTCCATCCCATCTTTGAAAACTGAGATATCTTATACCCAGGATCATGGCATAACATGGGGTATAATAACATAAAAGGGGACATTCTTGACTCATTATTTCTCCAGCTACTTTCTATACCAATGAGACATCTAGGATGCTTATAACATATAACAACTGTCATAATAATGGTTGTTAAAATGATCAGCCTTCCTTTGACCTAGTTCAAAGGATGAAACTTTTTTTTTTTTTTTTTGAAACAGGGTTTCTCTGTGTAGCCCTGACTGTCCTGGAATTTACTCTGTAGACCAGGCTGGCCTCGAACTCAGAAACCCACCTGCCTCAGCCTCCCAAGTGCTGGGATTAAAGGCATGCTCAACCACTGCCCGGCAGGATGAAACATTTTAAAGAAGACATTGACAATTGGATTTTACTTTTGGTTCTTTGTTAAAAATATAAATCTTTTGTAATGACTGCTGTTATATTTTTACGATGGACATTAGACTATCCACTCAGTGAAAATGTAGCAAAACCATTATTTTCGACATTTCCTTAGCCTGGATGGTGTCACAAACACAAGGTTACTTCCATCTGCAAAATGCAAAAAAGGCTGCATAGCTTAAAAGTTCTCTTCACTCAAATTAAAAGGATACCATAACCTTTACAACCAAAGATAAGCCCTGCTTTTAATTATCAGTAATTGTAAGTTTATCCTTATTTCTTTATTGTTTCCTTTGGCACTGTTGTTATAACATAATCCCAAGGCTTGCAAGCTTACTCTCTTTTCCTTTTAATGTCTCCAACCACTAAATTCATCCCTAAATTTATTCTTTCATTTTTAACCACATTCTCAATACAGAGCCATCAGTATATTGTCTGGAGATTTATTTATTTTTATTTTTTATTTCTCTGTCTGCATGTCTGTGTTTTTAATGCTAAGTATATGTTGGTATGTGTAGAGCGAGGAAAGCATAGTATGCGGGGTCCTCTGAGAGGGGAGAAAAGGTTGTTGGTGAGCTACCTGATGTGGTTGCTAGGGACTGAATTGAGGTCCTCTGAAAGAAGATAGGACTACTAGCAAGTCATCTCTCCATAGTCATCTCTCCAGCTCCTCTCTCTGTTTCTTCCTCTTCCTCTTCCTCTTCCTCTTCCTCTTCCCCTTCCCCTTCCCCTCCTCCTCCTCTTCTTTCTTCTTCTTCTTCTTCTCCTTCTTCTTCTTCTTCTTCTTCTTCTTCTTCTTCTTCTTCTTCTTCTTCTTCTTCTTCTTCTTCTTCTTCTTCTTCTTCTTCTTCTTCTTCTTCTTCCCCTTCCTCTCCTCCTTCTCCTTCTCTTCTCCTTCTCCTTCTCCTTCTCCTTCTCCTTCTCCTTCTCCTTCTCCTTCTCCTTCTCCTTCTCCTTCTTCTTCTCCTTTGTGGGAGGTAGAGGGCAAAGAATGGTTCCACTTGGGTTAAGAGGCATGGTGAAAGGAGTGAGGATGTTCTAGAAAGGACAGGGACACTCTGGACACAAGCAAAGGACTAGCACGTCCTAATAACAAAAGAAATCCCGGTCTCTCTCTCTCTCTCTCTCTCTCTCTCTCTCTCTCTCTCTCTCTCTCTGAATAATTGACTTCCCATTATTTACCATATAGTGAATAGTGAATTCGGGCCTTATAAGACGAAGATAAACTGCTTAGCTTGACAGTACAAAACACCTTGAAAGTTTTTTCCAGGTTTTATCTGGCTTCCTAACCTCCTGTGACCAGTGGCCAGCCACACCTCAAGGCATTGAGTGAGCAACAGCACATGTACGTTAGTGTTAACATGTGCTGTTAATATTGTTGTTGAAATACAAAACTCAGATTAAATCCTGACTATCTCTAAGAATGTCACAGCTCCTTATGGTAAGCTTTCCTGTATTTCCTCACCAACGCTATGCAAATACTTTAAAATCTATGTCAATATTTCCTTATAATTTTTATAATAGTATAATCTAGTTTTTTCCTGAATGATTTTAGTCACTGAATGAATATTTGTTGAGAAATTACTATATACCAGGAAGACTCTGGGTTCTTTAAATCAAGTACTTTCAATCAGTCTGCCATCATACATTGCCAATCAAGCAAATGGTTGTTCAAGTGATCAACTAAGGACAGACAGACTTAAGGAGATTAACAGCCAATAAATAATCACAACAAACAATTCCTAGAATTGAAAGAAATAATTTGTAGAAGAAGAAGGAAGCATTTGCACTCAGCTGTTTCTCAACTCTGGAACTTTTATAATGTTAATTCGAAAGAGGTTAATCAGCAGCAGAATTTTCTGCTTTAATTTCCTCATTCAGGTTATAAGTAGATTGTAATCTCCTCTGTGACACAAATTTAGATTTATTGATTGCCCTTAAAACCTTCAAGGACAATTTGAAGTTATGCACTGCAAATGCCACTTTTTTTTTTACAGAAGAAAAAGCTATCAAGAGAGATCCACCAGACTAGAATGAAACGTTCTCCAGATGCCTCTGTCTCAGGCCTGAACCAAACACAGCTTTTTCCTCTTGACTTTTATTCGTGGTTAAGGTGTTAGAACTGAAAGAGTCAAGGATGGGTACAGAATTTCTCAAATTGGAAACTTGTAATAACACAAAACCAAGTTAAGAAATTTGTCTTAGAGTAAAATAAGCAGGGTTCATATTAAGTATTATGTCTCTATTGCCTCTCAAAAATCAGACACTTTTAAAATCTCTCTCTCTCTCTCTCTCTCTCTCTCTCTCTCTCTCTCTCTCTCTCTCTCATACACACACACATACACACACACACACAGAGGCACAGTATTCACTCTGGGAAGCAAATTTTTTAGTCATTTTATCTTGAAAACTTTCTAAACTGTCTTTGTTTTATGGCTGATTATTGTCAATTCATTCATCAAGCACTTTTGATGCAGGGCTGACTGATCATGATAAATGTGCTTTTCCACCAATGTATTAGTTAAGCAAAACACATCTCTGTGCTCTACATAATAAAAAGAATCATTTATTCTTCACATTTTCTTTTCTTTCCTTGAAAAACTTTTGTTTACATTTGAAAAACAAAATCAACATCCATTCACAAACATAACCATACTCTCCTGCTCGAAGTCAGTTTGATTTTCTATCATCTCAAGAGTTAAGACAGATTTCTACAAAATGATCACAAGCATGGGACCTACCTTCAGAGCACTTCTAGTGAGTCTGTGAATCACACAGGGAATCAGAGTCCTTACACACAGGGAGGTCAGGGGGAGATGACTGTATTTCTGAGCATGTGCATTTGGGCTAAATAGCAGCTAAGCAAAGTGTGAGGGAGCTGAAGGAGGAAGTTGGATGCCATTGTGCTGTGTGTCTTGCTTACCATCCACTTCAATGACTCGATTTGAATTTTCTTTGAGAAGAGGCTATGGCTGTTTGTTATTGAGACCCCTTCCAACCCTCTCTCCTCTATTACTTTACAATATTTTTATATGCCAGTGATTACACTGTTCACAACTTGATAAAAATAGAGTTTCCATCTCAGTGTTCTCCTACACCTGGATCCAGCCCACTCACTGCCTGCCACCGTTTCTTAAAACATCACCAGGTCAGGACAGTCTAATAGGCAACTTGCAATCTCAAACAAATTTCAGCTGCCACCACTTTAAAAAAAAAAAAAAATCTCCGGGTTGCCTTTTGGTCTGACGTCACCCAGGTTTCCAGGAATCTACTCAGAACACCTAATGAGGCAATAAATTCCTTTACTGACTGTTTAGAATGTGGGAACAAACTGAAGTAACTCACTTGGGCCTTTTTTTTTTAAACCCTCTTATTCTGCAAAAGAGTTTATTTTACTGAAAGAATGGGGAAAACGGCTGACAACTTAAAATTAACTAAATAGGCCTTCCCTCCTTTATGCATCCAAGACATTCAGTAGACCTTTTCAGAAGAGTGTATGTTACAGCTTAAGTGAGATTGTAAAGAGCAAAGTTCCAGCTTATTTAGCATCCTTTTGAAAATAATTCTCATCTTTGTCTTTCCTCATATCATGAGTTATCACCCAACTAGTTATTGTTCTCAAGGAGGGTTTGCTTGGCTTGTGGTTGGGATGTCCATGTCTTGTTTGTCCTGTCTGAAGACCTAGTGTTGCCAGGAGCAGGATCTACAAGTAGTAGCTGGTTGATTTGTAAATGGTCTAACATTTTAGCTGGTGTACAATACATCGTTAAGTGTGAAGAAGACACCACAGAAAGAAGGTGTCATTGAAAATCTACATTCCTCTCTACAGCCTGCTTTTTAAGATATTGAGTTTTTGCCTGCCCTGAGCAAATTACAACGTGACTAAAAGGGAGAGAAGTGAAAAGAGAGCATCGTGGAGCTTTGAGCATCAACTTCACTCCCATCTAAGGCCCAAGGTCACCACATTGCCTCTTAGTCTTTTCATTGCTAAATTTTAAAATACTGTATGCTGCTCATTTCTTTTTGTGCATACAGTCATCAGAAGACCTAAATCTTAAGAGCAGTGCAGGGAGAGAAGCAGATCAGACTCGTCCTGAAAAGCTGGAAGTCAGCACACTGCTTTCTCTTTTAAAATAGTGGCCTTCCCCACAGTTAAAAATAGTGCTTCTCTCTTCCCCTTTTCTCTTTGTTTTAGAGTTGACCTATACAGTATGCTTGCTGGATTCCTGGCTGGGGACATGGGCAGGAAATGGAAATAACCTGGAGCAACTCTCATGTCACAGGTTCAATCTGGGACACTGGAAAGAAGTTTCTATTTGGGGGTTTCTTAATTGTTTCTTCTTATTTACTTATTTCTTTATCTATTGTCTGTGTGAGTTATTAGGATTAACCAAAGAAAGAAGACAGCAAGACAAGAACCGAGATAGTTAGACATAAGATCTCTATCTATATTTCCATCTTATCTGATATATATAATCTTTGTATTCACTGATAATACCTAAATAAATAAAATCATTTGTTGTAATGTCATATACAAATAGCAATATAGTAGGAGAGAATGATCCAGATATTAGGATATCAAATGTAATATAGAGTTTATTATACATTCATGAGGTCATATAAAAGTTCTTATGCAAATGTTCTGCATTGATTAAATGTATAAGCAAGCTGGATCTATACAAAGTCTTTATTGCCTGCCTCCAAAATCTTTTCCTAGCAGCTTAAGATTATAGAAAAATATCCTAATCATTGAAATTCATTTATACATTCTCCTTCTTGTTAACATGTTACTAAACCCATAAGAACTAACACAAATTGTTTATCCTTAAAATCAAAACGCGAATGGGAAGACATCTTTAACTAACATCAGCAGAAATACTGTAACTGTCATTCCTTTCATCAATTCATTATAAAAGAAAATTACAGCTAAATAAGTGATATTGAAGATATAATTTTTCTTCCTGAAAATGAGTGGACTTACCTTATCAACAATTTACATAGAAAAAGTGAAGATTTAGCTGTGCTTCTTACTGTACTAGTTTTCCATCTGCTTAAAGTTTTATTTATAAAGGTATCTGGGCACTTCATGAATACCTTTCCTGATGCTTACAATTTTCTTTAGTATTCCATAGCTACAAATGAGCTGAAAATAGCTGAATGTTTACCCAAAATTCTGATTGTATATCTTCCATATGACACAGGGTTCTGCATCAATTTCAGTGCTGATCTGAAATGTCTTGAATCATAAATGGATAGTAGGTGAATGCTTAAAAGTATGGTGAGCATAAGCCCTGAGCACCGTTAAAGTCCCTAGGCTGCATTTTCATAGAAGTGCCTTATTGGCAGGAATACAGCGGATCTGTCTGATTTTAATACATAATTCCAAAAGCTAAGTTGAGAATCCCAATACATGGGTTCTTGTTTCAGTGTTTGAGGAGACAGTGTGTAGCATGAAGTAAATTTTCTACTCTTCTGAGCATCATTTTCCCTGCCCCTCTGGGTGAAATGTTTTGGGCTTGATCAACTCTAATTCCCCTTTTATATAATTATATTCTGAATGATTTCCTTTCTTTAAAGTGATGTCCATGTTTTAGAAACTATAGACTTTATGCCATTTCAAATCACTTTACTTGTGTGGTAATTAGAAGGAATAAGGCAAATGCTAGATTTATCTTTCTCTTTCTCCATATAATCAAGAAGATCATTCAATAAATAGGAATGTCCAAATGATGGAATAGCAAAGTAAGAATCCAAGAAGTTTTTGATATGATGGACTAGTCAAATGTACTACAATGGAATGAGTCTTCATGAGGGACAGGAGTTATCTTGTTCATGTTACATGTTAAACCGGTTTTCTCTTCCTCCTCGTCCATTCTATGTGACTACAATTAAACTAAGCTTATTCTCACTAGTAATGTTGCATGATTGTGATGAGTGTTTCTTGTGCAGATGCTTATGCTTCTCTTCCTTTACAAAGACTTACAGAGTCTTGGGTAGCTCAGAGTGATAAGGTACTGCCTTCCTTGGTCAAAGCTGACTTATCAAAGCTGCACATTTGACCCACACCAGATCAAGTATAATTTCTTACTAAATAATCGATCATCTCTAATCTGAAAATTCTAAAATCTAAAACAGAGGATATGAGAAAAGAACTTTCAGGAAAAAACATCAATTATTAAAACAGTGAGAAAGTCATTAATGAAAGACAAAGGATCCCCATGGGAATTCAGAACCAAGTTCCAGACTCCACCAAAGAGCAAGATGGATTTTTCATGTTAGACTGTACAAGATAATCCAGCAGCAGTTTAGCAAATGCATATTCTGTTAAACCTATTTTTTTTCATTTTTTTTTCAAATTTCCCTTTTTCACTTGTAGAAATATGTTTCTCATTGAGTCTATAATATTTTAGATTTTCTTTAGTTAAGTTACCTTCAGAAAATTTTAAAAGAAAAAGTCCTCTGAGTCATCCATGGAAAATGACTTGGCATGTGAAGCATGACCCATAATAAGTGTAAAAATATGTTCCTAAGAATTAACACAAATGTCTCTGTAAAATAGAAATGTTGGCAATATTATCTAAGTGATACATAAAGTACATTGTAAGAGTGTGCTTTATTCAATTTATAGTCTTACCTTAAACATACCTCCCTATTAATTTTTATTGTACAAAAATATGATCAATTTTCATGTTACATTCTGCTTAACAGTATCACCTACAGGGAAATATTTCCGACACTTAGCCCTTGATTAAACACAGTAAGAATCTCCCACTGCCTATGTTTAAAGGCAATGTTTAAATTAGCTTACCTATACATGACATCATATCTTATAGTTCAAGGGCTCTCTGAAGCAAGGAGAAAAGTATAATGAAGCCATATACCAAGGCACTTCATTCATTAACTGAAAATATTATCTTATTTATTCAGGGTCCACCTGAAGTTTTCCTTTCAATAAATAACGAGTTTCACTGAATATATATTTAAATGCAATGGGAAAGAGTAGCATTCCTGTACATGCACAAATGATATAATATTCTTCATATAAATTTACTAGACATAACCATTACAGTATAATCATCGTATCGGCTTGGGTATATAAAGAGTGGGGGAAATACTCGTGAGTTATGAGTTCAGAGCCTACCAAATAGCTACTACAGATTTTGACTCTGTCTCAGGAAACAAAAATGGGAGAGAGATCACTAGATAAGTGGCAAGCCACGGTATTTGAAAGGAGAAAGCAGACTTCATATACTTTGCAACTTAGCCCCCAAATCCAGCTCAAGAAAGTAACAGTACATGCTGCCTTGCAATTGGTCGTCAGTTTGAAGTTTCAACTAAAACTCAATAAAGCTGCATTTAACTGAAAGAATAAGGGTTGTAGTAGCCAATCTAGAGACGTCTGAGTGTAATTTGTCCTGAAATAATCAATCAACTCTAATCTGAAAATTCTAAAATCTAAAATAAAAGAAGAAAGAATTTTCAGGAAAAAACATTCAATTCTTAAAAATCTAGGAACTAGTGACTTCCAAATTCTATTTGAGAAGTCAATGGAAGAAACACTTTTTCTGATACACAATAAAATGTCACAGAAATTAGAGCAACTCACTGATTAATTTTTACCTACTCTTAATATTATGCAATTTAGGTATATCATTCTGTATCAAAAACGCTTGGATCAGATGTTTAAGGGATCTTGAATTTCTTTTTCAGATCTTAAAATACTGGATAGATGTTACGAGATATTCTGGAGATGAGGCCCACTCTGAACTCCTGTTCCTGTGTGTTTCCATATGCGTTCCATTCACATCTCCTCTTGGAGGCAGTGCAGTGTTTTTAGTATGACACATCAGACGAGATCAGATGTGAACACTTCTATGAACGTTGTCTGTTTCAAAATCAAAAAGGCTTGACATTTCAGAATATTTTGGATTTTAGAATTATCAGATTCAAGGAGATCATCTGTAATGGGAACAGCCTAGTAAAAGACACAGAGAGTTAGAATCTAGTCTTTATCTCCTTAAAATTGAAGGGAAACGTATATAACCCTTTTTTAAAAAAATGGTCACTGGGGACTCACTTTTCAAATTTAAAAACTGAGATTTCCAGCCCATGTCTTTTCATAAGTGTATGCCAGGGGGAAAAAAGTAGAAGGTTCTCTCTCTCTCTCTCTCTCTCTCTCTCTCTCTCTCTCTCTCTCTCTCTCCCCCCCTCCCTCCCCCCCTCTCTCTCCACAAGCCTATGTAGGCTACACCTCTTCATAGGTCAGAGGAGAGTTTATCTCACTGAACTTTGTTTTACGATTGGATAAAAGATCCTACAAACCACTACATTTTATAGTTCATCCCTCAGTGAAGAGCCATTTAAGCAGAAGAAAACCTGTAGCTTCCCCATATCCTGTCAGCGTTGAATCACGAGTAATGATTCTACTGTTTCATGTGGCTCACTTGGTTTAAGTGCACAGGATTTTTATAGTTTAGTGTCGTATGAGTCAGTAATGGACAATTTGGCTGTGTATTATAAACACTTCGAGAGAGGCACTTTATGTTTACATGGACAAAGGTCAAGTGCAAGCCAATAAAGACAGATTTCCTCCCTCAGACAATTCCCCATCCACCGTCAAGAGTATTACATCGACAACTGGAAGCCAGCCATCAACTTCTCTCACCAGAACACCAAGGTATCTATTGAACATTCTATTTTATTGAGAATACATTGCTATCACATCAAGTAAAAACAAAGCAAAAATGTTTTAGTTTTAGCTTTGGTTTTAGTTTTGTTTCCAGTGTAAAACTGAACAAAAATGACCCTTCCTGGAAAGCATGCTGTAATGATGTCTAATTGGAAAAAATGAAAAAGCTAAGCATTTCTTTCCAAATAACAGAACTTGCTACACTTGGCTGTACATTGGAATTGCCAAGGGAATTGTAAAAGATCGTATGGCCAGCATTCTAGGAGTAAATATTTCTGTTTAATTGGCTTGTGCTGTCTTTGGCAGAGGGATTCTAAATCTCCCCAGGTGGTTTCCATGTTCAAGTAAAATTGAAAACTGCTACCCTACAGTGCGGATCACTACAAAGTTATGCTAATCCGAAAATAAGTTGGAAACTTTTCGTGCAAATAAACAAGATGGAGAATATTCGATACCATAATATCGTTACTGAGATGGTCATTATTAAAAGAAAAGAACATATTAAAAATATTGTGTCAAGCCAGATTAGCCTATTCAGTTTTTATAAATTCTTTTCATGGCACAGTATGGAATAAGATATTTAGTAAAATCACATATAAATGTGTAAGGAAACCTGGATTTTCAAAGCATGCATCTATTAAATTACACTATGTCTTCTTTGTTCCCTATGGGGGTTATGGAAGAAAATTACATGTTTATTTTTGTCAATTACATGTCTCACATATTAACCTCTTCCAAAGAGCCAACTGGCTTTCTTAGCCGTCAGTAAAAATATTTTTAAATTTAATTTTAAAAACTTAATTAAAATAAATTTACATCACTTCCCCTCCCTCCAACTCTTCCCATGTCCTCCGTTAAACCTTCTCAAACTTTTGCCTCAAATTCATTGATTATTATTGTGGTACATATACACATATAAAGCCATAACTATATAAACACAACAGCTGAGTTCATTTAGTGTTGCTTAAATGTATATGACTTCAGGGCTGACCCCTAGCATTATATAACCAATTAGGGGGCTCACTCCTGGAGATGATAAGCTCTCCATCTCTCAGTGGTCCATGTAGCCTTCTGTTCCTCAGTTCTTTCTTTGTGACCTCCACATTAGCATATCCGTGAGTGTTATATGATGTGAATGACATTTCAGTTACCCAATTCTTACACATCTTCCTGAAACTAATGTCTATATTAATATATGACAGATACTGAAAAGACAAGTAAAGTAATTTGAATTAGGACTTATCAGGGTCATATTAATAGGAAAAATAGACTCTGTCTTTATCAAATGAGCCATAGTTAATAGTCTTTTAATTATATAAAACTAGTTTCTTACAAATAGACTCTTATGCTCTATAGATAATGGAAAATGTATATATCATAATTTATGAAACTTGTATACACACAACCAATATCAAGGCTATTTGCAACTTGTTTACTTACTTAATTATTTGGTTGGTATGTTATGAATGACAACTCATAAAACTGGCTCCCTTCCAAATCACCTGATAATGGTAATTTAAGTAGTTATTGTAGAAATGGCATTTCAACAGAACTCATGGTGAAAAATACTTAGAATCCTTTCAGTTTTTACAAGTACCATCGGATTTTGTCTTTGCAAGGAGGGAATACTTTGCTGTCCTTGAACCCTCCCTCTGCATCAATCTATGTGGTACCAAAGCCTAAGTATTGATGGAGAGCCCCTGAACCCTCAGAAATGATAAGACAGTAAATCATAGGCTTTAAAGTTTTTCAAGTTTTAGAACCTAAGTCCAGATCCCCAAGACCCACATAGTGCCAGATGCAGTAATGGGCATCTATAGTTCCGGGGCTACTAAGGTAAGAAGAGAGAAAGAAACATCAGAATCACCAGGAGCTTACTGGCCAGCCCTCTTGGCACACACAGCATCTCCTAAGCATCAAATGATGCTCCATATCTGGGACTCAGACTTCAGCATCAAGTGAGACTCCAGAGTGGGAATTGAGAACTAAGTATCCAGGGAGACTCTAGATCTGGGACTCAGCATCATATGTGGCTGCAGAGCTGGGACTCAGATCTAAGCATTATGCAAATCTCCATTCAGTTTTAATGACAGGCCAAACATGCCAGGACTGGTGAACAAGAATGTGTTGATTAAAGGCATTTCTTATCTATAATCACAAAGAATACTTAAAATTCCGGGGACTGTTGCATGAATTATGGGCTACATGGAACATGATACAGACACACAACCATGTTTATTGATGGACACACTGTCAGTAACCCCAAATGTTTCTTAAAGAGAATCTCAAGTTATCTCAGTTGGTAGAATGGTACCCTGGTATGCCTGAATCCCCAGGGTTGATCATCGAAACCATACAAAGCCAGATATGATTGGATATGCCTGTAATCACAGCACTCTGGAAATAGAGGCAAGAGGATGAGTTCAGGGGTTCAAGGTCATCCTCCACTACACAACCAGTTCACAGTCAGATGTGGTTACCTGAGACCCCAAGGAAACTAAAAGAACCTTGAATAATCCATATAATGATGTTCTTTGTCTAACAGCCAAATGATCGAGGCAGGTCAAGTTAAGATTTCTGTTTTATAGATGAAAAGGATGAGACTTGGAAGGAGTCCATGATTTCTCAACAGACTTTAAATATTGGCTGCCCAGATTCTAAAGAAATATTTTTGGATACCATAATGCCAGGTTCTCCCACTTCTTGACTCATCTGCAGAATCCTTGCTGCATCTCCTGCCACTTTCCCTAAAGATTTTCTATGTTAAGTTTTGAGCCAGCCGGGACCTTTATGCTTTTGAGTAAAATCCTTCTTCAAAGGCCGGTCAATCAGATGTTCATTATGATGGCCTAAGTTGTATTTGTATTAGAAATCTAGATGATATAATACCAACTAAAGAAAAGCGGGATAATAATGCAGATGAAAGAACTCAAGTCTGGCAGCCCAGACCAGAAAACTGCTCGAAGCTGAGTCAGCCCTGCAGTTTTCAGGCAAACAAGGCAGGAAGGTGCTCATTACCAATGGTGGGCTCTGGCCTGGATAGCACCTAGAAATGTAGGGTATGCATCCAAACCCAGGCTCTCAGATCTGCTCCTTTTGTCCATTATATTTTCTCATGCCATAGAAGTAAATAAGGCTTCACTTCTGGAAAGTTTTTATATGCATCTATCTCAGTGCAGGCTGATACACAACATCTCTCCCTCAGTCTGTCACTGTATTTGCCTATTAAGTCTCAGTGGGAGGCCAAACCATAATTGCAGGATAACTGTGCAATACCTAAACACATTCCAGTAACTTGGGATCTGACATTAAGCTACCATAGCGTTCAAATTCATCTCCCTGCATTGCACAGCCATGGATCTTGTCTAAACAAAACAGACAACTCCAAAGCCATTTATAAAATCATTGTTGTTTTTCTGTTTTCTTTTTCTCCAGCAAGATCCGATATATCCTTAGGGGTTTACTCCTTTAGCCCTCCTGGCCACTGCTGTGGGCAAGAGAATGTAGAAACAGCAGACCAGTGACCATTCTCAGCAAATAGATGACAGACAGCTGAGCACAGATTGAAAGTATCCTGGCTTTCTACTAATTCTTTACAGAAAATTTGATTTAAATAGAAACATGTATTATCACTCAAAAGTACAAATACTGTGCAATGCTTTCCAATGGTTTCCACCCCCCCCCCCCACTTTATTCACAGGACCGTGGATGCAGGGAGGTGCTCAATAAAGCTGGCTTTGGTGGGATACAATTGTTTCAATCGCTTGCCTCTGACTTCATTCTTTAATGAACATTTCTGGAATCAGTAATTACTGTGGGAACACATCTTTAGAGCTATTCTCAAAGACCAAAACTGGCAGAGGGTGGTTTTATAAAGTTCACAAAATGAATGGTGCCTTATTGCCATAAACAAAGGGATTTTTTAACAACCAACTTTAAAACACTCAGCGAATTACTGATAAGTGAATGAGAGAATACAGATAAGTCTTTAATTGACGAGAAAATGAGGGATTAGACTAATAGTGCCTTTCAACAATATGCCTGGATTCAAACGTGGGCCTTCCCCAGTTGAAATAAGCAATTTAAAAGCCCTCTACCCCTTCAAATAAAAAGACTATTTCTTCTGCAACAGTTCTGATTAAAACCTCCTAAAATCTGCAGTACTAGTGCTCCATCACAGAATGGGTTCCCCAAGTGACAGCATTACTTTTAAAACGTACACAGCAAGTTTCTAATTTTATTTTTTTTAAATATGAGAGATCTTGATTTAATAACTGTGATTACCAAATGCAGAGTAAAATTACTTTTGATCAAAAACTAATATATATATGTTTTTAAATTTTTATATCAAAATTAAAATATTTTGAAAGAGCCATTATAACTGGTTAAGAACAAAAGATTCTTGGAGATAATTTTTAATATGCTAGAATCTGGGTTAATATAAGAAAACCATAAATGTTATTATTAAAATATTGAATGAATAGTTTAAAAAAAAACAGTTTAAAAGAACTGAAGAGACCTGTGTTCAACTTCTAAGGTGAGTGAATAGCTTTTCAGTTTTGCTTTACTTTGGAGATGAGTAAATTGCACTAACACCATCACTAAGCATGAGCTGAGGTTTGCTCTCGTCTATAGAATGTATATCCTCCTTTGGCATCCGAAGACTGCTTATGTGTCCTAGGAGATACGCGCTTCAATACAGGACATCAAAGAAAGAAACTGGAGCGCACCAGCAGATGGAAAGGCCTCCCATATTCATGGACTGGTAGAAATGATGTTGTAAAATGGCCATCCTGCCAAAATCAATCTACAAACTCGATACAAGACTTATTACAACTCCAAAGAGAGTTTTCATGGAATTTTTAAAAAGTAATCTTAAAATTCATGTAGAAGCAAAAAAACATTCAGGATATCAGAAACAGTCCTTAAACACACATAAAATCTCCTGGAGGTAACACCATCTTTGACTTAAAGTTATATGACCAAGCTATAGTCCTAAGCAAAAACATTGGCATTAAAAACTGGCCCTCTAAGAGTTCCCAGAGACGGAGTCCCCAAAGAGCATACAGGAGCAGGTCCACGGCCCCCAGCACATAGGTAGCAAAGGACAGCCTTGTCTGGCCTTGGGGAGAGAGGATGTGCCTGATCCTGTAGAACCTTGATGCCCCAGGGAAGGCTGATGCTTGCACAGGTGAGGTGGGTAAGTGGGGGGGGGGCACTCAGAAGCAAAGGGGAGGTGGAATGGGGTAAAGAACTCAGGGAGGAGAGAATGGGAAAGAAGGCAACATTTGGAATGTGAATAAATAAAATAAAATAAAATAAAATAAAATAAAATAAAATAAAATAAAATAAAATAAAATAAAATAAAATAAAATAAAATAAACAGATATACTGGTCCATAGACTAGAGCCGAGGACACAGCTATAATCCTACACTTTCCAACCACCTGGGCTTTGACAAAAAGGCCCAGATCTCCTATTTTGATTAACCTTTTGTTATTGTGGTGCCTGCAACACAGAATGATTACATATATATTTGAAAGAGTATCCATATTGTATACAACTCAGGCAGTATCTGCTCTAAGCTAGAAACTAGAGCATATATAACATCCCTGTACTTTTCATATCCAAATATTTTACCAAATTATCCATGCCCTTTTCATGTTTCCCAGATTAATGGAATGCCTTGGAATATACTCTGGGTTTGGTTTTGGATTTCTGTCTTGTGCTTTGTTTTGCTTTTTCTGTTTTAAGTTTCCTTTAACATTCTAAAGTTTTGATTATTTCAGAATTCAGCCAAGTAAATTCAAGCCAAGTGTCATGCACTTCATAAAGAGCAGAACTCGGTATCCTTTTTTTTTTCTAAAAGTTCTCTTTCAAGAGCCTGGCAAGAACTCAGTGCGTAAAAGTACTTGATAGACAATCCCAACCACCCATTTTTAAGAGCCAGACACTGTAGTACACATGTCTATTATCTCAGAGCACCTCTATAGGGAGAAGAAAGGTGGAAACAGGAATTTAGAGACCTTCATGGGTCAGATAGACCTAGTTTAAACAATAGCAAAAAGAGCATGCTGCAAGAAAAGGCAAAGCATATCCCCCGAAGGTTTCCTTTTGATCCCCATATATATGTGTTGTCACTGGAATTTACTACCTTTACACATAAATCAGCACACACATCTACATATACACACATATGTATCTCAATAATAAAATCTTTTAATAATTTTGAGGTAATATAATTTTATAAATTTTCCCCTTCCCTTTCCTCCCTCCAAAACCTTCCATGTATCCCCCTTTGCCTTCTTTCAAATTCATGGCCTCTTTGTCTTTGATTATTGTCACATGTATATGTGTGTATGTATGTATGTATGTATGTGTGTGTGTATGTATTATAGCTATTCTTGGTTGTTAATTTGATTAAATCTGGAACTAAAAGCCACAAGTGGAGGACATACCTGTGAGGAATTTTTGTTTAATTCTAAGTAGGGAAATTCACTTCTAATCCAGATCTTTTAGGTAGGAAGACACACCTTCAATCTGTATCTTCTGAGCTGGGAAGCACACACCTTTAAACCAGATCTAATCTAGGCCACACCTTCTGCTGGAGGCCTATATAGGAATGTGGAAGAAGGAAGCTTTTGCTCTTTGCCTGTTTGCCTTCCCCTTGCTACCAAGTCCATCTTCTTTGGTACTCTGTATATGATTCCAGGAATAACCATTTGGTATTGGATAACCTATTAGAAATTAAAATTTTTCTGAGCCTGCCAAATAGTTTCATAAATAGGCACTTGCTAGCAAGTCTGATGACTCTAGTTTGGTTCTCAAGACCCGCCTGGTGGAAGCAGAGGTCCTCTGATCTCCACAGGTGCACATACACAGACATTGAGGGCCCCACCTCCATACACAAAGTGGAAAAAAAGGAAAAGAAACTAATTTTTGCTTTTAGAATTTAAGATTTTTCACTATTGAAATAAAAATATTAAGTGCTTAGGAAACAATTTTAGAAAGAGATATAAATCAGTTGATTTACAAAGTACAAAAGATATAACAGCCAAAGTAGGACATTTTTAAATGAAGCAATTACTCAGTTTATGTGAGAATATCTCTGTTATTTACTCAGTCTACATATTTTTGTAATGAAAAGAAGAAAAAATGCCAAGAGTGAAGAGAACAAGTGTTTGTGTGAGCATCTATGCAAATGTGTATACATGTGTGTAGAAATACAATTAAAACAATAATGAGCAATTAGTAAGTACTTACTGAGCTTCATGTTAAGTACCTGGCAGATATGAACTTCCTTATAATGCACTATATCTTGAAGAGGCAGGAATTATCCACATTTTAAACACAAGAAAGCTGAGGACAGGAGACACTCAGCTGGCTGAAATGAGGCCAAGTTTTAAATCTGCATTTATTTGATTGACTCGAAGTGTTGTTTCTCATTTGGCATAATCACATGGACACTTCTCCACAGAGGAAGGAAAACAAAATCCATCTCAATGATGTTTGTCATCTTCCAGCAGAACACTGGTCCAAGTGGCTTAGCCACGGTCACAATGCTATTCAAACTGCCAGACTGACAAAATGCATTCCTAGGAAAGAGGCGACAGTCAATAACCTCTGTAGAAAGAAATATCAGACTATCTAAAAGTAAACCAAACTATGATGCAATCCAAACAGCTCTAATAACCATAGGGAAATAGTTCCTCAAAGTAATTAACTCTGTGGAGTACTCTCATTGTGCTTGTTGCCAAAATGTGTCTTGGCTTTCCCTTTATTAATAACAATAAGTGTGCATTTATAACAAACTCCATGTGGAATAGCCTCGCACTGCTCTGATAGTGGCGTTCTGTCATTCACTGTAGCACAGTTCACAACACATTCTAAAATGAACTCATAATTTCCTATTCCATTTAAAAATCTGCCCTTTTCCATTGAGAACAGTTTGAAATGGGGGTCTAACGGATATTCCTAGGAGGGTAAAATTCTTGCTGTGTAAGTGTGCAGACATGAGTTTAGATATGCAGTACTCATTTGAAAAGCCGGAGCTGGCAGCATGCCACTGTAATCCCAGTGTGGGAAGGAGGAGCTAGGAAGACACTAAGGACTCGTTGCCTAGCAATTATCAATTCTCACATTCAGCAAGAGACCCTGTCTCAAAAGTAATATGGAGAGCAGAGGGGGAAATCCTACACTGACTGCTAGCTTCCCCAAGTGAATACATGGACATACATGGACATCTGCACATGCATGTATAACACATGAAAAAAAAACACACAGATACAATCTTTAAAAATATAATTTGAAAACTGAGAGTAAATGTGCTGTTAGTTTTTGTGTCAACCTGACAAAAGCCAGACTTCTATTGAGAAAATGCCTCTATCAGATTGGACTATAGAAGTCTAGTCTGTGAGAAATTTTCTAGATTTTTTTTTAACATTACATACACTCTACTGCAAGATGGCAAAAAGTCCAAGATCATGTAAAAACTGTAAAGGAGCAGTCAGTGGTCCCACACTTTTTTTGAAATACAAAAAAATATTTTCTATAAATATCACATAGAAAAATGTGCAAATAACAATAATTTACAGAGAGATCAAAGCCAACCTCAAATGTTTGTAAGTGTATGATGACACATTTGGATCTTGAGAATGGTCACCTCCAGCCCTCTTTCCTGTGGTAGTCATTGTCTATACAATTAAACTATAGATAATATCTGTAGAACTTAATTTTTCAACTCATTAAAATGAAATCAAGACATAAAAATTAGTTTTCAGTCCAATACCATGTGAACGCCAACACAGTTCTTGAAGTCAACAAGAATTGCACCAGGTGGAACCCCACTGTGGAACTCTTCCCTCTTCCCTCGTAGCTGTGGTAAGACTAGAAGTCCACATGCTGAGGGCAGAGGCTTCCTGTTACACACACACACACACTGAACGTAGATCTTATAGCGCATTATACTCCACACATTTTGATGGGTCTGTAGGCAAGTGCTTCTGACAAATTGTCATTAAACTCTTCAGTCTCTGAATGTATTTCTGTTGGATTTCATCACTTAAAGCATGTGCAACAAGCTTGGAAAAAATCTTTACCTTCCAGTTCTGGCGTGGATACCAAACATAGTGACATCAGGGAGCATTTCTAATGGCCATCTGAAGGTAAGCATAATTTGCCTTCACATACTCTCTCTGCAACATGAACTTAATAATATCTGCTATTGATTCTTTTATATCAGCAGGAAGATCCTTTTTCTGGAGCTTTCTGAAAGCGGTCTGAGGTAGGACTCGGTCTGCTTCTGGGTAGCACTGTTTACTTTGCCCTGCATGCTGCGTTTCACGTAATCTTCTCTGGCATTCAATTCTTTAGCCCAAACACCAAGAAGAAACTTCAGGAACTTGGTGATGATGTCCATGTCCTTATGATTGTCACCTTTCCCTAAGGACTCCCCCAGTACCTCTAATTCTTCAATGGTGGTGTTTTCCTCGTGAACTTTCAGGTCATTCTGTGTGTCTTCCTCTCCAGGTTCCTGACCACCCAAAATTTCATTCAAGTACTGCTCCTCAATCTTGTCCAAAGCTGCTTTCAGATCATTCCTTAAGTCCTTGTTAACTTCTGTTGTAAGAGTCTATATCTTTCTTAAACATTGGAAAGCTTCATAATCAGTTTACCCAAACAGTCTAATTGGTTCTCCTTGTTCTCTCAGTCTTCTGATGACCTCTTGCCTAGAGAGAGTCATAGGAAGTTTTTCCTCTGCTAGTTCAAGTTCCAGTAGTGGATTTGATGATGTTAGTGGTTTCTGGTCATCCTCTTTTGGCTGTATCTTGTAGCCACATCTTTCAAAATATGCTTCCTCTTCTTTTTTTGCAAGTTTACTCCCCTTGAAGTACTTTTTATTTTCCACCAGCAGGTTCCTGTCCTCCACCAGCTGCAGCTTCTGCAGAATCTCTGATTTCAGGATGTCCATTTCGATACCAGTGTCTAAGCTCCACTTTGCCTCTCCAGCTCCTCGGCCGTAACCTCACACAATGAACCACTACACAAGGAGAGCCCAATTATCAGAGAACAACTTCGGGAGCCGCTTCCAGCAGAAGTCAGGAGGAACAAAAGGAAGGTAGCGAGCAGCCCTCTGTAATATCGCTGGCGGAGTCGCTGAGTATTGTTGCCCCCTTGCGGTACCCTCCAGCTACACATTTGTGATTTTAGTAGACAGGTAGAAAAGAGCAAAAGGCAGGCATCCGTGTCGGTGTGTCTCTTTAAATGGTTATTGTGCCCATTTGAACCAGCTTGTTTGCTCCTAAAGCCTCCTTGTAGGACATCTCAATTGTGTTAAGGCAAGAGCTTTACTAGAAGTTTGCTTCATAGTTCCTAAATGTACTTGCTTGCCAAGGGGCTAACGTACTTTCTCTCTGAAACCCAGTTGAACCG
>CM052713.1:62997530-63021488 GCA_028551405.1 Uromys caudimaculatus | reverse complement strand
TCGGAAATGTAAATAAAATATCAAAAAATAAATAAATAAATTAAAAAAAAAAAAAAAAAAAAAAAAAAGAAACAATGGTAACTCGATGGCTGGGCACAACAACTACAATACTAATCTTGTAAGCCATATCAAATCTAAATCCTCCGGTGGTGAATCCTGGCAGATCCAACACTGAAATCAGGAGTCACTAGTAGCTACATCTTATCCTGTCACTATCCCTGTCCAAAAAGTCCCTAACTCTCTACTGCTTCAGAATTTTCTAGATTAATCATTGTTAAGGGAATAGTCAGTACACTTTGAGTAGCATTACCTCTGGACACATGGTCTTAGGTTATATAACAAAATAACTTGCAAGTTCTGGGAAACAACCTAGGAAGCAGCATTTCTCCGTGGTTTCTGCCTTAGCTTTCTGCCTTGGGCTCCTGATCTGCATTCCCACAGCACTGGACTGTGATCTGGAAGCGGAAACACGGGGGTTTATTCTTCCCCATTCGTTTTTGGTCGGTGTTTTATCACAGCAGTACAAAGCAAACTCATACAGAAATTAAGTTCTTGAATTATATAGATAATATGTCACTTAGCAAATCCATAACATTTGGTACAGAAGAAAATAGTCTAAAATTTGGCCAGTATTTCTAAAGCATCTACAAATTGTAAAGTGATATCTATTTCAGCACACCATGAAACACTAAAATCTTGTTTTTATTGATAATTTCAACATTGTAACAGGATAAACTATATTTTAATATAAATAACTTGATTCAATCAAATGTTTAGGTAGTTATCACAACTAAAAATATAAATATTGGGGGGGAAACAAAAGTCTATATCTTAATGACAAAGTTAGGTTTGAGAAACGTCAAAGAAAACTGTTTTCAACGTTGACCAAAATATCCTAAAATCATGGTACATTCATGTCAGTAGCTGTCATCTAAGACATTGGGACACAATTAGGCAACTCATGAAGGGAAAACAAAAATAACTCAGGATATTAAGCACAAAGGTAGACATAGGATGATTTTATTAATAAATAAACCAATAAATGTGTGGACTTTGCATTTTCAGCTTAATCTTTTAGCACCTCTCGTGTTGGAGGGCAGCCTAAGTCATTGGCTTGTTTGTGCTTCACCACTTACTAGTGCTGGGGAGGGTTGGAGAAAGTCACCAGAATCGGGGGTGTAGAAACATTGAGAATTAATGTTTATGAAATAATGTATGAATGATATGAAGTTACATATTTAAGAGTTGCTTTCTGTATTGTGATTTGGAAATGCATTGCTTAAATATGTGTGAAAGGCTAATATTTCAAGCCACACTTAAAGCCAGGTGAATGGCTGCACTCAGAAATATAATAAGCAGAATGAAGAAAATAAACTGAGCTCTGATACATTCCAGCATTATTTAAAGAACAGGAAGAAGGGGATACAAAAAGGACAGATGGAGTTAAATTACTTGTAATTTGTCCAATGACTAATGGATCCATTTCATCTGCTGTAATTTTGTGTTTGCCTTTACCATAGCATGTGTGCCAAAAAAATGATACTATGTCAGACTCGGGCCTATTCTATAAAGGGATGGGACATTCTGCCTTCATCACTAGTTATCCTGAACCTCAATGAATAAAATTCAATTTTCTCAAAGTAGACACTCAAATGAAATCCAGATCTATTTTATTTGAGTTAATTTCACCAAGGAATCAGTTGAACAAATGAAGATTGCCTTAAAACAGTCAGACCTGAGCATTCCCTACCATACACCACTACAGGCTCTCAGATACTGTGTTCTGTACAAGCTCCACTGTGGCCA
This sequence comes from Uromys caudimaculatus, assembly GCA_028551405.1. Taxonomy (NCBI): domain Eukaryota; kingdom Metazoa; phylum Chordata; class Mammalia; order Rodentia; family Muridae; genus Uromys; species Uromys caudimaculatus. Next base: position 63,019,682 of record CM052713.1, on the reverse strand, counting down.
CGCCTTGTTCCAAGGCCAAGTCACAATTCCTGTGAGGTATAATATAGATGTAAAGTAGTGCCGAGGAAGAAGGACCCGAGAAGGACCAGCAAAGAAAAGAATAAAGGAAGGACCCATTCAGCATAATAAAACCAAGAGCCAAATCCCGGAAGTCAAACTAGGAAAGAATTCAAGAGTGGCATTCATTTGTGTATGAAATTGTGCTTGAATAGGAAGGAAATTGAGAATTGACCGTTATGTTTAGTAACATAGAGGTCAGGGGCAACTAAGTTAAGAGTTATTTCCTTAGAAGTGTAGAGACAAATACTTCTGGGAATGGATTAAAGGAAAACTGGAAGGCTAGGAGCTGGAGGTAGAGAATTTGAAAAATTCTTGGACAGTTTTCCTAAAAGGACACAAGAGAACTAGATGGTAATACGTCAACATGAATAAAGGGGGTATGTTCTGTGAGGCTTTATAAATACAAAACAGCCCTCTGCTGTTGGGGGTGTTCTCGTGGGGATGAATGGGGAAGTTGGTGGAAAGGCAGAGTGATGGAGACCACAACAGCACTGATCATGTCTGAAGGCCATAAATAGATTGGCCACACAAGTAGGGATGTTAAAACATAAGCACTGCATCTGTGCTGACACGAGTAAAGGCCACAGACACTGAGACCTGGGATTGAACAATCTATTGGCATTTATTTTGTGAAATGTGGTGCTGACACCCAACCAGATCATGGATCATTTGAATGATAGTTGGGCTCTAGGCAGTTGTAGAAATGAAGTATTTAATGGATATTCTTGCCAAAGAAATAAAATCCCTTCGTAAAATGTGTGAGTAGTTAGCAAACTTGAATACTGCCTCATTACTTCACTCTGCAAAAATAAATTCCAAGTGCACATAACTGTTACATAGCTTAAAATCAAATGAGACTTATTTAAAAGCAAAACTAATGAAAATCTGAATCATTAACAGATCTAATAGAGAAAGCATTCATGAGTTACTAGTGGTCCAGAATAAGTGGAAAAGGGGAGTTATCAAACTGCATGTTAACCATGAATATACTCATTCCGTCTTTGGTCACTTAGAGATGGAACTCTCAACTAGCACATCTATGTATGTTAAGTCTCTGCTTTATTGCTGTTTCCAGTTCACAAATCTGTGAAATGTTTGAACCAAAAGGTTCTCAGATTTAGGAAGTGCTGGTTTCTCTCAGATTTCTGTGGTACTGTGTAAGAGCTGATGACAGTATTCTAGGTTCGGAAGAGGAGGAAGTGAGGAGACAGAAGAAGCCCTGCAATGACATCAGCTGCGACACAAGAGGCATTGCAACTTCGAAGTGTGAGGACTTTAGCTCACTGAACCTTTACACAGTACAAATGTGTAAGGTCTTACTGTTCAAGGTATATTTTTGTCTCATATATCCATCATTTCAAAAAGGAAAAATAAATAAAAATGACCACATTTATTTTTTGTAGTGAAAGAATGCCCGGGCTTTCCCTTTTTACATTTCACTGTTGTGATGTTCTTTACAATTTCAATGTACCAATCAAGAATCATTTAATTACTGTAGCTCCCTCAAGAATACTCAAGTTAATGATTATAGCCCTGGGTTAAATTTTACTCTCCAGGCTTATTTATTCCCACTATATATTCTTATATTGTTTCATTTACATTTTGATTGCCATTGATTTGGAGGCACCTGGAGTCAGATCTGGATTAAATCATAGATCTATTTCACATCACTGTGTTTACTCATCTGATAAAATGAGAACAGTTATACCATGTGCTGTAACAAACTTGAGGAGATAAAAAGATAACCTAATAAAATGTTATATGAGGTACAAAACTCATGAAATGTGCATTTCAGTTATTTTTACATTAAAATACTAACCAGGAGAAACTATCTAGCTGATATATAATTCAACTCTACTTGCCTTTTGCAGCTCAATTTAAAGAGCTCATCTCAAAGGTAAATATAAGAAAGAGAAATGTGAATAGTAGACATAAGTATACTTATAATTTTAACATGTTAACAATTTTATTATAGAAAAATTTGAATTACTAAACCTTCAAACCTATATAAACATATTTTATATAAGAATAAAATATAAGTGAATATATCTATATATTACTTTTTTAGACTACCTAATAATTAATCAGTAAAATCCTAAACATCTTATTGACTATACTTAAAATATAAAATAATTATAAATATGTATGTGGTTACTATGCATATTTAGAAATAATTTTGGTAAGTAATCTGTAATAAAAATAAAGCTAATGGTTAGTAAGTTATACCAATACAAGAAAAAACTTCAAAATTGGGAAGAAAATAGTTTCTTACAAATAAAAGTTAAATACCATTTGTTTGTATGTTTCATATTGGAAATACATGAACATTTAAACCTGAGACACACATGTAATATTATTGTTACCATAGTGACTATAGTATTTTTTATAATGTATTTTCATTTAATTTAGTTATAATAAACACCATCACATTTTTCTAGGTCTACTAAGATTTTACTTTAGTCTGCATCTAAGGGACTTTTGTCTACAGAGAAAAGCAATTAGACAACAACTCACAGAGGTTCTAGAAGATCTAGAAGAGCTAACAAATACATTTCCTAAAGAATGACAGTGATGCCAGATAAGGCAATCCTCTGCTACAGATGCTGCTGGAGCCATGAGTCTCTCCACCTGTACTCTTTGGTTGGTAGCTTAGTTCCTGGGAGCTCTGGGGGGATCTTGTTGGTTGATATTGTTGTTCTTTCTATGGGTTGCAAACCTCTACAGCTCCTACAGTCCTTGCCCTAACTTCTCCATTGGGGTCCCCACGCTCAGTCCAATGGTTGGCTGCATGCATTACTCATCTGTATTGGTCAGGGTCTGGTAGAGCCTCTCAGGGGACAGCTATACCAGCTTGCTGTCAGTAAGGGCTACTCGGCATCAGCAATGGTGTCTGGGTTTGGTGTCCCTGGTAGGGGAGCCCCTTGGTCCTGTGGAAGCCCAGTGACTCAAGGTAGGGGAATGCTAGGCTGCCGAGGCAGGAGTGGGTGGGCAGGTGGGGGAGCACCCTCATAGGGGCAGGGGAGAGAGGAGGAGATGGTTTGTGGAGGTGAGACTTGGAAGGGAGATAAAATTTGGAATGTAAATAAATAAAATAACCAATAAAAAATTAAAAAAAAAGAGTAATAGTAGAGTGAGCCTAGAGCGGTAGTTCATCAATTAAGCACACTTACAGTGGATCTGAATTTGGTCCCCAGCGTCCAATTTGGGTGGCATACAACCACCTGCAACTCCAGTTCCAGGGGACCTGATTCCCTATTCTGACCTTCATAGACACTAACATTCACGTGGTATATATATATATATATATATATATATATATATATATATATATATATATATATATACATATACATATACACACATATATACATACATAGTTACAAATAAAAATAAATCTTCAACAAATAAAAATGACAGAATGATTTGGAGAATACAAGTCTGATGTTTTTCATCCCAAGCAGATAAGACTGGGGTGAGGAAAATGATGTCCACTAATTTCTACCATAGTCATCACACTGAGTGAAATGTCGCATTTCCAGCAATGCCACCTAATAGTCTTTGCTGTAGTTTAGAGTTACTACTGCTGCAATGAAACACCATAAGGAGAACGACTTGGGAAGAAAAGGGTTTAATTGGCTTAGATTTCTATATACCATTCATCATCAAAGGAAGCCAGGAAATGAACTCAAAAAGAGCAGAAACCTGGAGACAGGAATTGATGCAGTGACCATGGAGAAGTGCTGCTTACTGGTTTGTTCGTTATGGCTTGCTCAGCCTGCTTTCTTACTGAACCCAGGATCACCATCCCAAGGATGGCACCACCCACAATGGACTGGGTTCTCCCCATCTATCATTACTTAAGAAAATGTCATTCAGCTGATAGTTATGGAGAACTTTTCTCAATTGAAAGTCTTCCTTTCAGAAAACATAGTTTGTATCAATTTACATAAAACTAGCCAGCACAGTCTCTAAATACTCAGATGTTAGTCAGTTCCCCAAAGGGAAGTTGGAGGAGATCTTCAGTTTTCACAAGGGACCAATCCTGCACTTTCTTGTAAGGATCTCATACAGCCAAATTTTCAATGAAACCTTCAATTTTTTCCAACATGCCTATTATTCTTGTTTCCCATTCAATAAGAACTTTATCAGATATATATATATTCATATATAGATATGTGTATATATATATATGTATATATATATATATATATATATATATATATATATATATCATATTATCTGACATTGTTCCTCAAATACACAACACATTTGTTTATTCAAAAAACCCTGAAAGTAATATTTCAAATTTAGTCTTGTCATTTGGTAAATTATCTAGAAGCAGAGCCTAAACTTGGTTTAGAAGTTCACATAACTTATTACAGTTAGTGCCTAAGAAGGAAGTAGGGAAAACATCAGTGTGTGGCTAGAAAAGCCATTAGCCATACTATAGATAGTTCTGGTCTGAATAAGAGGAGTGGAAAATAAGTAGTCTGGTTGGAAGCATCTTACGTAGTAGCATGGTTATGGATTTGGCAAAGTGTATTGGGGAGCTCTTAGCCAGAGCTGCCTGTTGAGCCACATATCTTCCAGCAGCACCCAAACTACTACTAATATGGCTACATCGGACACACATGGACGCCTCCTGGAGTAATGGTATTCACCAAGAGCCAGAGACTCCCAATCAGATATGTTCCTTGCAGATCCATGTATACTCACGCTGTCATCACAATGACTTCTGGTCTTTGATGTCTTTGTTTTGGAATGCAAATATATCCTCCGTTTTACAAATTAAACTTTCACATGCATCAAAGCATGGTGATGCACACCAGTAACCCCAGCACATGATATATCCAAGGAATATCATGAGGTCTATGGCAGCTTGGACAACAAAGGAAGCTACAGGCCAACCTGGACTAAAATCACAGAATCCATCTCAGGAAGAAGTATTTTTTCACATGCTTAATATGGAGAAAGAATAAAGGTATGTGTATGTACTTGTGTATTATGTACTTGTGTAGAACATATTCTAGATATGCAATCAAAGCAATGAGCAGCAATGACTTCATGTCAATATGGTAACTGTAAGGTTATATCAGATTCTAGCAAATCAACTATTGTCTATAACTGCACAGACTGCCTATGATGGAAAACAGTGAGAGAAGAGACAAAGACCATGGGGGCCATTAAATGAAGTGCTTTTTGTTGTTTATTGTTTGTTTGTTTTAAAAACCAGAATTATAGATGTAGAGAGATTGCTCAGTGGTTAGGAACATTGACCACTGTTTCAGAGGACAAATGAACTGCAGATTTCTAGTTTCTTTGGAGACTCAGTTGGTCATTTGATGTTTTTCTGGAACGTGTCTTATGAGAGGATGTTTTTGCTAAAGCAGACATGTTGGGGGATGTTTTGCTAAGAAAAGACATATGGTATTTTTCTGGAAGCATTCTGGGAAAAAGGCCATGTGATGTTTTCTAGAGTGGATGCTTGAGAGAGCATGAGATGTTTGGAAAGAATATAAATATAACCCAGCAGACAGTGGATGACGTGGATGGTATTGGTGTGCCTTACCACTCTTTGCTGGTCGTCATTTATCATGACTTCATAGATAGAAACACACCAAAAGCTTCTGATGGTGTTCCTGCAGCTTCTTGCTATTTCTGCAGCCTTAGGCAGATTGACAGAGCCTCAGGGTTTCTTTTGGATTGACCTGCCCTTGCTGTTTTCATGAATGGTGTTTGCATTTGGATCGAGCTGCCACTGCTGATTCATGTTAATTGAACTGCTGATATCCTGACAATGCAGATCAGATTTGCTCTGAAGAACTATTTCGAAACAGGTCAACATTCTCCTTTGTTCTATTAACCTTTCCTATCCACTACCTCTGGTGGCTGGTGGGGTAGAAGGGAGGTTAACACATTTAAGAATCCTTATTAAAAGTAGATTTTGAAAAACCTGAGCCTACAGACCTGGGTTCAATTGCCAGGACCCACCAGAGGATAACAACCATCTGTGACTCTAGTTCCAATATACCTGATACTCTCTTCTAGCTTTCAAAGTTACTACACACATGTGGTGCATAAAGGTATATGGAGGAAAACACTCATACACAAAAAATAAAAATAAATCTCAAAAAAAAAAAACCCGAAAAATAGAATTGTATAATTACAAGCAGGAGAGAGGTCAGCATAAAGATCTAGAGAAACTCATTATGAGAAGATTTAATTCTAAAAATGTTTCTGATTACATTTAATGACTTCAAATTAACTCTGAAATCAAGTGCTTCTCTGGCATATGGCTCAGAAAGCTAGTTAGTTAAACAACTGAAATTTGACTCTTTTCATATGCCTTCAAGGCAACACAGGAAGGATGTGGGGCAACCAAGAAATGTGTGTAACCAAAGAAAGGACAAAATCACCTGATGGCATCGAATGTCTTACTATCACTTAAGTCAAGTTTCAGCAAGCCCTAGATTGGGATGCCGAATGAGAATTCTTGAAAAGAAGCCATGTCTGTGAAGATTGACTCCCTGCAGTGATGTAGCCAGGTTGAGATGGGGTAGGTCCAGAGGTTGATGGTCTCTAGATTTTTAAATGTGGTAAAACCTACTAGACAGTAAGAGAGTCATTTTGCATCTTATTGTATGTCCAAATGATCTGATGGCTAATCTCATGGATGCTGCACAAATAGAACTAGAGAAATGAATCTAGAAAAGTCACAAAGAAACAGATCTTATAGTTTAACGTCAACCTCCGTGTATGACCCATTTCAATTCTCTAAAAGCATCTGCATTGCTTCTGACATAAAATGAAGGCCAATGGGTTGCTCAGAAAGACAAACTGGAACACAGGAAAATTGTAGATCCCACAGTTCACATTAACTCCCAGAGAGACAATTGTTGATGTGAGACAGAACTGTTATAGTAGCAAACAGTAGAGCTGAGTTGCTTCATACAACAAAAGTTCCTGGATCTGTATTAGCAAAGGGCTCTCGTAGGTTTTGCAACTCAGGAATCTTCTTACTTCCATCTTACACTGGCTCATCCGAAGCCCTGTTTGCTGATTGCAACCTGTGGTGGTTTGAATAAATCACAGACTCTTGTGTTTGAATGCATGGTCCAGAGGGAGTGGCAGTATTAGGAGGTGTGGCATGTGTCTCTATGGGGTCCTCTGCTCAAGCTATGCTCAATGTGAAACACAATCTCTCATTGCTGCCTGTGGATCAAGATGTAGAACTCTTAGATTTGTGCTCTGCACCGTTTTGTCCTGTTTGGTACCATGCTTCCTGCCATAAGAATAATGAACTAAACCTCTGAAACTGTAAACCAGCCCCAACTCATTGTTTTCCTTTATAATAGGTGCTTTGGTCATGATGTCTCTTCACAGCAATGGAAACCTAAGACAGCAATTTACAGAAAATATTCATTCCTAAATCTGGTTCACTGGACTCCCTCAGATTACAGCATACAAATGTTCCTTAGATTAATAAGACTTTGGCCATATGACACTAACATAACCACAAGGGATTCTAGGAAATGGTGGTAAGTATCTGAGAAAGTCAGCATTAATGACATCTTTACAGAGGTAAATGCTCAAGACAGTAAAAACAGCATAAGGTAATTTCAGGATCAGATGCCAGGACTTCCAAATCCTACCACAAGGCTGCCTCCAGAAATATTTGAGGCTAACATACCGATACCTATAAGGCTTTTTAAATTGACAGAAGAACAATTCTTTCCCAATATAATAGTTTTCCTTTTGTTATGGCTTACAAAGAAAAAAAGTTATCAAAACATCACCAAGGACTGTTAATTGACTTTCTAGATGGATTAGAAGACACAGCCTAGATTATACTGTTTCCCATGATCCATTCCAGAATCCATTGAGCTATGGTTTGTGGTTGAAGTGATCTGGGTAAAAAAAAAAAAAAGAAATTTGGAGTACTCCATTTGAAATTGCATCTTCTGCTAGCAATGTCTAGCCTGAGAATCAAGGAAGAAATGGATGACAGATTCAACTACCAAATACAGAGACTGTTCTATACCCCACACGACCCCACCACCCACAAAGATTTCTGCTATTTTCTGGGTGCAGTGCCTGGGTTTTGTTTGTTTGTTTGTTTGTTTGTTTGTTTGTTTTGAGAAGGTTTTTTTTTTTTTTTGGTATTTCTTTAAATCTGGAATAAAGGAACATATAACCTTGTGCACTGGCCACTGTTGACTTCCACTAAAGTATTCTTGATTCAGTGATTTAGACCAGAAACAAGAGAGACAATTCAGTCTACTTAACATTTGATGAACACATGTGGTTATTTAGCAACTGAGTTATAATAAAATCCTAAATTAATCCCATGTCTTAAGCAAGCCCATAAATATTCTTAAGAATAAAGCTTTTTATATAACTATAATAAAGGATAAAAGAGGGCAGGATAGTCTGCCATTGATTCTCTTTTTACCATACTGGTATGATGCGAGCACATTTCTGCCTTGAGAAACTCCAGAGCTTTCATGCGTCCCTTACTCCAGCTGGGCAAATTAGCCATCAAGGTTTCAAAACTGGTGAACACTATCAGAACCTTCCATTCTTCACTCATTCAGCATTCACTTTCTGCACCTTCATTGTCATTGCAGGGTTTAAAATGGCACTACGATGTGTTCCCCTGTCACTATTGGGAACTTTGCAGTCACTACCTTCTGGTTCCCTTTCTCTTATGAAAAATAGGATTATACTGTTGGCCCGGGTCTTGAATTTGCTTTGTAAACCAGGCTAGCCTTCAACTCAGAGATTTCTCTATGTCTGCCTCCCAAGTGCTAGAATTAAAAATGTTTGCCACTATGTGTATCCCTGTGTCAAAAAAAAAAGAAATTTAGTAGTTATAGCTATCTAAATTCTGTAAGACATGCAAAAATATCTTTAAAACACATTCATTCCCTAAAGTTTAGAAATCTCTGTTTGTAATGCAGTGAGAGAAGTACCATCACTCAGAATAGTCTTATATAGTTCTACATTAGTAAAATGTGCTTAGACAATTAGCTTGAGCTAATAAGATTTTTGTTAAGTTTAATTTATTTGCTTTTATATCTGTATAAAAATAAGTCCATATATTTTACATATTACTAAATGTAAAGTCAGAGTCTTTCTTACTTACTCACCAGATAAGTTAGTGGATTAATAGGATATTTGAAAGATTAATGATGCATATTAATTCAGATTCTATAGGAAAACACTGAATTAACATATTTACCAAAATAACTGCTTAAACTTCCTTCAAGATAAATTTAAATTCCCAAAGTCAAAAGTATTTTAGAATTTCACACAAGAGTTTTAAAGCACATGTTATTCTAAATAAACTAAAATACCTTGGGTAACTGAATGAGTAAAATGAATGGATTAGTGATACTATTCAAATAAAAGAAAATGCATGAAAATTGTAGTCGCATTGATTCCAGATGTCATTAATTTTAATTTATGCTCCCTCACAAGGAATTAAGACACAACTTTCAACAAAACTATGGGAGGAAGCTGTAGACCTTATTTAAACTTTGTTCTGTAATACTTGAAATTTTCAATTATACTATGGGCTATTACTTTTAACATTAAAGCCAGAGCTGGGAGACAGTTACCTAAGAAGCAATTAGCTTTTGGTTTCTGGGTAGTAAATGTAAAAAATTCCAACATTATAAACAAATAAGTTCATAATTGCAGGTTACATAGACAGTTACAACAGTATAATTAAACATATATTCATTCCTATATTTGGTAGTAAACTTATGACTATAGTGATTATGTTCTTAAATTCATGTGTCTACTATTATATTGCCTTGGCATAGTATTATACAGATGGTGGGGTCTTCGCTAAGGTTGTAGGTATAAAGTCACCAATATCTGAAGCTGGGAATTTATAATATAGAAAAAAAGAAATTTACATAGTCTATTAGTAATAGTACTTCTTTAGGATTGTTTTGTAACTGCCATTATTAAACAAGTATTTTTTTTTAATAAAGCAACATATTTCTTTCTTCTCAAGCTCCCCACCCCACCCTAATTCCATGCTCTCCTGCTTGCAAGCATTCTCCTTCTAGTACCTGACTCTGATTTCTTGTCAGCCATGTTGTATTGCCCTCCCTCCAATAAAACTTATTTACCTTTTCATAGTCCTATCTCTAGTTTCATGACCAATACCTACAGACAGATATACTATCTCTCTCTCTCTCTCTCTCTCTCTCTCTCTCTCTCTCTCTCTCTCTCTCTCTCACACACACACACACACACACACACACACCCCTCATGTGAAGACAAACATGAGCAATTTGCATTTTCCTGTAAATGTCATGATTTCAATGTCCTAGTCTTCACTATTTTGTGGATCGTATTTTATTTACCTGTGTATCTTTTGCGATGCTTTGTATATGCTCAGCCCAGGGAGTGGCACTATCAGAAATTGTGGCCCTGTTGGAATAGATGTGTAACTGAGGGTGTGGGCTTTAAGACCCTCATCCTAGCTGCCTGGAAGTCAGTATTCTGCTAGCAGCCTTCAAATGAAGATGCAGAACTCTCAGCTCCTCCTGCCCCATGCCTGCCTGGATTCTGCCATGTTCCTGCCTTGATAATAATGGACTGAACCTCTGAACCTGTAAGCCAGCCCCAATTAAGTGTTGTCCTCATAAGGCTTGCCTTGGTCATGGTGTCTGTTCACAGAAGTAAAACCCTAACTAAGACATCTGTTGATGAACATTTGGCTAATTTGGTTTCCTAGCTGTTGTGAGTAGTGCAGCAATAAACATGGATATCCAACTATCTCTCTGATAGCACTAAGAGTCTTAGTGCATCTCTAGGAGCATACTGAAGCCATATGATACTTGTAATTCTATCTTTCTCAGACCTCTCTACACTGATTTTCTCTATGGTTGTGGCAGCCATCCTATCAACACTGATTAATGGTTGCTTTTCTCTTATATCCTCAGAACTTGTTTTCATTTGTTTTGCTGATGTAGTTTTTCTGAGTGGGGTAACAATAAATCTCAGAATAGTTTTAACTTACATTTCCCTGATGCCTAAGATTGCTTAAATCTTTAAAAATATTTACTTGCCATTTGTGTGTCTTCTTGTGAACTTTTGTAGTTCATTGGCCCATTTTTTATGCTTATCTTTACAGTTTTTATATATTTTAGATATTAATTTACCACTTGATGTGTACCTGGCAAAGACTTTCACATTATGAGAGCTGCATGTCTACTCTCCCAAGTTTGTTTTCTGTCTCTTTTGGGTGTTTATTGCCAGTTCTAATGGGTTCCTTTACATATTTGTCAGTGCTGATATCGTCACATGAGCAACAAAGTAAAACTTAAGTGTATAAAGTATCTTATTGAAGATGAAAGATCAGAAATAAAGAACTCACACCAGGTTGTCTTCTGGGGACTGTGGAACACAACTCTCTCCACTTGGGAGAATAATACAATCTTATAGTTCCTTCACAAAGGATTCATATGCATGACTTAAAACTGATGCAAAGCAGTATTATACTGTCATGGTTTGTGATAATGAAACATATACAATTTAAATAAATGATCCCCATATTCTATAATTATATAATATTAAAAGAAAGTATTTTATAATAGCAAAAATATTAAATAGTTTCTAAATACACCAATATAACTACTTATCTTTCTAAAAATGTATGTGAGTACACTGTAGCTGTCTTCAGACACAGCAGAGGAGGGCATTGGATCCCATTACAGATAGCTGAAGCTACCATGGAGCTGCTGGGAACTGAAATTCAGGACCTCTGCAAGAGCAATCACTACTCTTAACTGCTGAGCCATCTCTCCAGCCCCATCACTACTCATCTTAAAATCAAATTATTATACATAATGTGCACATAAATAGAAAGTATATTTTACATTGGTATAATGACATATTTCTTATAACTTTGGAGTTAGATGGAAAATTTCCATTGTTAATGAAAAATAATGAAAAATATTTAAACCATAACAAAATCTCACACTTTGCTTTATGATGATATGCTCTCCCACAATTTTCTGTGACAAAATATTTGTTCCAGTGAAGAAAACAATACATTCACCATACCATTGGGTTATTTGTTTACTTAAGAAACCCACAGTTTTTTTCAAGAAAGTCATTGGTCTGTCTCAAGGTTTAATCAAAACCAAATGAAGTCTAGTAAATCTAAGAAAAAATAATCAAGCCCTAGGGCTATATGAAGGGCTTAGACCAAGCAGTCTTACCTCCAGTTACACACAGTTGTCAAAGATTTGGTTGGAACACTAAAATCCGCCTTAAAATGCTGCCAATCCTTATACATGAGACATAATCTATTCCCCCAGAACTTCTATAAGTGATTAAATTACGAATGCAAAGCTGTTCATCATAGAGTTATATGTTGGCTACTAAGAAATACAGGTAATAAGAATCATTTCATAAAAAATAATACCAAAGATTAACTTTATAGTATTAAAATGTATAAGATACATTAACAATATTCATTAAACTGAAATTTCAGGAAATCATTCCAGAAAGTCAATGAATAATTCCCAGAAATAATTCTACAAATGCTGATGTTGTAGACACAACACCCAGGAGACAAAAACCAGTAAGAGCCAGAAGGGAAAGAAAAGTCATGAAGTTCTGACTCTCAGCACACTCCACTTGATTTTCTCACTATAAAACAAGAGTTTTGAAGTAAAGAATCACCCTAACTCTTGATATCTTCTTTTCCCACAGGTGGTCCCATAGGGAACAAACTCAAGTTAAACTCTAAGACAGTTACCAGCAATTACAGTAGAAAGAACAGAACAGTTCATTTCTAAATTACTAGCTGAGGACTTAGAATTTTCTGTTTGTGACCAGTGCTGATATATTAGAATGCACGTATGCTAGTGTGTTTTATCTCATGACAGACAGTATAAAGTTTATTATTCCTCTGAGATGTTTGGTCTTAAGAGAATACCTGTTGGATGAGTCAGAATAGGAAATAGTGTTGGCCATTTGCTGACTAGACCAAATACATCACATATAAAAGTGATTTAAAGGAGCTGGCGGGGCAGGACTGCATCGGCCCAAGGGCCATTTTTCTTCCATGTGCTTGGATTCCTGCCAGACCACTTTTAAAGTTATGGAGTGTTAAAAAAAACCAAATAGACATAAAAATATAACAGGCTGTCCTAGGGGAAAACAAAAAGGAAAGTTTCCTTTCAGGATGTTAGGTAACCTGCCTTTTTTTATAAAGCGGGAACTATGATATATGTTTGCTACAGCTAAGTTTGTTACCAATTCTTTGCTGTACCTAAACATGCCCTCTGGTTACCCGAGAACATACCATTTAATTGCTATTATGATCATAATTTCATTTTTAGTGATTAGTAAAATTTTGAATCAATACAGTTTGAGCTACCTGGCATTGTCCTGTCACAAGTTTTATTGTATGAAATGGAAGAGGCACATGTATGCATTCAAAACCTAAACATGAAGAACAGACTAATGTTCATGTTATGAGCGTGAACTATGAAACCACAGTTGTTCTGTTCAAATCCCAGCTCTTCCGCTCACTAAAGGGTGACCTTTGGCCAATAACCTCTGTGTGACTAATTATGCTCATAATTTTTAAATGATAACAATCTAAATGATCTAATACATCTGATCATTTTCTTATAGTAATGAATAGTATTCAACAAAGTTTGATAATTTAAATATTGCCTTTAGTTAGTTACTATTATGCATACCTTATGGCCAAAGAGTTTTTTTTTTTTTTTACCAACTACCCTCTGATTTCTTACAGCTTACATAAATTTAAATTTTTACAGCCATTCAGTGATGTACTAAAACTTAACTCACTTACTCAGGAAATACCTTCCAAGTTTATGGTAAATATTAAAACCAAAAAAGGCAAAAAAATCCTGCAGAAAGATTTCTGAAAATAACACGCATAAAGTCAACTAATACATTATAGTGTGAGCATAGAGATTACTAATGTATTCAACAGATTCACTGGATTGTAAATAGCCATTGCACTGTGCCCTTTCTGAATTTATTACCAACAGTGGAACTAGTCCTCCCTCTGTCCTAATGTGGAGAGAATCAAGGACAATAGCAAAGACCAGTAACCTGCAAAGGTGTTCTTAGAAACACCTTAGAGGACAGCTATTGTTGATGCTGATGACGTGAATTACACTGGGGCTAGAAAATTCCAGACATTTTTGCTTCTGCTCGAGGGGCCTAAAAAGCTCAGGCTGGATTGCTTCCTGGAAGTAACTCAAACTATCCTGAAATGTTAAGACGAAATATGTTTAATACATCAAATAGCATATATTCTTGATAAATTACTGAGATAATACGCAGGAAAAGCTGGAAACTCATTAAGCCACACCCAGTACTCTAGAATCCTGGAACTACTTACTAGATGTAAATGAGGAATTGGGAAAATAAACTGCCTTGCCGTTATTCAGGAGTCAAATCACATAAGATGTTTGTTCAGGGTCCTAAATGATTGCATATGTTGGGGTAAAAAGTTCTCTTGACATCAGGATTATTACTTGAAAGTACTGCTCCCTAAGAATACTAGAGAAGCAAAACTACATGAGCATGAGCCATTCTGTATAACCACAGCTCAGCTCTGCAATAAAAGAGCCAAGATACTATGCAACCTTGAAAGCATATGAAAGATGCCTTTTATTTCTAAGTCCTCTGGACTGCAGTGAGACAGAATGAAAATTCTCTGTATACAAAGACAATGCTACATAAGGTTCCAATACAATTCTAAACTGTTTCCTTGAATCTGATGTCTAAAAGACACTCAAAGACGACTAGGTATTCAAGACATATACACCGCTTTAAAAAACAAACAAACAAATATACAAGCCTATGAAAACCTCATATAGTAGAACACCAAAAGTAAGTATAAAATAACATTACTTATAACTTTTACAGGTTCCAAGTATTTTCAAGTGACATTATGCAGTCTGGCAAAATGACCCAAAAAGAATATAAAGAACCAAAAGGGTGTCACAGTTAAGAAAAGTGAAGCATTTTAAGTGTTAACTTGAAAATTATTCAAATTTAGAAAATATAGGGGATGAGGAGATGGCCAAGTAGATAAAGACACTTACTGTACAGTTTTGAGCATAGAAATTCAAATCCTGGAATACCCATAAAAACTGTGCATGAAGTTTTTCTTCAGTGAAATTATGAGATAAATATTTCTGACCTTAAACATGTAGAAATTAGGAAATGGGAATGAATACTTTCTAGACTAATAATTTTTGAGCCTAACACATCCCTAATATAAAACAGAAAAGGCAAAATTAAAAAAATATTGATCTCACTGTCATGAACTCACAGAAAGAACTATGTAACATCTGCAAAAGATCAAGCCAAGTAATGTAGAAGGAATGGCTGCTTGAGGCCCACCCCTGATGAAAACTATTGGGCAGTTGGGCGCTGCTGGGAGAAAAAGTCATTTCCTCCTTGAGGTGTGGCCAGTGGTTGGTCCAACATCCATTTGCCATATTGTTAGCTCAAAAATAACTCAGTGAGACACACTTTTCAAAAAAACAGAAGACATGAAGTTGGGAGGAGCTTGCATTGAGGAGGGGCTGCCCAAAGATCATTGGAAGGGGGAAATAATAGATATAATCAAAATGCATTATATACATGTACGAAAATTTCAAAGAATAATAAAAACACTTCTTCACAAATCAAGTAATAAGAAAACCATCTAAAAATGATGTGCAATAAATCTATACATATATACACTTATATATATATAAGTGTATATATATACTTGTGTGTATATGTGTGTATATTTATTGAGATGAATTAATAGTATAAATCGAGAGACTCCATGTTCATGAATTTGGACTCAATTAGCATGTCAATTCTTCAGAAATTATAGGCTCTTGGTAATTAGCAAAGATTACAAAATGATTTACAACTAACTCTAACTGAAAATGGTACTGGTACACATGAATAGCGAGACACTCATGGATACTAGCAAGCAATGGAAGAACTTGTAGAAAGACTTATCAGGAAGTGTACCCATGCACTGTCGTGTGTATTTAGACAGCAATATGAAGACGGGCAGGGAAGAACAAAGAGCCCTGGGAAGAAAAGCACATCTAATTTGCTGTTAAGATGACTGTACAAGAGAAATGTACTTTCTCAAAGGCGGCAATGTGCATATTCTTCACTGAAAATTAATGTTTCTAGGTTTTCATGTGTTATAATAAAAATGGTCATATGCTTATTTTCCTAAAATAGCTCTTTTATTTTGGTATTTAAAATTACAGAAATAGCCTTGCCTTGTGGCAAATAACTCTAATAAGAGAATGTGGGAGGCAGATCTTGGTGAGTTTAAAGCCAGCTTGGTCTACATGGTGAATTCAGGACAGTCGGGAATACACCAAGAGACTCTGTCTCAGGAAAACAACCAAATAAGTAAGCAAACAAATATCAAACAAATACTCCAAGTTATAATAACAAGGTCAATAATATACAATTATTTAGTTTTCACAGGATAGAAAGTTTTAAAAAAGAGTCATGATGCTGTCATCTGGTATGCATTTCTATTGATTGCTTAAAAAGGTATGTTATATGTCCTCCTACAAACTGACAAAATATTTCAAAATTAGTTTATCTTCTAACTCTCAGCTCAGATTCTTATCAAGAAGACTATAGTCAATATATGTTGCCACACACATCTATACAGTTTAAATGCATAAGGCAATCCAAAACTGTGTCTCAAAGTTGTAATTGACAAATTCAACTCTATGTTTTTAAAAATTATAAAACTCCGGAACCTAATCTGGTACTGGGTGAGGGAAAAGGACTGAAACCTTGAGGGCCAGCAGAAAAAATGAAAACAGGCAACCTGGGGAGGTAGGAGGTTGGGGGAACTCTTCAGAATGCACCAGAGACCTGGGAGGTAAGTGACTCTCAGGACTCAAAGGGAGGGACCTTAGATGAAATGCCCAACAGTAGGAAGAGGGAACATATAAAGCCCACCTAAACAGGAAGACAGGGCATCAAGTGAGGGGTGGGGTTGCCATCCCACAGTCAAAACTCTGACCTATAATTGTTACTATCTCAAAGAACTGCAGGGATGGAAATGGAGAGAAGCCTGAGAAAAAGAAGGTCCAGTGACAGGCCCAAATTGGGATCCAGCTCAAGGGGAGGTCCCAAGGCCTGACACTATTACTGGGGCTATGGAGCGCTCACAAAAAGGGACCTAGCATGACCGCACTCCGGAAGACCCAACAAGCAGCTGAAAGAGTCAGATGCAGATATTTGCACCCAACCAATGGACAGAAGCTGCTGACCCCTGTGGTTGAATTAGGGAAAGGCTGAAAGAAGCTGGGAAGGAGGGTGGCCCTGTAGAGGGACCAGGAATCTCAATTAACCTGGACCCAGAGATCTCTCAAATACTGGACACCAAACAGGCAGCATACAGCAGCTGATATGAGGTCCCCAACACATAGACAGCAGAGGACTGCTGGGTCTGTGTTCAAACAGAGATGATGCACCTAACCCCCAAGAGGTGGGGTAGGGGGTGGGAGGTGAGGACATCCTTGTGCAGACAGGGGCATGGGGAAGAGGTACGGGATGTGGAAGAGTTGGAGGGTAGATGAAATAAATAAATAATAAAAATTTAAAAACCTAAGAAAATGAAAAAAACCTCCTGTGAATTATTATAAACAGCTTGAGTTCTAAGTTATGAAGTTTCCAGTGGAACCATAAAGTATTCAAAGACATAAACTTTGAAGAACAATGTTTCTCTTATATAAAGATTAAATTATACATTTGGAGATTTAGAAACTAATAGTTTTTAGTAAAATAAACACTTAAATATATTATTTTTAATTAATTAGAATTGTCTTAAATTTGTATTATTCTAAACATTAATCATTTGATGATTTTATAAAGAAGTAAACTTTTCTCTAATATTCAAGCAAAATAATACTTTAATTAAAGTCTCAAAAATAAACTACTTAAAAATATGTATTATATCATTAATTGTTTAGCTGTGTTAATCTTATATTCTTTAAAACTCAAAATACCCAACAATGCTTTATCAGCCATTAATTAATTATAAAATTAATTATTTATTAGCTATATTCAGAGAATTATATAATAATTCTGAAGTAAGTTAGAATATTTAAAAACGTTTGCCAAAGATTTGTTGATGTTACAAATGGTCATTGCAAATGTATTATCTTACGTTAGAAATGAGACATTGTTACACACTTAGCATAGCAATCTGTTTCTAATTACAGAAACTGGGGCAGAACTCAGCTGTATTGAGGAACTGGCAAGTGAACTTTACTGTGCTCCAAAAGTTTTGGTTTCAGTAAAGCTTATAAAATCTTTACTCATGTCCTTTCCTCCCTAACTTTAAGACACATGGATTTACCAGCTAGTTCTTCCAACAGCAGCAGACAAAAGTTTTTTTATTAGTTGATACCTGTAGTCTTTTCTCTCTTTGATATACAGGGGCTGAAAAAGGAATTCATTAGGTTACCTGGGTAAACCACAGGGTTCTTATGGCAGTGACAGATCATGTTAAAAAATGATTCTCTATTGGTAGAACCGGGAAGTGCTGCTTTGGCAACAGCTGCTGGCACTCAGGTTATGAGTGGCTTGGAACAAGCTTGTGACAGAAAAGCCAAACAAACCAGGACGTGTTTCAGGATAGATTTAGGGTTGCCACAACTCCCCCCTTATATCCTGTGCAGTAACCATGTAGAAAACTTTCTAAAACTAAATATATTATCACAAATTTATTCCTAGAAGCATTAATTCAAATGGAAAGAATGTAGAAATTAGAAGGGCTGTTAAGTTTGAAATGGGTAGAATGAAAATATTAGAAATCCTGTAAATTTAACCTAAAGAGACTTTAAAAAGAAAATCACGGCTTGAAAGCTAACTTCATAGCTAACTTTCATCTTTACACTCACATAGATCATCATGACTCTTTTTCAGGGTTCACTCAGTTATAATATTTGAATGATCAATTTTTAGAAAGAAAACTTTCTATTAGAAAGATACATTTCACACTTCATATATTTAAATGCTCACCTGTAAGGGGCAATGCTACTTTTAAACTTGAGATTGGTAGAAGAGGAAGGAAAGTAATAAAATTAAAACTTGTTAAGGTATTTTCTATATGCCAGGAACTCTTACAAAACTTTTAGCACAGCTCCATTCACAGCCCTCTTCCATTCTAGTCACCCCTAAGCTGTTTACTAGAGACAACAACCTCCTCTAAACAATCCCCCTCTTTGCAACTTACCATAACTTTGATCCATTGCAGCCAGAGAGCTTCTAACCTTCCCACATGGCATGGAGACAAGGGTAGGCAGCCTGCTCTTTGCTTCACAGCTCTCTCTCCATTTTGGTCACAACTTGGCTACTTGCCAAGGATGACAATTTCTTCCTGCCCCTCCCATTGGGACATACAGTTCTCAGCCTGATTCCCATATAGAACTCTCCAGATAGTGTACATGGATGAGATACTCAGGCTACACCTTCCTTTCTAGATATACCAGATCCTAACAGATTTCTCTCTTGTATTCATGCATTGCTCTATGCAAAATTGAGATCAAGAACAAGACCACACTGCCAGAACACATTTGTTCCAAGCCACTGATGGTACCATACTGTAACTGATAAGCAGAAGACCTGTAATAGAGGTTGAAGCCCCAAATATGAAAGAAAAATGGCATCCAAAGCCTGCTAGGTTTTAGCCTTACCCTGAACATTGTAAACATGCCTGGTGAAAAAATAAAGAAGACTTGAACTAGAGGAAGAAAAGACAGAAGGAAGAGAGAAAGAAAAGCTAGAAAGAAAAACTCAAGTAACAACATGCCCAAAATGAACAAAACCCAATGCAAAAATCAAAATAACATGAAAAAACTAAGGTAATTTGTCTTCTCCCAAACTACAAATCCCATAGCAATGGCCACCATTAAAACTAACCTGGAAAAAAATTACAAATGATACAAAAGAACGATGATAACTGTGGTCTAACAACACAAAGAAGACAAATACAATCAATAAGAAATTTCATTCAAGACAAAAAGAGTTTAAATTAAGAAAGCTCAGACTGAAATTATGCAAGGAATGAAAATCTCAGTAAGCCAAGTAAAAACCACAGGAGAAGGGCTCACCAATAGTACAGATAACATGGAAAACAGATAACATGGAAAACAGAATCAGGAAAAGATAATGCTGAGGAATTGGATTATTCAGTTAAAGCAAATCAAAAGCCTTTTAAAATAATGAGTAAAATAAAGGAGAGTTTAGGAAAAAACATAAAAATACCTAACTTCCAAATTATGGGGATAAATATAAGAAGGGTATCATACTAAAGTGATGTGTTCTGAAAAATTATGGAAGATAAATCCTCAACTATAGAGAAAAAGATATCTATTTAAATACAGGAGGCCTACAGAACACTAAGCAGATAAGACCAGGAAAAGAAATTCTCAGATAACATTGTACTTTAAAAAAAAACAAACAAACAAGTGCACAGATAAAGAAAAGTTATTTAAAGAGAAAAAGGTCACGTTACCTACAAAGGCAGGCCTAGTAACATAACACTAGGTTACTTAAAAGGAACTGTTATAGGCAGAACATCTGGAAAAACATATCCAAAGTACTAAAGAACCATAACTGTTAAACAGATTGTTATACCCAGAAAAACTGTCTATTAAGACTGAAAGAGAATTTAAACTTTTCATAATAAATAAGCTTATAGGAATTTATGAATCATTGCTACAAAATATTCTAGCAAGAATTCTTTAATCTTACAAGATTAATCACAGCCAAGAAGTCACAAAGATAAAAATAAATAACACCAGAACTGAAAATCAAAATTGATCTGAGAAAATATCACAACATCAACAATGACAGGAATTAATACATATATTTATCCAATACCACTAAAAGTGTCTCAGTTTCCCAATAAAAAGACATATATTTGCAGACAGAATTAGGAAATGAGATTCATCTTTTGCTGCCTTCAAAAGCACCCCATCAAAAATAAACCACCTTAGAGTAAAAAGGATAAAAGAAAGTATTCAAAACAAAAAGCTCAAAAGCAAGCAAATGTTGTTATTCTATTATCTGATAGAGAGATTTCAAACCAAAACTAGCCAGAACAGATAAGGAGAGTTCTCTTTTAATGACTTCATAGTCACTAAAAGAAAGCCCATCAACAGGATATTACAATCCTAAATATGTATGCACTAATTTCATTAAAATAACACTGTCATTCTAAACCCACAGATTGATCCTCGCACAGTGATATGCGTGACATACAAACACTCCTCTCAGCACTGAACAGGTTATCCCAGAAAAGGGGGGAAAAGGAAACTAAGGAGCTCAATGAGATCAAACATTTTAAAATGCACAGTCTTCTCCTCAGCTCAAATGGACCACATGTTAGGATACAAACAATAAATATATGAAAATTGGAAAGATATCCTACACTCTATCTGACCACAGTAGAATAAAGCTGATATCAGCACAATAGAAACTATAGAGAGTGCACAAATACACAGAATCTAAAAGATGTGATAGTAAATGGTGGCGAGGAAAGAGCTCAAGGATAGTGACAGTGATGATAGTGACAGTGATGATAGTGACAGTGATGATAGTGATAAATGATAGTGATGATAGTGATAGTGATGATAGTGACAGTGATGATAGTGATGATAGTGACAGTGATGATAGTGACAGTGATGATAGTGACAGTGATGATAGTGACAGTGATGATAGTGATAGTGATGATAGTGATAGTGATGATAGTGACAGTGATGATAGTGATAGTGATGATAGTGATACATGACAGTGATGATAGTGACAGTGATGATAGTGACAGTGATGATAGTGACCGTGATGATAGTGATAGTGATGATAGTGATGATAGTGATAGTGATGATAGTGACAGTGATGATAGTGATGATAGTGACAGTGATGATAGTGACAGTGATGATAGTGACAGTGATGATAGTGATAGTGATGATAGTGATAGTGATGATAGTGATGATAGTGACAGTGATGATAGTGACAGTGATGATAGTG
>CM052713.1:62985025-62992525 GCA_028551405.1 Uromys caudimaculatus | reverse complement strand
TCAACGTTCTAAAGATAGGATCACTTGAGGAAGATGGAAAGGTAGTATGTCAAACATTTAGTAGTCTCTCTGTTTTTATAATGAGTGGCAATTAAAAAGCTAGGAAAAAAGTCAATGAAATGATTCTTAATGATATTCTGTTACTCTTGTAGACAGGAGCCTCTAATAATCACCATCACAGAGGATTATCTGGCAACTGATAAGAGCAGATGCAGAGTCACACAGCACACATTGGGTAGAGCTCAGGATTTCTGCAGAATAAGGGGAAGAGGGTTGTAGGAGCCAGAGGACTCAAGGACACCACAAGAGCAAGACTCACAGAGTCAACCAACTAGGGCTCATAGGGGCTCAGAGAGAGCCGGCTGACAATCAGGGAGACTCTAGAAGTCTGACCTAGGTCATCTGCATAAAAGTTACAGTTGTGTAG
The DNA here is from genome assembly GCA_028551405.1 of Uromys caudimaculatus. NCBI lineage: Eukaryota > Metazoa > Chordata > Mammalia > Rodentia > Muridae > Uromys > Uromys caudimaculatus. Next base: position 62,992,098 of record CM052713.1, on the reverse strand, counting down.
CTTGGAGTTTTTGTGGCAATCCTTAACAATGGGAGCAGAGGCTGTCTTTATCTCTTTGGCCTGCTTTTGGGACTCTTTCCATCCTAATGAGTTGCTACATCCAGCCTTAATATGAGGTTATAACAAGTCCCATTATAATTTGTCATGCCATGTTTGTTTCATACCCCTGGGAAGCCTGTATTTTCTGAATGAAGGAGTGGATTTTGGGGAGAAAACAAAGTGGGGGGAAGGACTTGGAGGAGAGAGAAGGGATGTAATGAGAGAAAAAAGAAAGAAAGAAAGAAAGAAAGAAAGAAAGAAAGAAAGAAAGAAAGAAAGAAAGAAAGAAAGAAAGAAAGCGAGAGAGAGAGAGGGGGGAAGAAAGAAAGAAAGAAAGAAAGAAAGAAAGAAAGAAAGAAAGAAAGAAAGAAAGAAAGAAAGAAAGAAACTGAGTAAATGAGATAACCTAAACCGAGAAAGTCAACCACAACTGGTACCTAGCTCAGTGTTCATCAGAGGAGTCACACAGCAACCAATGTGAGCAGATGCAGAGACTCGAAGTCAAACACTAGGCAGAGCTAGGGAAACCCATATAACAGGGGGAGGAAAGATTGTAGGAGCCAGAGAGGTTGAGGACACCATGAGAACAAGGCCCACAGAATCAACAAAGCAGGGTTCATAAGGGCTCACAGATACTGAAGTGACAAACATAGACCCTGTATGTTTATGAGCTAGGTTTTCTACTTATATCTTATGGTCGTATAACTTAGTGGTTTTGTGGGACTTGCAACAGTAGGACTTGGAGCTGTCTCTGAATCTTTTACCTGCACTTGGGAATCCATTTCATTCTACTGGGTTTCTACATCCACCATGAGATAAGGGGAGGTGCCTAGTCTTATTCATCTTGTTAGTCCATGTATGGTGGATATCTCCCTGGGAGGCCTGCTTTTTTTTTTCTATAGCATTTGACCTTTTCTCCATAATATCCACCAGTTTGAAGGAGACAAGAAGATACTCAAACGGTATGGCCTTTGTAAGAAGAGCTCAAACTAACTTAATTTGTCCTTTACATCTTAGGTGTAATAACCCAGGGTTGCGGAGGAAGGATCCAGGAAGCATCAACCAAGGAAATCTCAAATGAGAACAGGAGTTGGCTACCTCTCTCCTCCCAACCTGGCACCATAAAGTCTGCGGCCCAACCATCAACCCTAGTGAGAATGTATTATCCCGACAGTCCAGCTTCACTCCTTGTGTGACCTTATAAGGACCCCCACCCCCATCCTACAGTCCTTGAGTACGCTCGTGAAGCATCCTGGACAAATGATTCACAGCCCACAAACCTTGCCCCAGAGATCCCGCCCACCTCGCCAGGGGCATAAATGTCCCCTTCTTCCTCTCAATAAACAAAACAGTTCTCTGAAGCTTTTCTGTGCCTCTGCGTACTCATCACCAAGATCCTGTACTGCATCTACCTGTGCTAGGCTAAGCTTCTGTCTCTTCAGTCCAGCTTGGTCCACAAAAGGCCTGGCTATGCTCTGAGGAGGAAGTGAACATGGACACACGGCAACTCTGAGGTATATAAGTAAACGATGCCCGATAATTGAAAATGGGGCAGATTCTGAGGGGATCATATTAGCATGAAACCAGCCTCTTTGCATTTTGGGATGTTGCTAAATCCCAAAGAAAGGTGTACTGTCTCTCCATGCTCTGTTGTATCTTAAAACTTATGAACACGGGGTAGCTTTCTATGATGATTAATGTCAAATTGTTATGTTTGTTGGATTCCCAACAGGAAGATTGTCTCAGTCAGACTAGCCAGTGAGCATGTCTGTAGGACATTCTTAGTTGATGACTTATACAGGAGGGCTCACCACTTAAATAGGCAAACCACCACTAAGCAGCAGGTCTTTGCTATATAAGAAAGCTTACTGAGCAAAAGCCAAAGAGCGTGCTAGCCATTAAGCAGCATTGCCCAAGGGTTCCCGCATCTGCGGAGGCTCTCGCTCCCTGACTTCCCTTTGTGATGTTGGGTGACCAGGAACTGTAACCCAAACGCCCGTTTCCCTGCTGAGGGTTGCTTTCAGCCCTTGTGTTCATCACCTTAAACAGAAAAGTAGATTGGTACAGTGGCCATCCTGTGAACACGTATCCCCTCACATCATCTGAAACCATCTCCTCCTCACAACGTAATTCAATGCCCACAAACCCGTGATGACTGTAAACTGTCCTTACCACTAAGCAAGTGAATGTTATGGATTCAAAAAGGTGAATAACCAGCTTCGCCATTGGGCTAAAAAGCTGGCTTTCCATGAAACTGGAAAAGTATACGAGGAATAAATTTGGATTCTCATGTAGATATATTGATTAGAACACTGTGCAGTTTCTAAAGAAATAATCATACCATAGCAAGTAATATTTTACAAGGCACTGTAAAAACTGGACTAACCAGTCACTATAACAGTTTCATGGTGTCTTAAAAACAGGACAGCAAATAAAAATAAATTAAAAGGCTGAGAAAACATTTTGAAGTTTAATATAAGGACATGGAATTACTTAGAAAGGTGTGCTAATCATACACTTATGTGACTAAATACAGGACAGAAGAACAAAGCTGTTACAGGAAGACTTGATCTACTGCCATCTAGTGGAGACTTAATTTCTATTTTTTTATTGATTACAAAAAAAAAAAAAACAAGTCTAATTTCCAAATGCTATAGCTTCTAATTAATAAACTGTGTCAGTTGCTTTCAGTCTGGAGAGAGAGGTTACACTGTAGCCATAGTACCGCTGACACTGCTCTGAAGTCCTAACTTCAATATAATCAAGGAAGTTGCACTTTCCAGTGTTTATAGTTTGACTTATGAACTTATTTATTTTAATGACCTTGCTTGTAACAAAAGAAAAGGATGCTGGAAGGTCTCCTCAGCTACATTCAGCATCTTGAGAATGGATACAGTAAAACTGTTGATTTACCCATGTCACATGAGTAGCTGGTGCTGTAGTCACAGCAGAACCCAACCTCTTCTTATGATCATTCTCATTGAAATACTGTAAAAGCAGCAGACGCCAAGTCCAGTGTTCCTTGATCAGAGTACAGTGTTGATTTATCTTTAAAGTGGGTTTATGACATTGGCTTTTTTTAAAATCACTTGACCCTGCTATCTATTTCTCTTACAGTATTTGAAACCTGGGTAGGAACAGAATTGAAAAATAAATCTGTAGAAAAGGGGCTGGGGCTTTAAATTGTAAACCTATTATGGGCAATATATTTTCAGTCTTGAGCTCTTCAAAAGTAATAATGGAAAGGTAACTTTTGTGTGGCATTTCCCCTCCACCTCTATAGACTTAGTATTAGAGGCAAAGGAGACAGTATCATGCACTTAGAAGAGCTATTATTATGACTTCTAAAACAAACTATCAATTTGACTGGCATGTAAGGAAGCACTATTGTCCTAAGTGAGTGTTTGACCCAGGAAGCTGTGTATTTCCCTAGCTCTACTCACTTCCTGTTCAGCAATAGGATGAGTAAGCAAACCAGGAAGCAGGCTCCGAGGGGGTGGGCACAGTTGTTTTGTTTTTCTGTCTTACCCTTTGAAGAATGGAAGCTGGCCACCTTTAATGCTAGAAAGAAAGAGCAGATTTAAGAGAATGATGATGAACCAGGAGGAAGAAGACTCATAAACTGATCCAGTTCCTTGATTCGCTGGAAGGTACAGTCTAGACTCCTAAGAGGAGACACCACTGCCAGAGAAGCAGGAAGTGGGTATCCACATCAGAGACAGCACTGGTTTGATAGATTTCATTTGGATTTAACATGCAAAGAAAATACTTTTATTGAACTTTAATGGGATCTTCATATTCAATCTTTATTTAGTTTGTGTGTCTTATAAATTTGTAATTTAGAAAGATAAGTTTTAAAGTAACTATCTTATCAATTCATTGTTTCCAATCCGTGGGTGTGTTCCTCATATGCATTGCCACCATATTGTCACTTCTGGGCTTAGCAGGAAGACATACAAGTGATAATAGATGTATAAATTTTTAAAGCATTCTGTGTAGCCCAAATAATTTAGAGTATAAAATGCTCCATTTTCATTTTTTTCACATTTAACTTTCAAATTTCTGCTAGAGAAAATGTTACTTTTATGACCAGAATTCTTTCTAAAATTGCAATTTAACAAAATATGGTTCTTTTTCTGAGTTGACCACAAATTGCTCAGTGAACTTGGACAAGCAAAAGATCAGTTCTTTCCCACACTTGCTGTGCACATTTGAAAAATAGTGGAATTAAGCCATTATTTTCAATCTGTGTCAAAGTCTGAATGGTCCTGAGTTTATGATAATATTGTTCTCATTTTAAATAAGCATGAATTAGTATATAAATTGCTTATTATTTCTTTTACACCCATGAGTCATTAAAATTTTAAGATATTCAGAGGCTTTATGAAGATCTAAATAACAAAAGATTGTGCTACCACAGCAGATGAATTATGAATATAAGTGACAATAATCTATTCTCAATGCAATAAGTGACAAATAAGTTTTCTATTCATTCTTAAAAGTTAGGTGAACAGCAGAAAATATGACAACTACCAGAAAAATTGGTTTCCTAAGATCCTTATTTACTAAAGGAAATATGAAATATTGGACAACTTGCACAGTCACTACAGAGAGACTGAACATGCAAGTAAGATAATGAATGGCAGAAAGGAGAATGCACCCAGCAGGAGTTCATGGTACAAGTTAAGCTACTTTATGAATCAGAGTTACTGTTTTTCATCCATAGTCCAGAGGCTGGTGCAAATTAGAGCAAGCTAGTTATTAAATACAGCTATTCTTTGCCCACACATGTATTATAAGACAGCAGAATCTTATCAGTAAAATCTAATGCTTTATCATTCCCTCGTTGTTACCCATGGTTTACCATTCTATAATTCTAATTATTCATGATTCACATCAGTCCAAATGCATGACACACAAGCAAGCATGATAGCACACATATGAAGTGTTATCACTCAGAGGCTAGGTAAGAAGACAGTGAGATCAAGGCCAGATTGTGGTAAATCATGAAATAGCAGTGGATCTCAAAAGTATTTATATAAAATCTCAAGATATAAAAAATCTGCAATTTAAAAATGTTCACTACACCCTCCCAGTATCTGAATTATTTTTTTCATATTTGCTAACATTCATGTTGTATGCCTCTCTTGACCACTAGTCACCTACTAGTTATTTTGATTACTGTGTGGATTTCTGCTCAATGACTGCAAATCACATGACTAGTAATGTTGGAAATATTCATACAGTATATTATTACATAGTCTAGGATGCTCTTAGTATATTACTTGTTGATAATATTTTAATGTGTCTATTTTACACATTAAACCTTAGTATGCATACGAGGAAAATGTAGCTGTTTTAGTTATTTGTCTTGCTGTTATGATAAATCCAAGGGTAACAACTTAAGAGTTTAGCTCACAGTTTCAACAGAATAGTCCATCATGGCAAGAAGGGAATGACAGAGCAGTTCCACTAAGGTGCAAGTAAGCACAGGCTGCTTCTCAGTTAGTAGATTCACCAGAGAGAGAGAAAGGAAAATGGAGCCAGAAACAGGATGAGACCACAAACCTCACAGGTCTCCCTTTATGGACTCTACCTCCTATTCCCCATAATTCCCCAAAACAACACCATCACATGAAGATGATGTATTCAGTGGCACAAGACAGTCTGGACATTTCAGATTTCAACGATCACACTCCAACTCTGGCTCCCACAGACTCTTAATGCAAAATGTTATCATTGCTATTTCAAGATTCACTGCAGTCTTAACAATTTCATCAATGTTCACAAGTCCACAGTTTCTACAGAGACTCAAGACAAACTCATTACCGTGTGAGTGCAGCCCTACAATACAAGAAACAAGTTTCTTCTTTTGAATTCACAACACAGAGTAAATATTCCCATTCCAAATGAGAGGAACATGAGGAAGCAAAGGAGTAGTAGAAAAAATGAAGTTGATCCAGCAGAGGAAGCCAGGTAGATCCATGCCCCACATACAGATGGTCCCCAGCTGGAGCTGGAGGTATTAGCTGTGTTCCAGGAAGCTTATGCAGTCCTGAGCCTAGAGTGCTGCCACTTTTAGTACACAAATGGAATGTTCCTCAAGACCAAGCTCTCTTCAGCAGATGTTCCATATTCTTGAACTCTCCAACATCTGAGAATCTCCAGTGGAATTTAGGGTGTCACCTTCTTGACTTTAGATACAGCTATCTCGGGCAGTCCCATGTAGGCAATCTGGAGTTTCTGCACATTGCATGTCTACCAGGCTTTTCTAGAGAACCTTGCTACAAACTTCTGCACTTATGTGACTTCTTAACTGTTGCATTCTGCATGCGCAAAAGATGAGCACCATATGGCTACTCTCAATTCCTGCTGCCAATTCAAGATATACCCTGGTCCACTTTGACCCAAACTACAGTCACCTCCTGGTGCTTGCATGGTCAGAGTTGGAATATTTCTCCAGTCATCCCTGTTTGAGTGTAGATTCCCGTGGTCACATTTTCTTTTGAAAGGAATGCCCTACAGGTGGATCTTTGTATTTATAACTTGGAACCTTTGATGAGTAGGGTTTCCCCTCAAGGCATTTCTCCTATTGTTTTACTGCTAAGTCAATGGATTCTCTTGGGTGAAGCAAACCAATAATAGACACAGCTGTCGCGCCTATTCCTACATTCTCCATAAGCTAAAGGAACTCACATGCTCTTTCTTCCAAACTGGCAGGTTTTTCAGATATTTCAGTCCCATGATTTGAATTGTTCTGGATTCCCATGTAAACCTGGCTAAGAGCAGCCAGGCCATAATTAGGTCATAGTCTGAATTCGATGTCATCTTGAACTTTCTTATTCCACAAAATAATTTAGTCCAAAAACTTCTGATCAAATTAAACTCAAAATTTCAGGACATAAATAGTATATGTTCGGGTAGCCAAGGAGCGCCATAGAGAGGAAGCCTCACAGGAACTTGGAAGGCCCGTGAGTGGGGTTGAGGGGAGCAGCACCTCTCGCCCAGACCCGCCCGGATCTGCCGGGATCCAG
>CM052713.1:62963367-62984525 GCA_028551405.1 Uromys caudimaculatus | reverse complement strand
TAAAATGTGGTTGATCCATGTTCTGGAAGAAAATAGATTGGGTAAAAATATGTGATAATTTTAAAAACAAATTACAAAATGAAAAAAGGACATTAAGATATAATAAAATGCTTAACTCATTATAATTTAAATCTAAAACATTTCTGTATATTTTTAATAGTGCCTAGTTGTATACAAAGTAGACCAATATCTATGCTTTACTCTCACGACAATAATGCTGACATTTACATATCAAATACATACTTAGTCATTTGTATAATTGAAAATGTAGAATAGAAATAAGTATTTAAAGAAATAAAAGTAGTAGATATCTATTCATATCACCTAAAAAAAAAAAATAGTATATGTTCCTTAACACATGTAACACATGTGGAACATGTGTGTAACACATATTATTCTTTTCCCAATACAGTCCTTCCTCTCATCTGTAACATTAGGAGCATAGTTTTTATCCTCTCTTTTCATCAGCACTTGGTCTCCCAAATTCTCAACAGAGTCATTCATTAAGCTCTGTTTGCAGTTTTCTGGGGCTCTTCTAGCAAACATCCCCAGTCTCTTCCACAATTATCCCACAAACAAATTGCCTAAGATTCACAAGGTCAACGATCCAATGCAACAATCCAACTTCTAGAACCAAATTTTTGTGTTAGTTGCTTTTTATCATCATAACAAAAACAGGGACAGAAAGCTTATTAAGCCTCATCGTTTCAGAGGAAACAATAACAGGGAATGCATGGTAAAGAGACTCAAGGGCAGCAGGAGCGTATGGCTGTATTTGCCCATGTGGTGGTTGAACCACAAATAAGACAAGTAGAGATTGGTCACAAAGCCTCAAAGCCCATTCCCACTTATCCACATATAGCTGATCACATAACCTCCCTAAACAGTATAACCAGCAGAGATTCAAATTTTCAAACACATGATCCTTTGGGAGACATTACATGTCTATATGGTAACAGTGTATGTAGAGATTGTTAATATTCCTTATTTCAGGCAGCGACTGTAGGGTTTGCGATATTTATCTGTCAGGTTAATGGAGTGGAAATTATTGTAAATGAATATTATTATTGTATGAAGAGCATGTAGAACACAAGTATCATGAGACACTGCATTCAGCTGACTTGCTTTACTGTTATTCTTGAGCACACACTATAGTATATCAAACATAGATTTTTATTTTTGTGATGGCTAGCATTATGTCCTCTTGATGTAAGGTATAGTCATCAGAGCATTTGAAAAACACCAGAAACAACAACAAAAAATGTCCATAATATCAGGCTATATGCAAGAATCTTTTTAATTAGTGATTGATGGTGGAGAGTCCAATCCATTGTGGGTGGTTCCACCCCAGGCTGGTACCCTAGGTTCTATAATAAAGCAGTCAGAGGAAAAGTCAGTAAGCACCATTCCTCCATGGTCCCTGCATCAGCTCCTGTGTCCTGGTTCTGCCCTGACAGAGTTTCTGTCTTGACTTCCTCCAATGATGGACAGTGATGTGGAAGTATAAGGAAATAAACCCCTTCCTCTTCAGTTTGGTCATGGTATTTCATCACAGCAATAGTAATTCTAACTAAGACATTTTTCTATTAGTATTTAATGAAAAATTTACATCTCAGATATACATATATATTTGCTGTTATTAGTCTAGACCAGAGTACTCATGAACACTGATGTAAAAAACTGGTAAACTTAAATCAGTGTTATTTCTGGCATGATCAACACATATTTTTGAAACTTACTTATTTCTTACCAGTAGTTGTGGTCCAAGACAGGGTTATGATGAAGAGGCAGAGGCAGAAGGGACAGAGTTTGAGTCTGAATTTGTGTTTGAGCACAGTCTGGGCTACAGGTTGATGAACCAGAGAGATGACTCAGCAGTTAAAGCACTTGCTGCTCTTTCAGAGGACCTGAGTTAGGTTACTAGCATTCATGTCAAGTGGCTTACAACTGACTGTAGCTCCACCTCCAGAGGATGTAATTAATGCCTCCATCCTCCAGGGGTACCTGCCCTCACATAAACATATCCATAAACATAAACACCTACTTATATTAAAAATAATAGATTAAATCTTTAGCAAGCAGCTGAAAGAATCAGATGCAGATATTTGCACCTAACCAATGGACAGAAGCTGGCTGAATTAGGGAAAAGCTGGAAGAAGCTGAGGAGGAGGGCAACCCTGTAGAGGGACCAGCAGTCTCAATTAACCTGGACCCCCAAGATCTCTCAGACACTGGATCACCAACCAGGCAGCATACATCAGCTGATATGAGGCCCCCAACACATATTCAGCAGAGGACTGCTGGGTCTGGGTTCAGTCAGAGAAGATGCACCTAACCCTCAAGAGACTGGAGGCCCCGGGGAGTTTAGAGGTCTGGTAGGGACTGGGGGTGGGGACATCCTCGTGGAGACAGGGGGCAGGAAGGAGATATGGGAGGTGGGACATTTGGAGGATGACCGGGAGGGGAATAAAATCTGGAGTGTAAATAAATAAATAAATGAATAAATAAATTCCTAACATCTAGAAGGCAGATCACAACTATTTATAACTACAGCTCTAAGGGATCTTATCCCTTCGTTGACCTCTCTGGGCTCTTCATCCATTAAATACACATACATGCATTCAAGAACACACACACACACACACAAAATTAAATAAGTATTTTTAAAATTCTTTAAATCATATATGAGAATGTTTGAAAATATACTTTAACCAGGATGCCAAAAGTTTACTTTATGTTATATATTGACTATATATTTCATAATTTAAATGAATAAAAAGAATCATAAAAGGTCACCATGATATGTGACAAACCAGAACTATCCTGAGGAAAAGGGAGTGTTTGCCCTCTCTAATATACTGAAACCCATTCCTAAAATGAGGGTGTATCCATGGGAGAAAATCCCAGTTAATCAATTCTAGAATGTTCATTCAATCACAGAAATCATAATTAAGTAAGCTTAGTGAAAAATGGAAATACTTCATGTCCATCAGTGTAGTGGTATAACAAGCTCCAGGCCAACCTGACTACTCAGACCAGCCCTATCTCAAAAATGAAAAGTTAAGTATCTGCTAATGCCCCCAAATGATGCTCAGCACCATCTCTGGTGGTGTTTTATAGGACATTCCCTAATCGCTATAAACAAAAAGACCTAAGGGAGTGTTTTAAAGCAACAATGCTCCTAAGTTACTTCAAATGGAGTGTGAGCCCTGGGAAATCAGCAGGAGAATCTCTTGCTATGCAACTGTGAGGACCTGGATTGAGATCCTCAGCACACACCTAAAACAAAGGCACAGAGGTTGTGCATTCAGTTCCCTTGTAGTGGGAGTTGGAAGAAGATTGTTATAGCTCATATCGTGCAAGCCAACCAGTGTGCTCCAGGTTCAATGCAACCCCTGTCTCATACAGAAAAGTCAGAGAAGATGTGTGAGGTCAACATCTACCCTCGAGAAGCATGAACACACAAGAAGTGCATGCAACACCCTCACAAAACATCAAATACTATACAAATGCAAAGAGATGTGAAACTAAAGTTATAGTAATTTTTTTTTGCTTTTCTTATGCATATAAGCCAACCAATTAAGTCCATCTATATGACTGCTAATTTAATTAAGCTCTATAGCAGTCACACCACAAAAGAAAAATAAAAAGCATAGGTAGAGCTTGAGGAAGTAAGAAGAAATCTTAATAGAGAGATGAAATTTATTTTTTAGTGTACATGTGCATCATTGCTACTGATTTTATATGTTTGCTATTGAAGATCTGTTTGCTTTGAGGTCAGTCATCAGCATATTTGAGATTCTCTTATCCTGATAAATAGATTATCAGAGATGGAATTCAAGATAAAAGTGTAGAGGAAGAGAGGAAGAGGGAGGGAAGGAGAGAGAGAGAGAGAGAGAGAGAGAGAGAGAGAGAGAGAGAGAGAGAACAGAGTTGTGTATATTATCTTTAAAAATTATGAAAACATTTATGTTACTCATTCTTAGGATAGGATAAGAAAGCAATCTGAGGTAAGTAACTTGAATTCATAATTTCTTGAATCCAGTAGAACAAATTGGAGTTTTGATTAAAAATATAAATAAAAGCAATTTGTCACTCTCCATTATACTAGAATTTACATCCCGAGGATAGCATTTTTCACAATGCCTTTCTTTCATTAACACTTGACCATACACCAGCTCTAAGCAGAATTTCTTATTTGAGACTCTTCCCAATAAGAACCAAAATCACTATAGAAAAGCTCACTTGCACCAAGAATCTGGTCACTGAATACCAGATGCTCAGACTGTAGTTAGGAATTTTAGGGATGCTATTGACTCGGGGCCTAAACTCTATTCTTTCTTTAGTCCACTTGTCTTAAATATTAGGTTTACTCAAGAATTCTGGAAAATATAGAAATAAACGATTCCCTAACATTTACACGTAATCTGGGATGTTCATATTTTTCAGGTAAACACAAATCTTAAAGGGAAGAGAAAGAAAGCTGAGTTGATGGTAAATATTATTAGCTTAACATAGCTATAAAATTATGCTACCATCACTAAAAGACTCCATGCTTTTTAAATAATAAAGGACAGGAGTTTATTTGTTTTAATATTACCATGAACAAAATAAAGGATCAGATCATCAGAATCTTTTAAGGTGGGTGCTACATGAGTAGACTGAGCACAGATGATTTGCATAATATGTCACAATATAAGGTAAGGGAGTCTAGAATCAGAACCAGGCATCTGGCCAGCGATCCTGCCCTTGTAAACCTCCACACCACTCAGTAGAAGTCAGTGGTCACTGCTAACAATAGATACAGTTCTTCACATCAGCACTTATTTTCATCGTGTGCACATAAGCATTCACACATTTCTTAATTACTTCACCAATCATGCACTTCCTTCATAAACTTAGAAAGCTATGAAATAATGTGCTGTTCTTCTAGCCAACAAAGAAGTAGTATTTAGAAATATAAATGTAAATGAATCTCAGAAGAAAACATACTAAGAAGTTCTCAGTAGAGAATTATGAAAGGCAGAGTTGAAATCACAGCATGACTCTGAAAATTACTAATGAAATCTCAACACCACATGATGGTTCTAGTGTCTGCCAAACTCAAAATACTCTGCTTCTGAACTTGTCGGGTAGCCCAGTAACACTGTCTGGAGCTTTCAACGTCAGGAATTCAGAGGACAACAGATAAAATAGATGAAACGCAAGTGAAAGTCACAGAGTTCAAAACTATCACTGTTTTAGTTTTTTTAAAAAATATGAAACCACAGATTATGCAATAAAACCAGGTACTTTAATTTGACTTATACATTAACATATATTTATATGAGAGATTTGCATAATGAACAGAAATAACAATGTTGAAATTGTCGTTGAGAAGTTGAGGTTTATTGCTTGCATATTTTTCTGTAATATGATATGGGGAATGTACACTCTGTGTGTGTGTATGTGTGTGTTCCTATAAATAAACTGCCCAGACCATATAAGGGCAGACCAATTGGTTATCCAGCACCCAGTGGTCTGAATATATATGATATGCATATATATATATATATACATATATATGTATATATATACACATATATACACATGTGTATATATATATACATATAAAACAATTAGTGAAAAGGGGGTCTGAGAATTCGAAAGAGAACATAGAGGGGTATATGAAAGTGTTTGGAAGAATGAACATAATAGGGGAAATTATACAGATTATATTACAACATCAAAAATAAACAAAACATGTTGCTGGTATAACAACACTAGAGTGATGTATGAACCAAGTGAAATATAGCAGAGAGTATGGCACGTGACATACAACCTATCCACAGAAAACAGCAGCAATTAATCCTCATCTTTTTGTTTCTTTTCTTGTGTAGTATCCAGGCATAAAAGTAAAAATCGTACTTCCAAGCTGCAAGATGTTAGTTTTAGTCCATAATGACACTTTCTGTGCCCGGCATATTAAGCACTTTGCCTAACATTGATTATGTTCTCATGACTGGATAGAAAGTGACACCAGAGTACACAAATACTTTAATCCAGTGTCATCTAATACTTTCCCAAATTATGAACAGCTGATTTGTCCTTTGTCAGTTTATCTAATAATGTTGTGCAGGCATAAGTGTTTATCCCTACTTTCATAAGTCAATACTTAATTTTAGAACAAGCATCACAGATCATGATGTTAAGGGTGGCAACATAAGGGGATAGATTCCATTACTTCTCTCTAGTTTATCACAACTTTAATAAGTTTAGAAAGATAATAATATTCAGGGGTCATGTCTCCAACCATGAAGTAGGCCAATTGTTCTTTGTATGAGATGTTCTACATCTCCTCTGCCTTCTCTGTCCTCTGACATAGAGTTTTATTAACAGAAGATGCCAGGAAGACTCAACTCTCTTTCCTGTCTTTCAGAAGTATTTACTGCAATGGCCACAAGTTGCTTCCCTGTATTGTAAAGCTTCAGATTCATCTTTAGCAACTGTGTAAGTGGAAACATTTCATTACTGAGATAACTGGAATGTTTAGCAGAATAACAAGGATCAAATCCAGCATGACTGATTATCTATTTTAAAGTGAAACTCACAGAACCCAAATTTATTTAACCAATCTTTTACCTCAAAATGAATTAAATTAATAAAAGTCACTGGAAAGTTAACCTGGGTGTCCGCTTTGCAAATTTTTTTTTAATTAAAACTATAGTGAATATGAGGATAAATGTACTGATTACATTACAGTATAGTTTTAAAAAATTATTAAGATCTAACTTTCTTCTTCATCCACCTCTAGAGCCAAGTCCTGCTGAGAGTGATCAATTTCATAAGCAAATCCAATCTGCATTAGTCCTAGATGATTATAGAAGCCTATCTTTCTGACCTTTAAAGTAAACATTATTTGGCAGAGTAAAAATGTACTCATCCAGTCCTGATAAATAGTAGAAGCTAGCTCAGGCTAGTCCAGGAAGCTGAACAAACATATTTAGAGCAGAGACATTTTTTTTCCCCTTTCTTTTACAAAATATGGTTTTTATAAGCCAATTTCTATGCATTTTTATAGTGTTTCCAAATATTAAAAAAAGATGTTATAGGTTTTCTCCTTTATTTCCTTTTCACAAGGGGGAATCAACACTGTGCAATGGATTTTCAAATTTTAATGTCAAAGATTTAAAAACTTCTTAAAAAGATCATTGTTCACCAAGGAATTAATCACAATTTATCAGGAATACTATCACCAAAAGGAAACTTATGGAGAAAAGTAGCATAAAAAAAATAAAATATTTTAGCCTTATGCTATCAGGCTGTGCTAAGACGTCAAAAAGGCATTCAGGGGAGTGTTATACTAGATTGCAGATATAAAAGACATGTCCTGCTTTTAACAGGATAAAACTCAAGGCCATGAATCTTGACCTCTTGAACTTCAACTTGAATTGTTCAACTTTCCCACGTAATTAACATTCATGTAATTAATAGTAGAGCTTGATACCATAATTTTCTTGCCATAGTTACTTTGCAATTTCATTAGATGAAGTTCGCTTTTTTTTTTTTTTTAACTTTTTTTTTTTAAGCATCAAATTCTGGGAGCTTAATTCTGCCTTTGAAACACAATGAATTACATTTTCCTACAATGGGTTATTGAAAACACACACAACAACAACAACAAAGTTGTGTTCCTCTTTTCTGAGCCTCCCTCTGAAGGTTCACTGAAATGAAAGACACCACACAGATACGGTAAAAGCTGACATCCACATTACCTAGTGGTAATAGCTGTCAGCATTATAGCAGTCTCTGTAATTCTTGCAACTTCCGTAATGATTTACAATATATTTATAATTCATTAACTGGAATATAATTCCAAAAGTGGGAATATATGTCATTATTCTAAGACCTAGAGGCTCAAGGTCAATTCAGTGTGGTCTCTGCCTATAAGGGTCTAGTCATACAAATATACACATGTGACTCTATAAAATTATTAACAGCCACAAATGCAGGGATGGAGGTACAAAGAGAAGGGTGGAGAAGGGGGATTTGGCTGTGATTTGCGAAGATTTTAGAAGGCCGACTTAACCAGCTGCATGGAGCAAATGAAGACTTCAGCGGTTAAGAAACAGAAAGATGTCCCATAGAGGAAAAGTCCTGAGGTGCCACAGAGATAAATTCAGTGACCTCATCCCGTTCCCGAGAGAATCAGAGCCTTTCGTGGAATTAACACCTAAGGCAGAAGGGCTTTTGCTCCACCACTTCATTGCCTTCCTGAGCAGAGACAATTCCTCTGTCTGCCCTGTGGTTTCCATCTTCAGTTTTGCCACACCCTTTTAGGACCTGGCTAGGATATCCACAGAAGCACACAGACAACCATGTCCTCACCAAACACATGTCGTTTTACTAGTGTCTAGGCAAGCAAATACACGTAGGGGTATTCCCTTCTCTCCCTCCACCCGATTGCCCACCAATGCAAAACGGATGGGGGTTGGAACCGCTGTCACCCGGCATGCTCTGTAAGACTTCGGTCCGTTTCTTTCAGCCTTCCACTTTTAAGTTTCAGGTTTTTCTAGCGTTCCCAATTCTAAGAAATCATAATTCATAACAAGAGGGAGGTTGCAGAATGTTGGCTGACGAGGTTGTGCAGCTGTTATTCCTTAAGGGAGACAACTGTGACTGTCCATGTGAGTGATGGCTGTGAGTCGGCTAGCAGCCAAAAGTTCTCTTACACCAGAATGTAGAAACCATTTTCCTACTGAGAGAGGGCCCCCAGTAGGATAATATATTATTACACATGATTCAAATTACAGGATCTGTAGCAGGGGAGCTCATGACTGATTCAGGACAGTCGCCCCCTGAATACTGATGACGGGATGATGGAATGCCTCCTGAATTAAAAGGGCCGTGGGTTTCTTGTCTAAACCCTTCATGGGACTATGTCTATCATTGTGCTCTCTAAGCTTTTAAAAACCGTGCACAGTTATGAAACCTTTGTTGGTGTATTTTAAAATTCCATGTCTTTGAATAATTATATCCAAAGCATTCCTTTAAAAAAAATGACAATGGACCTTTACTATCAGTTCTAGACAACTGCATGCCTTTCATGGCAACAAGGCAAGAAACATATGAATTAATAGAACTCACACTGAAGCCCGTCCCAGTTTCGCTCTTTGGGTGTCTGTAAAGCAAATAGAAATCTTCCCAGAGCGCATGTTTCAGACTTCTTAAGCCATCTATCGAACAAAGTACATTATCCTGACCAAGAAAATACAAATGTGTGAGACAACATTGCACTTCCAAATGTTTTCCGTAGATAAATGAATTCCTTCGTGACTATGATTTCATTTGCTCAACTCTGGTTATATAATGATCCCATAAATTCGCTAAAGGTATTGAACTATAAATGGAGATCGGGCATTTTCAGAGAAACATTAAAGCAGCTGTTACATATTATGCCTCCTGAGAAACAAATGGCCCTGTCATATTCTGAAATAATATGTAAGCCGTCCCCTGCCCTTCTTTTCAAGCTGGTTCTTGTATTCAGTATTTCTAGTAAATGGATGCAAATCAGGTGCATTGTGCTTTGATGGGAAGGGAGAGATTTGTTCAGAAATGACCTCAGTTCTATTCATTAATAAGATGACATGTTGCCTGAAAGCAGCGAAGAACAGAATAAAACAAGAGAGAACTTTCCTCCATGTGACAGACGCACATAGAGCTTTTTCTTGGAGAAAGCACTGTATGTAAAATGGCCACTACAACATAAAATTGGAAAACGTGAAAGGGACCTCCAAGATGCAGATCGCTGGGTAAAAAAAAAAAAAATCACAACTTCCATGGCAGTACCAACCGCCCCCCACCCCAATTCTAAGTTGCAACTTGGAGAAAACATGTATTTCGTTAGAGGGAAGCCATCTAAGAAATAAACAAAAGTTTGGGATTTTTTTTTCTGAGAGTTTTTGGTTTTTCTTTTTAAGAAGGAGCCGATAATATTTGCAAGACCAAAGCAAAATAGCATTGTACTCAGAGCCACTTCTGTTACTGCAGACATCAGTTGGAGGCTGGGTAAGAGCTACGAGAGAGAATGTGGCCACATTTTCACATCGCGTTTTAAATTATGCCACTAGAATAATTAATGGAAGGACCTAATCTGGGGGAGGGGAGGGTAATAGGCAAAGGGGAAGGCTATGTTAAACAAAGTTCATTACTGCATGATGTAAATGAGTTTCTCACCAATGATGTCACTGATTGGCTGAGCTGCAGGACTGGCTTCGAGCATGGCCGGATTGGCTGCTAGCTCTTCTGGTGCCTGCCTGCTTGGGCAGCGGTTGAATCAGATACTTTCTGTCTCTCTTGTTGTCGTTTGAAGCAAATCTTGTTCAGCCCAGCTGTGTCTCCATAGTAGTGGCACCCTAAGAGAGGCTCTCCCTCCTGCTTCCCACAGCTCCTCTGTGAGGCCGTCGTTGCTGTGTGAATACCAGCCCTTGGCACGAAGCCCAGACAGCGTTCTCAGATCCATCTATAACACACACATACAAAAAGAAAAATAAAAGCAGTTCTTTCATCTGAATTGCATCCTAAGGAGGATTAAGGCTTCTATTGCTACTGATTTGTGTTCTTTCAATTTGATGGTTAAAATCGTTTTTCAAACACAGTATCTTCTCATCTGTAGCAGAATACCATTGGTTAAAATTGGATAAGAAAGAAAGAAAAAAAAAAAAAAAACGATGGGGGAATCCCCCTTTTCCCATGTTTACCTTGATTACAGAAACATACTTCTTCATTTTCTTCCTAATCACCATAACTGATGCTTTTGGTCCCCTTACCAGAATTTTAAACTCTCAGCCGATTTCTAATTACAGCCGAGTCATTATTTTCAGGTTAAGACATGGGATCTTAATTAGCATTCTTTTTTTTTTAGCTATGCGAAATGAGACAGGGCAAGAAGCAGAGATGATCTATGGAGAGGCAGAGAGGAAAAGGGGGCGAGAGAGAGAGAGAGAAAGAGAGAGAGAGAGAGAGAAAGAGAGAGAGAGAGAGAGAGAGAGAGAGAGAGAGAGAGAGAGAGAGAGAGAGAGATCTGTATAGCTTTTACAGTTGAGCTGAGCTGATACCCCCTCCAAGATTTCCCTCCACCACCACCACCACCACCACCACCACTACCACCACCACCACCACCACCACCCTTGCAAAATAATGCAGTCATATGAACTTTACCAGACAATGGAGTACCTACAGGCTCTCCCCTAGACAAGTCCTTTATAACAACCCAGTGCTATGTGCTGCAGATTGTGGCCAATCGGCAGCCTCCTTTCTGCAGCAGGGACACAATAGGTGCATTGGCCACACTGTCCTAGACCCTGACAGCAGTTCAGGTTCATTTATTGTACACTGGAAGGCACATATGTCTTTAATATTCACTGTGAAATTATCAGTGTGGCTGTCTTTATTTCACTGTGATTACACCAATCTAATTACTGCGCAAAAGCTGCAGGAGCACCGTTTGCACTGATGCACAGGCATGTATGCAGAAAGAATATGCACGAACACGCTTGCTTATTTCAGGAATAAAATCCACTCATTATTTTCTTCCCAAAGCTTAATGCTTCCTCCACAACACTTGGGTGAATATAGACATCATTTTCTGCTTCAAAGGAAAAGTATATGGTGGTGGAGGAGGTGGTGGTGGTGGTGGTGGTGATGGTGGTGGTGGTGGTGGTGGGTGTGTGATCTAAACATTAGTCTAGTTATTTATTGGTGTGAGCTGTGGGGGTAACCTAGTCAGCAAATAAAAGGTAATTAAGGACCTAAAGAATTTTTCTGTATCACTAAGCATCAGAGTAAGCAGCCTAGTAATCTACATGTCTCTCCACAGTTATGCTCAGGTGCTCATTTATTTGCACTTCAATTGACGTGAGCATCTGCATAAGCTTCATTTGTACATTTCCATTTCATGTAACCATGGCATATCTTGCAGCACTAATTTGGCTGCTTAAAATTTAAATTTTCTGTGCGTATACAAGATCAATATACTATAGCATGGTCTCTGTGCAAACTGCTGTTATTTCCGTGCAAGTTATATTTGCATCCTCAGAAACAGACCTGCAGTATGACCAGTGATTCCACAGCAGAGGAAGAAAAGACAGGCTCCATCTTCCAGAAGTGTTCACTGGAAGAGTATACTGGCAGAAAGATATTTCGACATTTTATGCTTGCTTTATTTTTTTCTCCAAATTAGAATGATAACTGAAATATTATTTTTTTCAAGTGCCATTTCACCGTTTACCTGTATTGATTGGAGTGTTTGATTTTCAGCTAATAGTTCTTTATTTAGGTATGGAATTCATCATTCCAGTGAGTATTCTAAAAAGAAAAAACCCAGGACTTCATTTATACACAAATTAATACATTACATATTACACATCCATAGTTGAGAAGAGACCAAACAGCATTTTATAAATATTTATTTTATAATCCTCTTTCGTAACATTTGGAAACGTTCTATGAAATATGGAAATAAGTAGCTTTTTGAATATTATATTTTAATATAGCATTTACTAAGGCTACAATCATCTTAAAAGAAAAGCATGGGTTTTCATGTCTATACCTGCCAAAATGCAGTGAGAAGAAGAAGGAAGGAGAAGATAAAAGACTAATAAGACTGCAAGATCACAAGGCTCAATCATAAGCAACACTAATAATACAAGAAAATATAACATTTTATATCTGAACTGGTACATGCTTTGAAGTAATAAGACCTGAAAGGAAAGGTATAAATGTGTTATTTGCTGGTTGGGTTGAAGAAAAAGAAAAAAATTAGATAACTTCTTGCCATTTGTATTGATGTATTTTCTATTAAAATAGAGTTTCCCTAAATATTTAATAAATTATGCAAATTAATGTATAAATAATTAAATTTAATTATATAATCCTAATCCTCTTTACCCTCATCCTGCTCCTACATACATACACTTCTACACGTGCCTGTGTGCATTCACATAAGTGTACTCATTCATATGTATACAGCCATACAATACCTATCGGTACAGCTAGGACTGCTTTCATTTTTCAAGTATGTATCCTGCCTACCCATTTCAATTGTTGGATCTGATAATGCATTGAGGAAAGTAAAAGAAGCCATAATTGCTAATAATTTTAAGTAAAAATATATAAATTAAAATCTGAAAATAGTGCAAAAAAGCTAAATTGCTGGGAATTTGGGGTATGTGTGAGTGTGTGTGTGTGTGTGTGTGTGTGTGTGTGTGTGTGTGTGTGTGTATGTGTGTGTGTGTAAAGAAATTAATTACATATATTTTTAAACAAGATTAGTTGATTATCCATACCTGACCAGCATAAATTAATAGGTATTTATAACCTTGTGAATATCACAAACAAGGGAATTATGCATATCATAAGGTGTAAAGTCAGGCAAATTCACAGCAGTCTTGTTTATGTTACTGGATATATGTGAATTCAGTATTGCTCTTACTAATTTTCTTCATATGTTAATCATACTTTAAAATGATGATATTTTATTATATCATCTAAATGTAAAATAACTTTACAGTGAAAACTTATTTGGAATTATTTTTACTAGAGATGCTAGACCTAGTTTACAGTTTATAGATTTAAAAGACTCATTTTAGATATGTGACATCCAGCGACAATTAGCGACTGATTTGGTATATTTCTGCCCTGGTGCTTCCTTCCTTATTAAGAATACAGCTCTGACCTGCCGCTGTCAGAATAGTCTTAATTGGTTGAGTTTTACTACAGATAAGAAACTGATGGCCTTCTCCCTTAAGATCAAAGACATTCATTTATAAGATAACTGCACAGGGGATGCCAGTGCCATCTGGACTCACAAGATGGAGGCCAGCAAACTTCTTTATGAAGATCAAAAGCATAACCTTAAGATTTACACTCATGATGATCTCATCAAAAGAGTCACGTCAGCGTAAATTGGCTATAAGGCTGTAAAATAACAGCCAGTCATCTTAACCTCATAAATAATACAATGGCTTCTATAAGAAGAGCCAACATGGAATGAGATGCAAAACCAATAAATTAAAAGACAACTTGTCAGTCTCCTAAAATGACTCATGCTTTCAAAACAACTTCACTGTATTTAATAGGTATGGAAAATCTTCATAGTATAATGAACATCAAGAAGCACACTGGGTGCCTCTGTCTCCACCATGACAGACATTCAGATCACAGCGCAGAATAAAGTTCATCTTCAACATGGCTCTAACTTCTGGGGTTCCGGTGCCCACAAATTCACAGCTTGGAAATTCAGTGCTAATATTTTAAAGTCTAAGTGCGCACATTTCTTTAATAATAATTCTTGTGGGGGGATTTGAAAAGCATAAGTTCATAATGTTTTCTCAGAAACATTTTGTGTAGTTTGTTTCAGTACAGTTAGTAGTGTACCACATGGGTAAAGTTTATTACACTTTGGCTTTGTAAGACTAATTTCTCTTCTAAATTGTTCAATTCTTTTAACTGGCATTATTTTGGATAAGGTGCTTTTCATTAGTATAATATAATAAATAGTGCCATCTAGATATCCAAAGTAAAACTGTTGCAAACTAATAAAGAATCTAGTCAAGAATACTTTATTTTTTTTAAAAAAAGGCCACAGGACTTTAACAACTGTTACCATGATGGCTGTAATCAACATTTTTTATTCTCCCATAAATTACAAGGAATACCAGAAAATTTGGAAAGATTATTAATTAATATTAATATCATTAATTTTTATTTTCAATAACTTGAACCATGTATCGAATGAAGTCTCATTGTTTCCATCCCCCCTTATATTCTATGACCCCATCCCTCCAATTCCCAGAAGCTGCTTCATGCTGACAAGTCATGTCTTATGTTCAAGTGTTTTCAACTAAGAAGTTGCCCAGAAGTCCTAAAATCATCTCATGTTTTCAATTATTGTTTTCATCTAAGAAAACTCATTTTAATAACATGATGAATTGGATGAAAACACACCCACGCTGCCATGCGATAAATCTTGAATCATTATAATGGGTGGTGACTGAAGCTGTAATAAAAAGAAATGCACATGACAGATTACATCACAACCTACAGAGAAGAAACTCTGCTCATACACCATAGGTGTGCAAAGGAAGCGTGGTCTTGTCACTTTCAGAAAATGAGGGACTTTCATTCAAATGGTTATTCTGCTTGACAGGTAATAGGATGGGAAGCTAATTTGCCAACTAACTTCTTTTGATATTTTATTGTCCGTAGTTTCTTTTGACTTATTGCTTCTGTGATGCCTAGATTAAAGGCCCTCCAAACTTGTTCACATCCCAATACCAGAAACTATAATACATCTTCTTCTGTATCAAAAAGGAATTAAGGGTTGGATATCACAAAGGTTGCTATCCAGCTGCACTTTCAAGAAGAAAATCATTGTACTTTATCTGAACTGTTTTACCACAATCCAGTAACTCTGTAAAAGTGAAAATGTGAAACAGAAAGGACTTCTGAGAAGTTGTAACAGTAGACCAATGATTTAGATGCAACAATGGCTTTCTAGGAGAGAAAGACAGCTATCAGCATGAATAGAGGTTGTCTTCATCCTCTGACCATTTGATCCTAGGCACATTTTCATGCTGTGTAACCACTCTTCTTGGTTTTAGGCTTCTGTTGGAACATCAACCCTCTCCTTTTCACAGTATTTTTCACCAAAGTATGTAAAAATCTCTCTCCTCTACAC
The DNA here is from genome assembly GCA_028551405.1 of Uromys caudimaculatus. Lineage (NCBI taxonomy): Eukaryota > Metazoa > Chordata > Mammalia > Rodentia > Muridae > Uromys > Uromys caudimaculatus. Next base: position 62,968,807 of record CM052713.1, on the reverse strand, counting down.
CGTTTGGCTGTAGTGACTTGATAGATTACCCTAGCCCTTCATTTTCTTAGCCCTTAAGGATGGCTAGCCCTCCAGTTTGTACTGCTCTGAATCTGAATTAAGAGAATCCAAAAATGCATATTATTGTTTCAGTCCATGTCTGTTAATCTCTGTGGTTCTGGAAAGTCTCCAGTTCACCAATACCTGACACCATCCAAATTTTCTGGTACAATATGTTAAAAACAAAAGCTTCCTATTGGACTCATCTTTCTAAATCTGCAAGTGCTCTTTTATTTTCTTGAGGGAGGTGTAAGGCTGAACAAAGAAAATAAGATGACATTTTGGAAGTAGAATGAGAACACCTGACAGGTTTTTGAACCCAGATTTAAGAAAACTAGTTTTAACCAGCAGTAGATAAAGGTAATGGCAAATGAATGCTAGATGCTTTGGAAAATCGAGATAAAAGGAGATACAATTAAGAAGCCATAAGAATATATTTGCAAGGAACTCACCACACATTTGTGGCAAATTCCTTCCCCTCCTACAGAAGAATGAAGGCTGACTATTGGCACTCTAAGGATGCATACAGTGTAAATACTAACTCTTCCCATACTGTTTTCTTCCACAAGTTGGCGCTTAAAATGTTAGTCTTCACATGCTTAATCTCAAGAAAGATGAATACAAGGTTCTTTAAAGCATAGTGACTAAACTTCTCCAACTTACCATGTAAACGCAATGACAACCAATACAACAAAAATGTTTCATTCAACAAGAAATAATAATTGGTTACATCACCCTATAAATGTATATTTAAAGTGATGGTGAAATAGTGATTAAAATCGATGTGTTTCTTTTCTAAGTGGGTCACAGCCACACTTTCTAAACATATTTCTTCAAATCCTTTCCCTTGTCTGAAATTTAAATAAATCTGTGAGGTAAGATTTGACAATCATATATAAAGTTATCAATACTTTGTTTATCTATCTTTGACCACTAGATGATTATGTGCAGGACAGGGTTTTCCCACGTAATTCTCAGTTCTATACTTTTAGGTGTAAAAAATACTATGACATATTAGGTAGAATAAGAAAGTAAGTAACAGAAAAATTGTGCTAGGAAAGTCATTTATATTAGCTGTATTGCATGCTTTAGGTCACAGTTGATAAGTCTCGTCCTGAATACAGCATTTCTATGACCTTTAAAGACCTCACTGCTTAATCAGAAAAACAAGTCAAGTTTGAGGATGCAGGGTAGGAATAAAAACAAAAGCATGCCATGAGAGAGGGTGCAGATGGAGAAAAAAGCATTACTTCAGAGAAATTACATTTCCAATGTTTATTTTTAATGTTATTAAAAACTACCAAAGCTATTAGATCCATGGGGTAGGAGAATTTAGATAACAAATATGGTATTGAAAAATAAAGCTTATGCTAACAAGAAACAAAATTTGTAAGATAATATCAGGACATTCACAATTTAAGAACTAGGAGGTATTGAAATAAGTAAACCATTGACAACAAAACACATTAATAACCTACCACAGTTAAGTATTCTGCAACTATGAAAACTAATCTCCAGAAAGGGTTTTCTAAATGTCCATCAAAATTAATGGGCAAGGAATCACATCTACTACACTATGCTAGTAATTTCCCAACACCTGGCAGGACTCTGGTTATGGCTGTGGATGGAATAGATGATATTGACAAATGTCTTTATTGGAAACACGTTTGCAGTTGAACAAAATAATAATATTAACTTATGTATCTGTATAATTCCTGTAATAACATTGAAGGCTTTGGATGACAATCATCACAAGTGAGAACTGAAATGCTATGGCCCTTGGGAATAGACACATGCTTGCCAACCCAGTTCTATATTCGTCCTAACTTGTTTTGAATTATAGTTCCCAATTTCAGTGCAGCAACTGGAGACAAACAAGAAAGGAGTCTTACTAACTCTGGAAGGTGCACTCAACATTGCAACCACCAGAGCACCAGACACTTGCTCAAGTTCTCACAGGATGAAAAAGACAAATGATACTAGTTCTTCAAAACCCATATATAATTTCCCCTCAAATCAGTATGACCCCCTCTTTTTCCATGCACAGGAGTCAGAATCTAAGAAACACAGGTAGAGAGATCTGAAAACTGAAAATCTCAGCCGAAAATTCTGCTAGCAAGTCGAGCTGGGAAGAAAGGGATGGGACGTGAAGTCTCGTTAACACATAGGGTTCTGGGATCTGTCTCTTCCTGTAAAAGTTAATGTGTTGCCTAAAAGGTATGGGGTTAAAGATAAATCAAATACAGTAACTGGAAGAAGTCATAAACTTAATTTCCCAGCCACACATATTGGCAGGCAGTTCTATTTTTCACCCAAGCTTTCTTGTATTAAAGCATGTTTGTAGAAAAAGAAAATAGAACTAACTGTTATGTATTTAACAAATACATAAAACAAAAGTTAGAAAACCACTTATTTGATGGAGGTGTGATAGTCATGTGTAACTACTCCAGGGCAATAATAACTGATATTTTATATTCAAGGAATGTGTGGAGAACCTTCGTGAAGAGAGTGTATCATTAAAAAGTAATTCTGTATAAGTTTGACTGTTCAGCTTCGATATGATGGTTTTAGAAACTTCAATATTGAAAACCAAAAAGAAAAAAGAAAAAAATCTTAACAAAAAAGAGATTGAAAATCACATTAAAAAAATAAAAAGGCATGGAAGTAGAGGGAAGCCTGGCTCTGAAGTGGAGGGCAGCAAGAGAGAGCAATGGGGTCAGGGTGAACATGACTGAAATTCATTATGTACATGTATGAAGATGACAGGACACCCATTATATTCAATAGACATAGGCTAATAAGAACATTAAAAAAATTACACTGTGTGATGAAAATCAGATGAATGAAGGTACAGGTGAAGTGCTCAAAGATACAAAAATAAAATAAAGGCCCATCAAACAGAATCCTATATCTGTTGAAAACATCCATCAAATCATCAAAAATAAAAGTAAACTAAGAAATATTTAGGCTAATCAAGTAGAGAATGATATATGTATTTGGTCAAGATTTTCAAGGTTAAATGTATATGTTTAAAAAAGGAAAGTACAGGAGCAGTCATTCAGAGATGCTAGATTTAAAAACAGTATCTACGCAAACAGGAAAGAAAGTGTCATGAGAGATGGTGCAGGAGTTCAGAGCTCATTCTTTACTTCCAGGGAACAGGAGCTGCGTTCCTAGCATCCATGTCAAGTAGCTCACAACCACCTTTAGGTCGGGGGATCAGAGACTCTCTTCTAGCCTCCATTGGAGCATGCAGACTCTCACACAGATGACACATCCATAAAAATAAAAATAAATCTTTCAAAAGAAACAGGATAAAGAAATTATATACAAAAAGTAATGATGCAAAAGTGAGTCTATAAAAGAGGAATGCAAGATGTACACTGAGGATGTGGGAGGTCTAAATGTTACAACTCATTTTAAGAGTGTGTCTAAAGCTAGTGTGACATACACTTCATCAAAATCAGAAAGTTCAGAAGAGAAAAATGGGATGATGTAAAATCAAGAAAACCCAACACTGTATAAAACTGAAGGAAATCTCTGAGGGTAGTTAAAGGGAGTCTGAAGTCAGAGATGTACTCTACACAGGGGCTTTCGGAGGAAGGCAAGAACAGGCTGGAGCTATGTGACCCACAGATAACGAGCTACAATCAGAGAGACTTGTATGTGACATGTGAGGAAGGTATGTATAAATGCTGAGTGGTGCATGTGTGTCTGTTGTACATCCATGTGAGTGTGAAAGTTTGTACCACCATGAAGATTCGAAGAGGAAGAGGGCAGAGGCTTCCTCTACAGCTCTCTACATTATGGCCTTGAGGCAGAATCTTCCCTGAGCCCAAAGACCATCATTTCAGCTAGGCTGGCTGGCCAGGACATTTCTGTCTGTTTCTTCCCAGGTTGGGGTTACAGGCCTACACTGCGATGCTGAGCACTTGACATACATACTGGAGATTTAAACTCAGGTCCTTATGTCGGCACAACAAGCACTCTCACCTACTAAGCTATTTCCCCAGGTATATTTTCTTAACCTTGGCAAATAATGTTTGCTGTTGTCTTGAGCCTATCTTGATATAGAATAATGAAAAGTTGTCCTTACTTCTCTGCCTTTCTCTGGTCTCTTAAACATGACCGTTAGTTCCACAGTGATGGCCTGCTTTGACCTACTTAGAACTTAAGTAACCCTATTTAAAATTAGGAAAGTCTTTGGGCCCATGCCCCTACTCGTATTCCTGACAGCTGTTCAAAGCTGAGCCAAGAGGAGATTCTCAGATGATGAGAAAATAATCTCTCATTATGAAGTCACAGTTTATTATATGCAATAAAATATAATCCTAACTTATGTAAGTGTAATACTTACATAATTAATAAAAGTCAATAAAACCTTTCCAAAAATAAACATTGGGTCAAGAATTATTTTTAACAACACTGCAGTTCATAAGTAAAGATGGACATGAAACATTAAAAAAATATAAATAATGTATAACACTTTTTTATTACTGAATGTCTGTGTTAATAGAATGAGAATTTAAGGCAAAGGCGATTTTTCAAATATTCATAATTGCATGCCATATTGAGCTGTGTAAATTACACACAATTTCAAACTGTCATTCAAACAATAAGTAAATATGAGGCAGCTACCTTTCTTGAAAAGGGTTGATAAAATATACATAAGTGGAATTTAAGAGAAGAGCATGAACAAGCTTGAGTCTGCATATGTGAGTGAATACTGTATTCATGAACATAATTTTCAATCCTTTTAGAGGATATTCATCAGTGTATTCAGAGTGGTTATGCTTTCAATGCTTTGACAAAGGAAGTGTGAATTTATTTCTTAGCTGTAGCTCTAATAAAATCAAAAGGAAGTAAAATGTTAAAAGAATGAATGACACCAACCACTTTATTTAGCTTCATGGTGACGAATGTAGAGGTAAATGAATGTATAGTCACAGATTTTATGCATATTTACATGCATACTTTTACATGTGGACAACAATGCAAATAATAAGTCAATGATTTGGGTAGTTAATAGTCAATGAATGCTAATGTCTGCAGCATCCTTTACCTTATGGACTATGAGATATGGGTACCTCCCTCGTCCTGTTCATGTCTGTATGATATAAGCAACTAAGTGCTTCTGAGGTAGAAAGGCAATGAAGTCAACAATAAAGGAACACAGTAGGGACGCCACATGCTCAGAACAGACTTACGTGGACTTGTGATGACATGACGTCAAATTTCGTCCTGCTGTCTAACCCAAAGCATGTACTTGAAGTATATCATTTTCCTCCATCTTCCTGAGAAATGATTCACTTGCATAAGTAGTATTTTATGATAAAATAGTTTCTAAATACATATGATTGACAAGTTTAAAGATCAATAGAATATATATATATATATATAT
>CM052713.1:62900087-62962867 GCA_028551405.1 Uromys caudimaculatus | reverse complement strand
GGAAGTGTTCGATTTTAGCAGAAATTATAGCACAATTATAATTAAACTAAAAAAAACTGCACAAGCTAAAACTTATTTTCTGAAGAACATGTTTGAATTTTAGAGTAAACATGGGGGGAAATGAAGTCTCTAACTCAGAAGACAGAATGAATGGATATCACCCTGGACCTGGGTGACACATGTCATGAGCGAAACTGTACCCAACAACCTTCCAGGAGTTTGAAAATGAAGAGTGTGTGTGTAGATGCCAGTCAATCTGGGATCCCAGCAAGATGCTTGATGTATCTGATTGCAAAGGAGGCATGTTTATCTAGGAGAACAAGACACCTGAGATCTAGATCGTATGTGAAGCGGCCTCATGACATAGAAATCAGGACCCATGGAGAATCATCTTACAGAAAAGGGTATCAGAATAAGTGTTTGGGATCTTAAGATAGCAAATACTCAGCACATTATTAAGGAGTTTTCTCTCCAATGCACATCCGGTATTAGAATCTAGAATGTTCCTACCAACCAACGATATAACTACTTCCCCAAAGCAAGAGACATCAAACAACACAACTTTCTATGAAAACACAGGAAAAACTTTCAAAGGCCCATTTATTTAGGCATAACTACAATTTACTTAGCCATGTACCACAAGCTGTGGGAGAATCAAGAACAACCTTTGTTGCCTGAGTCCAGTGTCCTGCCCAGCATCCCCCCCCCACCCCCCGTTGGAGCAGTGGGGGGACAGAATCAAAGGCTCAGACTCCAGGAATAGGTGAGAATGCAGCAGCCCACTTGCTAATTAACTCTCTGGGAGCGCCCTTTATATCCTGCACTCTCATACCATTGGTCCCAAGTTAGCATGTCCTCCAAGTGGCAGTTCCCCAGGGACTGTCATCATCTGCATCACCAATCTCTGAGCTCTCAGGGAGGCTTCAGTTTGGCTCTCATTCAGAAGTTGCCTCCCAAGCTGCATGGCCCCACTCACTGTTTACTGAAATTTATGTGAAAGTGATCACCACCTTGGCAGTGGGTCTTTCTGTTTCTCCTACAGACCTTTAAGTGATATTAAAGTATAACAAAGTAGGGAGAGATCAGATGCTATATGAATTATGGAAATACTGAGATTTCAATTATCTACATACACACAGGAAAAATGGTAGACATACAAATACTCTGTTGAGAAAAAAGTAGTGACGTTAAAAACTAGAATCCATAGCCAATGGTTTGCAGGAATAAGAAGGTGTTTTAACAGCATTTCATAAATTCAGAGGGCAGAAAAACAATCTCTCAATCCATCAATACATGCGTTAAGGAGAAGGTACCTGATTACCCAAGACTAGCTAAAGTTAGAAAAGAAGCTTAATGATACTTTGTCTTTGGATGGAAGAGGAGAGTCACAGAGCTAAAGAGTCATTCATGGGCAACAATTGCTTTTTTAAGGACAGGAATATAAATTTCATTTCTGTTTTCAAGTTTTAAAGCAAGGGTTCCTAACTGTGAAGTGAACATGAGGGATAAATGAGGAGATTATTGTACTCAAAGCTCTAAGAGGACATTCTGCAAATGATGACTGAAACACAGGGCTTCATAGGTTAAACAGTAGATAAGGTAAGCGAGGCTGCTTTGTAAGGTTCCTGTGGAGTGCAGAATCTAGCTTCTGTGTCTTCATTGTGGAAGACCTGTGTCTTAGTTAGGGTTTGTATTGCTGAGATGAAACTGTGTGACCAAAGGGAAAGATGGAAAGGAAAGGGTTTATTTGGTTAACAATTCTTTATCACTGTTCATTATTAAAGGAAGTCCAAACACACATTCAAACAGAGCTAGATCCCGGAGGCAGGGGCTGATGCAAAGACTATATATGCATGCTGGTTACTGGCCTGCTCATTATGGCTTGCTCAGCCTGCTTTCTTATGGAACCTAGGACTAAAAGCCCAGGGGTGACTCCACCTACAATGGGCTCAGCTCTACCCTAAGATCACTAAATAAGAAAATATGCCACAGCTGTATCCTATGGAGGCATGTTTTCAAATGAGTTTCCCTCCTTTAAGGTAACTCCAGCTTGTGTGAAGTTGACATAAAATTACACAGCACAACCAGTTATATAATCGTTCTTATTTTATTTCTAGTTTTCTGTAATAGGATAACATAATCAAAAGCAACCTGGGGAAGAAAGAGTTTCTTTGGCTTAAGCACTACAGGCTATCTCCAGGGGAAGCAAGGCAGGAACTCAAGCAAACCTAAAGGCAGGAACTGAAGTACAGATCATTGAAGAGCGTGCTCACTGTGCTCTTCCTTTGGATAGATCAGCTATCTTTCTTACAGCAATGTACCCAGCAATTCTACTGACCACTGTGGACATCCTACATCAATTAGCAATCAAGAAAATGGCCCACAGTCACGCTCACAACGCAAGCTAATGGCAACAATTTCTCAACTGAAATTCCCCCATCCCAGGTGTGGTTCTTTGTGTCAAGTGGACAAAAAAGAGACTATAGCAACCATCTGCTCAGTTCTAGTCAAATGATGCTGTTTATTGGCAAGTGCCCATTATCTGGATTGTATGAGTGGGGTTGTCTAGTGGAACAGAAGTGATAGAGTAAATTTATGTTCTTATACATATACATATAATCACACACACACACATATATACATATACATATAATCATATCTATAAACATATATATACCATATATGTAAGTTGTTACACATATATATGTAACATATAAGTTACGTGTATACATTATATATATCGTGTAAGTTATATGTGTTATATATATCATATATGTATAAGCCTGTAAGTTTTATATATGTATATGTATATATATATAACTTGATATAATATGTATATATCAATTAAAATAATTTACAGTCTGTAGTCCAGCTAGTTCAACAATGGCTGTCTTCCAATGGAAAGTCCAAGAATCAAGTAGTTGTTGAGTGCACAAGACTGCATGTCTCAGCTGGTCCTCAGTGTATACCAGAATTCTGAAGAAGCAGGCTTTAATCCCAGTGAAAAAATGTAAGCAGGCAATGAACAATGGCTCATTCTTTCATATCTTTTATATAGGCTGGCATCAGAAGGTAACTTAATTAAGAAAAAATGATTGCAGAGGTACCCACCCTCTTAGATTTTAGTTAGTTCAAGATGTAATCAAACTGACAACCAACAATAGTGATCATGTGGAGATTCTTTATATTCTCAAGTACTTTCCAGTAGCTGCAAAAAAAATATTCCAATTGTCTTTAAGAAAATACTTTACCATTTCCATATCAGCTTTCCTTAAAGACATCTGTGGGAAATGCCACTTCTGGGCATGCGGACTCAGGTTGTATAAGAAAACTGGTTGAGTACCAGCAAAGGGAAGCAAGCCAGTAAGTAGCATTAGTTCTCCAGGGGTCATGCGTCTGCTTCTGCTTGAGTTCTTACCCTGCATTCCATCCATGATAGACTGGGGGTAGGAAATGAAAACCAAATTAACCCTTTCATTCCCAAGTTGTTTTCATGATGGTGGTTTGTTTCCAGCAACAGAAAGCAAACTAGGACAAGTTTGGTTAATCATGTGTGAGAAGGAAGTTTACTCCATACCTGAATATTATCTTTAAAAAAACAAAACAAAACAAACAAAAAACAAAAACAAAAAAACCCAAAAAACAAAAACAAATCAAATCAAAACAAAACAAAAACCTGAAGTTTGGAGTAAGCACATACTTTCTAATCCCAAAGCAGAACTAGGTAAGTTAGCTACTGGGTTGCAGTGAACATGTGCTGTTTATATATCTGTTAATTTTGAGCAAATCTGTATCTGTAGTTCCTTTGAACTGAAGTGGTCAGAAAGCTTTATGATCCAGAAATAAGCATCAATCTTTCCCGGTCTGTGTGACAATTAATCTTATGTCAAATTGACTGGGTCAACAGATGTTCAACTATCTCATAGCATGTCTTATGCCACATGTGAAGTGAAGGTACAACTGATCATTTTACATAAATAAACTGAAGCCCATGTCTAAAATTCCCAACAAAATTCGTGATATTGAAGGAGAGAAAGAGGAAATATAAGTACAATAACAAAATTACACATTGTCTGCGGGGCAGTGGTCTGTGGCAGGCAATCTGGCATCGGTTGAGCACAGGCTGAAAACTCTGGGTGACCCAGCAGAGCAGTTTGCAAGGGACTGAAAACGTTTTGCCAATGCTCCCAGAAGACTCTTGTAAAACAGCTAAAGCCTCCACAACCCCCTGCAGAGAGGCCTGTCATGTGATATTTGTCACATAGGACCAACACCAAGTCCTCCCACATGCAAATAAGGTGCCCCTCAGCCCTCAGACCAAGTCAATGGGAAGTACCTGTTGTCAGATCCCTGACCCCTCCCAAACAGTGCATTAGACCATCCCAACCTGTAAAGGAGAGATCCCCATCCAGAAGGAATAAAGGTGTGAGAACTACTCCGTCATCCTAGAGCTTCTATCATAAGAGCTGTAACACTGCTGCTTGGGAAGAGATCTACTCTCCCGCCACCAGAAGCTTCCAGCACTTCTCGCTGGCTAGTCGGCCTCTTGTGGGCTCAGTCTGGGCCCGACTCAGCACAGAGCGGTGGGTGCAGAGTCTTGGAGCAACCAAAGGCAACTGTGGAGACCGAGGTGGAGAAGACTCTGTCCCTGCTCGCGCTCTCTCCTTTTCCTGAACCCTCGCATTTGGGCGGGCCAGAGATCCCTGAGGAAGGCTCCCAGCACGCAGGCCTGCAATTATCCTTATCCTGGGTTATTTAAATTGAAGGGGAAAATGAGCCAGTTTTGTTTTATTTATTATATATGGTATCTCATGCTCTTAAATTTTGTTTTGATATGTGGTATAACAATCTCTACTTTTAAAAGTGAGAAAAATGAAGTTTTAAAGATTTGTACAATGGCAATTTAAAAATGATTGTTTATATTAATGCATTTTATTTATACTATTTAACTTTTAACTACTGTTAAAAATCACCACAACCATTAACTCAAATAGTGTCATTTAACTTTAAAATACTATAGGGGGAGAGAGGTAGCTCAGTGTGAAGTGTGCTTTCTGCTCTTACAAAGAACTCAGGATTGGTTCCTAACACCCATATCAGGTGGCTCAAAACTTTCAGTAACTCTTATTATGGGGATTTTAATACAGTCTTCTGAACTCTGAAGATGCCTGTATAGATGGAGGTGAATGTACAGACAAATAGGAACAAATCCACACCTACATAAATAAAAATAAGAACAATTGTAAGCAGAAGAGTTAAATGGTAACTATTCATTTAACATGACTCACAAAGATGCAGATGAGATTCAGGAAGAAGTGGTTTTACTAATAAGATGAATGGGAGTTAGTCAACAGGCCCTGTATGTATCCATATTTTATATAGATATCCATAATTTATATATCCATAAGATGTCTCCATTTAGATACGGTATAGAATCAAGGACTCCTGGAGCATATAGTTTCCTTGACTGAGGTGATTCATGTCTGTTGTCTACTAGGTTTTCTGTCCTTGAGCTAATTAACTCTTGTCCAGGATGAAACTTGCTTTGACTTGTGAATTTTGGAGTCAGTCTGAACTTGTCTGTAAATATCGCACTTATTTCCCCAGAAGAAGTGATAAGCTGAGAGCCTTGCCCAAGCTGTGTGAACACATGTCTTAAGCTGAGCCTACAGCATTTCTTTCTCTGTTCTAACTATACCTAGGCCTAGGTCTGGAAGCTTCTAGCCCCAGTACAATCTAATCTTCCATGTTGACTGATTCAATCTGGCTTTTCTCAGTTTCTGACTGAATTGCTCTGTCTGACCTCATACTAACTTTAGAATTAGGTTCTAATCTATGGCCCATTTTCATTCTCTGGATAGTTCTGTCTTCACTTGTATCTAGTTTATAACCTATCTCTGTAAAACTGCCATACACATACCAAAAAAAAAAAAAAATCTGATTAAACATACTAGACTATTTCATCAGTGATCTGTCAAATAGCATGTGAGACTCATTTGTAACAAAATATAGAAATCTGCAAGGTATTCCATAAAAGCCAACTCAAGGTAGAAACTGGATATTTTGTACTCAGAAACTCTCAAGTGGACTTGAACTGAAAGCTTTATTAACCCAAATAAATCAAATATCTACAAGGAGTGTTAGCTCTTGGTAAAATTTCATGTGAGTCCCTCATAGATCTTTTTTATTTTTTTTGATGTGCTAGGTCATGGACATAAAACTGGCAGAACATATTCTAGTACACTGTCTTCTCATAAAAAAAGTTTTTTAAAAAACTTAAAAAATTTTTAAAAAACCCACAGAAGCGAATATCTGTATTTTACAAAAAAAGAAAAAGAAAAAAGAAAAAAGAATCTAATGAAGGTCATTATGTTCATTCTGTAAGTGGGATTTACGTCATTCCTAACCAACCACAAACCACTCACATACCTATATATGTGCTATACTTTTGTGACTAAGGCTTCTGTCACTAAAATTGTTGCCTGAAAGATGTAACTGTGTTCTCTGCTTTCATATTTGCTTCGAAGTTGGTGATTAGAGTACACATAGCATGTGGTGGTTTTAGTGAAAATAGATTAATATGTTTCAATACTTGGTCCCAGTTACTAGAATGATTTTATAGTGGCTAGGAGTTTGGGCCTTGTTGGAGGAGGTGTGTCCATGGGAGTAGTCACTGTGGTTTCAAAAGACCCACACCATTCTTTATGTCTACCTCCTACTTTCAGATCAGGATGTAAGCTTTCACTTGCGACATGCCTTTGCTCAGCCATCATAGATTCTAACCCTATGAATTTGTAAGTTTTATTACAGTTATATAAAAGTAAATATGATAGCATATTGCTGCTATTTTTATTATCAAATTACAAAGTGAAAACTAACACAGCAAAGAATTAGAGAGAAAAATGATAGACCTTTCCTTGACTGGATGAATAGAGAAAATAACAGATTACAGTCCAAACAGGTTACTCTAATTTTACCTATACACTTCTAAAAGATACCTTTGTTGCAAAGCCTTGTTCCTGAGCAGCTTCTAATTTAGAAGAAAAAAGTGGAGAACACTCAGCATTCAATTTGATTCAATGAAAATCAAGTGTCACTAGTTGCATAAGGAGAAACAGAGTGAGGAGAAGTAAGCATTACATAACATGAAATTTCCTCTTTGATAAAATAAAACAAGGACTACAAGACTCTTCACCACTCCTCATGAATGGGCCAATACAAATCTATTCCTGTAAAACAGATAACTGGTAAACCTGCAAAACAGAAGCCTGGGTCAATGTGCTTGTCCAAAAACCAACAGTAAAAAAATATATACCATCATGCAAACTTCCTGTCAAATCATGGACACCCCCTGCTATCTGCCTCCCCCAAAATTGACCTAAATGGTACTTATATGGTTTAAAATAAAAGTACCCACTTACAAGGACAGAAGAATATGGTAAAAGGGCTAAAAGCATTGTAATGAGTGCAATAAAATCTTGGAGGCCAGTATATAATGGGAATAATCAGAGGAGAAAGATAAGAGTCTTTTTGGAGAAAAGCCACAGTAGAAAAACCAAATAGAGTCATAAAACTTCAGGAAAGACCAGCAATCAAAAGCAATAACTATGTTCAGAGAACAGAGAGGAGGCATGTGGCCATCAGCTGTAAGATGAGAAGATTAGTAGAAAATTTGAAACAACTATTAAAATAGCAGATGCCTTTGTTAATGCTGGATAAGACTGTGTTCAGTTCCAAGATTTCTTTGGAAGCTGAGCCACAGAAAGAGTCTCTAAGTTACTTACAGACATAGATTGTGTGCTAGGATTTTGATTTTAAAACATTTAATTCTTATAATTTAATAAAGTAGATAATAGAATAAAAGGAAATGATATAAGTCTACAGAATAAATCGCAATGATACCTCTAAACTTCAATCCCTATACAACTACCTCAGGTAGGAGAGAGTTGAACAAAATGTACAAAATCATCAAAATTTGGTGGCCCTGGGAGGGCTGGAGAGATGGCTAGCAGTTTAAAGCAATTCCTGCTCTTATGAGAAGGATTTTATTCCGGGCATGCACATGGCAGCTCATGACCATTGGTAACTCCAGTTCCAGGGTTGGTAAAGCCTTCTGAACTTCTTAGTCAATGCATGCATGTGACACACAAGCATATGTACAGGAAAATCACTTGTACACACTAAATAAAAATAAATAAATGATATTTAATGAAATAGTGGCCTTGCCTTTTCCATCTCTTCTTAGTTAATGCAAAAGTCAGTACACCTTGACAAAGCAGAGTTTCCATAGCAATTTGGCCAACTCTGAGTAAGTCACTTAAGGTTGTTAATTATCTTAGCAACTGTTTGCAGTTATTAGAGCTATTTCCACTTCGATTTGTTTTTACATTAAAAGAACCAAATGGAATTATACAATAATCAATCAAGACCTAGAAAAAATGCAATTTGACAGCATCAGAAGATCTATTCCTAGCTGGCCTGGAGCTCACTATGCAAACCCTGTTGGCTTCCAACTCATAGAGTGACCTTTGTCTTTCCTCTGGATACTGTTATTAAAGGTATAAACCACCATACCTTGTTAAATAATCAAAAACAATCTGGATTTTGTTCAGTTATGGCCATTGAAACTTTGAGACAGTCACCTCTAGCTTCTCTTTCTTTGTTATGGTGTAAGGAAACAGGCTGGGTTGTACAACTGATTTGACAGGTATGGGAAGCAAACACTTCAGAAGAAAATCTATAGAGAGGAGACATTGACTGGGGAAACAGGTGGACACTCTGACTCAAACCAGCTCCCCAACTTTCCCAGTCTCTGGACTTCTACTGTAGAGGACAATAGCTCTATATGAACTATGACAATTGTATAGTATAATAATATGCATATGCAAACTAATACAATAAACATATGTCAGATAATGACCCTCTTATTGTATAATAATTGTATACTATGCAATAGTATAAATATTAGTCACAGTACTTACAAAATCCAAGTTGTTTATTAGTTTATAGGCACTGGTGCCATGCTTTTACTGTAGGGTAACTGCCCCTAGCTAAATCATGCTTGAGGTTATTCCAAAATTTAAAATAAGAAATCATCAACTCCTTCTAAAACTCCTAGGAAATTCATGTTTTTCATGGAACATAGACTAAACAAGTATAGAACATCCTTCACACACACACACACACACACACACACACACACACACCACCACCACCAACAACAACAACATTTATTATACTGAGTTTTATATGCTTTAGCAAATTTAAATTTATAATTAATGGTAGACTTTGGTCTTTGTATATTAAATATTCACTAATTTATGAAGACTATCAGAATATCATATATAGCCTAATTTTAACATCTTTATTAATCTTAAAAGTATAACTATATCCCATATTGCTAATAAAAAGTCAAGAAATGATAAATTAAAATATAAAAATTTAATTATTTTATAAATACCAACTTTGTATAATTTATTTATTATATATGTATAATTTATTTATTATAATTTATTTATAATATATTTATTAGTGGTATTTAATAGCCTTTTCACTGAAACTTCTTTGTCTTAAATGTCATACACATTTGGTGGTTGAGGTGGCTTAGTGGGTAAAGATGTTTCCCCCAAACTTGACAACTTCTGTTGTAGCCTTGGAAACTATATTAGCAGAAGAAAAAAAATCAACTGCTACAGGTGGCCATCTAAACCCCACTTGCATAAACAAATGCACACACACACACACACACACACACACACACAATCATATTTTTAAATAGTATATGCTATCAGTTTTACATATTTTGTGTTTTCCAGATTTATTTTGTTTAGTAGATTTAATGATCTCTTATTAATTACATTATATTTTAAGGAAACATTTTATGTAAAGCTAAATACAGTAATAAGGCAGGAAGACTATAATTAATTCAAATCTGAATTTCTAAGAGTCAGCCCTACCTTCCAAGTGGTGTTTTGCTCTCATTTTATGCTTTTACGATAGTAAACCTTCAACATCTGGTAAAATCTTCAGCACTTGCATGCTGCTTCAGTGGCACAGGCTTCCAGTGAGGGTATGACTACTCTCCTACCATTGTCACCTACCCATCCATGTGTCACTTCATTCTAATACATGTAGTGATTAATGCAAAGTCTATCAGGGAAGGAATTTCATGGCTTGCTTAGTTTATATCTTCCGTTGCCTTCCGTAGCAATAATTGACTATAGTAATGCTGTGTCCATTTAAAACAACCACTTTAGAGGCTGGAGAGATGACTTGGTAGTTATGAATATTTGCTACTCTTCTAGAGAATCCAAGCTCAGTTTCCAAAACCCATGTTGGGTGGCTCACAACCACCTGTATCCCTCGCTCCAGGGGAATTGACACATTCTTTTGGCCACACATAGGCCATGCTAGAAGATACACGCGTAAAGATAAAAACATTAATAAAAATAAAATTTAAAATATAAGAACACCAGAATAGTTTTAAATTGCCATAAACTCCATCGTTTATCCTTCCTATCACATTTGCACAAACATATGGACGCATAATTATTTTCATGAAAATAGTTCCCATAAAGATCAATATGTTATTATTTTAGAGAATTGCCTTTTAGTTCTGTGATCAATGAAACTATAAAACAATGTTCACTCTTGAATTTCATACCTTAAGCTAAGTATTAATCACCTTCACATGAAACCATTCGGACTTCATTACTAACAGTTAAAATTCTACATTCTTTTCCACCAAATAAAGGCAAATCCAAAAACTATTTTCAACATAGTATAGTTACCACAATGTGGGCATAAATCCAGACCATAAAATATTTTCACTGTGCTGTTATTTTTATGATCCAATGTTAATATGTATCCAGAAGTCCTTGCAAACTTAAACATCAAAGAGATCAGGTTGTAATGTCCCCTTATAAAGACCTTATATATGAATTAATGTTCTCTCAAAAATTGGGACGGTTGCAGCATTTTCAATATTTTGATAATTAAAATTTGTTGCTGAGATATTGTGTAAACTAGAAATAACTCATGATGATTGATTTTTGCCCTGTCACTGGTCGAAATTTTCTTTCAGTTATTCTCCTCAATGGATCATAATAACATTCTTATTAAATATCTTTTACATCAGGTACTTTTGATTTTCATTGACATAAAATCTTAGCATTCTTAAATGTTCAATAGTAAAAATAACTAGCTATAAATATATTGAAGTAATATATATTGATTTTTATTAGAACATAGAGATTATTTACTTTGCATTGTATTAATTATTGAATGCTACCAAAAATATATTTCAGTTTTTTCTGAACATTTTTCTTCAGCATCAGAAAATACTGTAGGAGGCAATTTGTTATTTTGTTTCATAAAATCTTTGCTTTTTTCTGACAAATTCTAAAGTTTTCTATTTATTATATAATCAAGTATTGTTATTTAAAACTTACTGTCCTAATAAATGTTTCTAATAAGAAACTTAAGTAATGATTTGTATATTTCTAAGCAATAAGAAATAATTAAAGGGAAATGGAAAATAATGGGCTTAATGAAACATGGAACAATTTTTTTAGGGAATATATATTCCATGATTCACAAAAGTAGAACTGCCCATGTTTTAGAGGTGAGCACATAGAGGCGATGAAGTACCCAAAGATATTGTGGCATTCCTTGGCCATTACCTTAAATTAATACGTGGGTTAAAGTTTGTTTCTGTTGATGGTTTCACTACTTCGTGCCTCTCTATAGTTTGATGCTTTGGTAATAGAACTTTATACTGCTCCAAAATCAGCCAATGGATTTTGATTGGACAAATGGGACACTAGTGTCTGTGAAGCACATGGAGGCTTGAACACACATGTCACCAAGTGAATATTCTTGAGCTTACAGTCTATAAAGTTTGGGACATGAAAAAGAGCTTACTAATTCTAGCAATATAGACCAGCACCATTTCCAAGTTCAGTCAACATTCATGAAGGCAACTCACTTGTAGATGATAGAAGCTACAAAAACCAACTCAGATGTGATGATAAAAATTATCTACATTCTACTAAACCATATGCTAAATAAATGTCATTATTATCATCATTGAACTTCTATAGCCACAGAGCTTAGATACATGTCTTCTAGAGTATTGTTTATTAAGTGTATTTATCATTGCAACTTGAAGTTACTCGTTTTCTTCTTAGCATTGATGAAATGGAAAACAAATTTTCAAAACTTCAGATGAAGTTTTGAATAATTTCCTAGAATTAATTGGTTAAATATCAGCTCTAGTGGGTTTTCTGTTATCTCCATTCTAAGACAACATAAATACTGCAACTGGACCATTATTTTCTAGGTAATGGGAAAGAATAGACAATGGCAATGCCTCAATGTCCCTTAAGTGCAGTAACCAATACTATGCTTATATTTTCTGTACATCTATTTGAGAATAAATAAAGTTTATAATTTAAATATAATTGCTGCCTCTTCTTATGAACCAAGAAGGGTCATATGAGTTAAAACCATAATAGTCACAATCACTGGGATCAGCATTAAATGCAGCCCTATCAGGCCATTTTTAATAAATCTGAGAGTTGCTGAATAAAAACAATACTAACAGAAGGAGGTTCTAAGATATTACTTTTTAAAGTCATCATCTACCAAACTGAAATGTAAAGTTGGTGTTACAGTATCTATATTTTATAAGACAAAACAAATTTGATAATATCCTTTCCAATCTAGTTTTAAAATGTACATATGTAGGGGGTAATTCTGATGTTAAGGTCCTGTTCCCCAATTGGTTCTTGATTGATCAGTGAGGATGCCAGGGGTCAATTGCTGGGCAGAAGGAAAAAGGCAAGATTTTTGGGGCAAAATATTTTCCCCATGCTTTGGAGGGAGAAAAGGTGACCAGCCATGTGAGATCTTGGGGAAAGTGACCATAGGACCCTTCCCCAGGTGGGAAATTAGAAAGGCAACTAAGCTGAGGGCAGTTTTGGGTTGCTGAACAAAGAGAAGGTAACTGAGCAACTAAAGTTGAGGGCAGATTGAGGGTGCTGAGCTAAGAGTATTGGGAAGGGCATGCTAGCCATGGAAGGTTAGAAGCACCCAGCAATTGAGTCAATTAGGCAGGTTGAAAATTAAGTGTGTGTGTGTGTGTGTGTGTGTGTGTGTGTGTGTGTGTGTGTGTGTGTGTGTATTTCATCCCCAGACCCAAGAGAATCTGGGTGGAGCTAGTTGCTCGGTCCCCCCACCCCGGAGCTTAAAGCAGGGTAGCAAAAACAACTATATATATATGTATATGTTAAACTTCAATATGAAATGTGACATGTTAATTAAATGACAACAAATTGAAGACTAGGTCAGCAAAATAGTGAAATAAGGGTTTAAGAGTTACATTGAAATTCAAAACAAAGCACTAATATGTTTTATCAATTTAGCAAGGATTTATGGTAACCCTTCCTGTTAAAGATTCAACCACAATGGCAGTTCCATACTAGGAAGCAAATTTTACAATAAATTTAAGGGAAAATATCAATACAAATTTCAAAGCTTAATATTACTGTTGTCCAGATGAATTGTATCAGTTGTTTTTGCAGTGATGTGGCACACAAATAACAGTTAGGTAAACGAACCACAATTTGTTATTGTTCACTTAACCATGTAGGTTTGGCCATTTGGGCTCACCTGTTGTGGCTACTCCAGTGGCTATCCAGGTCCAACTTCTATAGTTAGTTGACAATAGACTTGGTAGACAAGGATAAAGGAAATTGAGCCTTTCAGCATTAGCCACTTTTTCATCTATTGACAACTAGAAGGATTCCAAACATCAGCAGAAGCTAGAGTAGATCTTGAGAGTGATACTTGAAGCTTGCACAGTTCTCATTTCTTCAGTATTTGAAGTGCTCAAAGCAAATCACAATTTCTAAATCACTCTTTGATATGAGAAATGACAAAATTAAAGTGTAAGATGACATCGATGTGGAAGGACGGTAATTTTTGATTATTTTAGCAAACCACCCTATACACAATGTCAATATCTTCTAATTTGTTATACTAAATATTGGGGCTATGGGTATTAAATGCACAAAGTTAATTACAGCATTAAAGTCATAAAAATTGCTTCCCATCTCTTAGAATATTTATTGTGTGAAATTAATATGAGTTAATGCTTTAAATATAAACAGTTGTGTTATAATATAAGATGGAAAATAAAATAAAATGAATTTGGTAAGAATAAAGCTAAATCAAATATATTTAAAATGAGATATATCAAATATTTGTATTAAAATGTATTTATTTAGCAGGCTATTTTTGATATACTTTTCCCAGAATGTTATATTTACTGCTCATAATCCCCATGATACATAAATTGACTAAATGCAATACAATTAAACTGTTCTTGTAGAGGACACTTTGAAGAGAATCTCAGAGTGATATTTATAATTTCAGGCTTCAGGAACAGGGTATCAAATTTCTTCTTCATGTAGGACTTGAAGCTTTTCACTTGAACAACACACCTACAAAGCAGAACATCAGGGTAGAGCACATTTGGGATGTAAAAAGCCAAGTACTCCTCCTAGAGGATTTTGTCTCATTCTGAAAAGAGTTGCTAAATATTTTCAAACAAGTCTAGTAACAGTTATGCATAGGCACTAGGCTCTAGGCTAAATTATTATTAATTATTATTTCATTACATTATCTTTGTACTCAGCCCTCTCTAATTGAAAATCCTGTTGGTCCCTAGACTAGAAAATGAAAATGGTTCTCTAGTGGTTAAGTATATTTTTTTTATGTATATCATTGAGCTTGATCTGTAATTCCACATAACTTAGGTTATTATGGAAAACTAATCCATGTAACTCTAACTTTTCAATAATTGAACATAATTATTTAAGAACATTATAATCCCTCAGAGACCTATGGTAATTTGGTGGAGTAACAAGAGGAAACAGACATATTTTATATAATGAATAAAGTAGCTATATAACACAGCACCTACTTGTCTACTTAAATTTCCTGAATAGGGCTTTGGAATGGACCAGTCTAAGTTTTGAAATCACATAGAATAATATTTCCTCCCACAGCAAAGTATTAAAAAGATGTGTTTATATTTTATTTCCCTGAATGGATTTTTTATGAAAAAAAAAAAATTAAGGAAGAGTGACAGAGTGAATAATAAACCTCCTCAGAATTCAGAGATCCACAAAACTAATGAAAAAAAATCCAGAAAGTGAAAATATCCAAGAGCAACCAGTCTTAAAATACAAATCATGATGGAGATACATAAAATGCAAACAAATAAAAAATGAACAATTGTTTCCATTTATTCTTTATATATTAATTATTTTGCCTTAAAAGAATTTCCTTTGTTATTAGGTAAACCTTTATAGAAGATCCATACTATTATAAACAATATCTTTGGTTGTTTCATATATTTGAAGTTTTTACATAGTGCGAATTTATAAATGATGCCAAAATAATTTTGGCCAATTCACTTTCATGCCTATTGAACCACACTATACAAATAGCCATGTTTCCTGACAACTTCACTTGATGCATATAAGTTCTACCAAGAAGGAATTTTGTTACTTATTAAATTTTGAGTCTACAAAAATACAAACTACCTATTGTTAATCAATTATTTAATGAACACAATATAAAATAAGAAAAACTTTGGTAAATTTTGATAATCATTTGATTCAGCAATTTGCACAGTACTTCTGGTCCAGTGTTTGTGTCAGGCATAGGCACAGAAGAAAATCTACCTCAAATAGGTAAAAGTCCTGTAAGAAATAAGAAGGAGACTCAGAAAAGGGGAAACATTGGAAATGTATATAAAGTATCAAAAATAAAAAAGGAGGAAAAAAAAAAAAAGAAATAAGAAGGCTTCAAACTAGCAGCAGAAAGAATGGAGATGAGATGAAGACTCAACGAACAAAATTAATATTCACCCTGTGTCCTCATCACTGTTCTATTACTGTGGAGAGATACCATGACCAAGACAACTCTTATGAGGAAAGCATTTACTTTGGGGCTGGATTACATTTCCAGAGGGTTAGTCGATGATCATCACTGTGGGAAGCAGATAGGCATGGTGTCGCAGCAGTAGCTGAGAAATTTACATCCTATATTCTTGGGCATCAAAAGAAAGACACTGGGTCTGTCATGTCAAAGTCCACTCCCAGTGACATACCCCTCCAACAGGGATACACCTTCAAATCCTTCCCAAACAGTTCCACTAAATCCTTCCCAAACAGTTCCACTAATTGGTGACCAAGCATTCAAACATGTGAGTGAGTGTAAGAGAGATGTTTTTATTCAAGCCACCACATTCTGGAGTTAACAGTGACTAGAAACTCTTGTTCACCCTTTCTGATTTTGAGCGGCTGGTTTTCTAACATTAAAAAAAACTCCACAAAAGTAAACAAACAAACAGGAAGTAAAGACAGAAATAAAGAGTTTAATTGGTCAAAAAAAGATTGTAAATGCTTTTAGGTAGCCAACTAGATATCTTGCAAAAGTCAAATATTACAGTATCTTGGACACATAATTTAACAGAGGAAAAGTTAGGTAGATAAGATAGATCTTGTGGCTATAGCTTATTTGTAATATCAAAGAACAGGACAAAAAACTGGTTTTACAGTTGTATCATTAGTAGTGGTCTGAGTGCTTACGAGACGAAAATACTAAAACTGATCTGAGGGTTTACATTATTGTTGCTATTTTTGCACTTTTGTATTTCTATGTGTCCATGATGTGAATGAATGAGAATGTACATGTTCCCATATATGAACAAATACAGGAATACATGTGTGCACAGAAGCTATGCTTATGGAGACCCAATGGTGATGCTGGGTATCTTCCTCGATTGTACTTTATTTTCAGCTGGAGAAGTTACGACTGGAGTGTTTCAGCTGGAGTGAGGGACAACTCAAGCACAGGGTAGAATGATGATCTGAGTGCAAGTGAAAAAGGCATCTGAAAAAGAGTCCTATGAAATACAGGCAAGGCAGCTATGATGGTGACTACATGGAGTTCACTAAAGCAATTTGCATGTTTTGATGGCATAAGGAGGTTCCTGACATAGAGTTTACCTGAATAATTATTTCAATATATGTACTTTTAGTTTTGTTTCAAAAAAAGAAATACAAGACTTTCACAAAATACCAGCACGTTACTCAAGTTGAAGTAATCCTTACCCAAAAATTAGCCATCCATCATCCCTGTACGCATTTACAGAACAGCAAATAATTATACTGATATTTCTTTTTATTAATAATTTTATTTGTTTACATTTTAAATGTTATCCCCCTTCCCAGGCTCCTGTCCATGAACCCCTCACCCCATCCCCATCCCCTTTGCTGCTAAGAGGGTGCTCCCCCACCCACTCACCCACTCCTGCCTCATCCCTCTGGCATCCCCCTTCTCTGGGGCATCAAGCCTCCAAGACCAAGCACAGGATCAAGGCACAAGTTCAAGCGCCACCCCTCAAACTGATGCCAGATGAGACAGTCCTGTGCTACATATGTAGCAGGAGCCATTAATCGGCGGCCCATGTATACTCTCTGGTTGGAGGTTTAGTTCCTGGGAGTTCTGAGGGGTAGAATTAATTGATACTATTGCTCATCCTATGGGGTTGCAATCCCCTTCAGCCCTTCCCCTAACTCTTCCATTGGGATCCGCGGGCTCAGTCTAATGGATGGCTGTGAGTATCTGTATCTGTCTTAGTCTCGTGCTGGCAGAGCCTCTCAGAGGACAGCCATATCTGTAAGCACATCTTGGCATTGGGCTGTTTATGCAGTTGCCAATGATGAGAAAAATGACACCAAAGGTTCAAATAAACTCAGCGGCAAGGTAGTTGACGAGATAAAACAAGATGTTGAGAATTTGAACAACAGGTTGACAGAATGCAATGTTAGTTAGAGGCATAAACAGAAATACCAAGTAGAAACATCCAAGGACTAGAGAACTACCCTGTTTACTCTGGGGAAAAGATGATTTCCAGTCCCTAGAGACTAATTTTAATAGTATTTTTAATTATTCTTTGCAATTTTCATACATATGTCCCATACATCTTGATGGTATCATTTTCCCACTTTTCTCTTCCAGTTCCCTGTGGGGCCCGGTGACAAACCTCCCTCTCAATTTCATGTCCACCTTTTTAAAACAAGTAATATCCTCATAAGCCCAGTTAGAATTCCTCAGACATACATTGGTGTGTAATTACTCACCGGGCCATGGACAACATACCATTGCTTGTAGCCCCAAAGGAAAGTAATTCTTTCTCCTTCTGCAGTAATCAACTGCCAATAGCTTTTCCTCTAGCTCTGAGACCTCAATATCTTCTCCCTGACCCAGGATGGGATTTTAACCCACTTTATCTCATGCAGGTCTTGTGCCTGTACTGTAGCTGCAGTAAGTTCATGTATGTAACCACATCATATCCAGAAGATAGCATTCCCCTTACTCAGACATTGAAGTACCCGAAAGGAGTCTGTTCTTCACAACCGATCCCTAGAGACCAAAACCTTCATGAACGCTATCAAGCAAGGAAGCTAACTTCTAATAAAGGAACAAAAATATGAATAAGAACACAATCAACCTTGGGAACACATCCAGAGATTATAATTTGAGATGTGTCCATCTTGAAGATGGGAGTTCGGGAGCCTCCAGATGAGGCAAGTAGCTATATTTAAGGTATATTATATTTAGGGTCTTGATAAATATTTCACATTGGATACAGGAAGCATGAGAAATAACCACAAAACCCCTCTCTGTATGATCTAAAATGAAATACTTTGGCAATAAAGATAATCTGTAAGCATTATATGCATCAGCTTAAAAAATCCAATTAAAAATTAAAACCTACTAATAAAAATGTCTCTCCAGATTTTATAAAAGCTATAGTTAATGTAACATGTCCATATAAGCAACCAAACATGATCTGTATGACTGCCATTGTAGCTAAACATTTTATTGCACTTCTGAAAAAATAGCAAAAATATGGTACAAACTTTAAGTCAACCAAATAAGCAAACTCTCCTTACTTTTACTAAACCAATTTTAAGGCTTTAAATCCATGTTGCTATATGTCATTATAAAAAATATTTTAAAAGCTAAGGAAAAATAACTACATAAATGGTAGGAATTATGATGAAAATATTAAAAGTCTTTCTCCAGAATGTTGTTATTAGGGAGGGCAATAAGAATATTCCACAAAGGATTTTAATGATACTGCATCATGTTCAGTGAACAGAACTATTTTATTATTTCTTCTATTTCCTTAACCACATCGTGTGCCCACATATCATGGCATGGTGGACACATGGAACTGATTTAATTTAGATTTTAGTTACATGCTGTATCATCCGGAACTGATAAACCAACATAACAAACAGCATATGCGAGCCTCAGCTGCCCATGAGGATTCTGTTCTATGAAAAGCAAATGTTCAAGAAATAAAATTAATATTAATATCTTCTGCAAAAGTCAAATGAACTACTTCTGGTTGAGCTGAGTAATCAGAGCATCTCCTTCAATGAAATTGCATTTATTTCACATAAGGAAGGGGACCTGGTAGTCTCCAGGATTTAGTCGTGTTGGTATAACTCTCAAAGCTAACTTTGAAGTTGTATGCAGAAAGCTCCTCCTTGAGAAAATGAGATGCATTAAAATGGCAATCACAGTCATTGCCAAGGAAACTGGAAGAGTATAGAAGAAAATAACTGCTAGTATTGCAGAATTCCTCCATGCTTAGAACTGTACCACTTTAGGACACTTTGGAATGCTCAACTACAAAGACCATAGTGAATAATAACAAACACAGAAACAACTCCCTTCATGGACCCAGGCAAGGTCTTTCCTTCCCAGCCCTCTCTAACTGAAGACATAAGAATGAAGATTTAAAAGCCTTACAAACTTGAAAGAAATGCTAAAAGTGTATTCCACAGCTGCTTCAGGAGGCTGGTTTCCTGAAATGCCATGTTCTAATCTCACTTTTTAATTGTTTTAAACTTACAATATTTATTTATTGTGTGACTGTGCTGTTGTGAATGGTCATGATCTAGAGCACACATGCAGGAGTCAAAGGACGACTAGCAGAACTCTGTTTTCTTCTTCTACCATGTGGGTACAGGAGACTAAACTCAAGTTGAAAGGCACAGCAGACAGGCTCTTTACCAACAGATTCATCTAGCTGATCCCTAACCTCCCTTGACCTCTAGAGTCAAACTCACTCAAAATCTAGAGGTCTGTTTCTACATTTCAGTGATGGGGTCTACCTAAGATCCGTGTTATGTTTTATAACAAGATAAGGAGAGAAGAAATATTTGGTGGAGGTGTGGTCAGGTGTAGGGGAACAGCTGCCTCCATGGACCCATGTGAGGCATCCTTTCCCCCTGAGGGACCAGCCACAGGAAGGTATAGTATAGAATAGAGTTTATTCAGAGCAGAGGGAGGGGAGTTGAGAGGGTAGTAGAGACAGAGAAAGGGAGAGAGAGAGAATAGGCCAGCCATGAGTATGTGGAGAGAGGGGGGAGGGGAATGGGAGAGAAGGGGAAAGGGGGAGAGGACAGAACAGGAGCAAAAAGGCAAGAGAGCAAGAGAGAGAGGAGGGGCAAGCAGTCCCTTTTATAGTAAGTCAGGCATACCTGGCCATTGCCAGGTAACTGTGGGGCGGAGCTTAGACAAAATGCTAACAATCAGTGCTGGGGCCTAGCTAAGATGAGTGCTGAGGTCTACCTAAAATTAATAATGTGGTCTACCTAAGATCAAGGCTGAGGTTTACCTAAGATCAGGGCTGCAGTTTATCTAAGATCAGGGCTGCAGTCTACCTAAGATCAGGGCTGCAGTCTACCTAAGATCAGGGCTAGGGACTACCTAAGATCAGGGCTGTGGTCTACCTAAGATGGGGCTGGGGTCTACCTAAGAACTGTCAGGTGTATCTCATTCCGTACTAAGATGACCAGTAGCCTGAAATACACCACTCTCCCCCAGAGAGAACATGGGAAGGGTTCAGTTGTGGTTTTACTTCTTAAAAACCTTCTTCTTCCAGTGAGCTTTGAGCCAACCTAATGAGAACCAAGTGTTCTGCTGATAGTGGACTGATAGTTAATATTAGCCTGTATTACTAGACACATCATTTAAAATGGTAAAATGACTGAAGTGCTTGCCATTCCTTATTTTTCTTCTCAAAGTTTTCCAACATATTGCTATCATCTGAATATTTATGTCCTCTCCACACCAACTTCACATGTGACCAGTGGATGATGATATTAAGATTGGGTTCTTGAGCCTGCAGATAGATTAATGTTTGATAGTGCTTGCTACTTTTCAAGAAGGCACAAGTTTTGACCCAGTACCCATGCCAAGCAGTTCACAACCACCTGTAACTCCAACTGCAGAAGACTCAACGCTTTCTTCTGGCCTCTGTGGGTACTGAACTCATGTGTGCGTGTGTAAAAACAATCTCTCTCTCTCTCTCTCTCTCTCTATATATATATATATATATATATATATATATATATATATATATATATGGAGCTCTCTCTTATTGTAAAAACAATCTCTCTCTCTCTCTCTCTCTCTCTCTCTATATATATATATATATATATATATATATATATATATATATATATATATATATATATATGGAGCTATAAGTGGTCCTATGTGTGTAACAATCTGTTATTACATATAATACATATATTACATGATATTATTATATCATGAGATTCTTATAACTAATCAATGCACAAATGTATCATTTCAATGACTTCATACTGTTCCACTATTGACCTACCTCACATTTTTTAAATTAGAAAACTATGAGGTTTCCAATTTCTGTCTATTGGAAACAGTATTAAAATGGCTCTATGTCGCCATATGGGCAAACACATTTTGGGTGCAAACTTCATCACCCATTTGTGAGAAATATTCAGAAGTGAAATTTTTGAGCCGATGAGCAAGCACAGCATTAAATGTGAACTGTTTTGTTCAGCTGTCTTCAAACAACAGCACATCGTTAAATGTGAACTGTTTTGTTCAACTGTCTTCAAACAGTCAGACGTTCCCTATGCCCCATCTCCCACTTATTTTTTATAGAGTCAACTAACATTGGCTATGTGCTTGCTTTGTCCTGGGCAATGGGTTCTAGGTAAGGAGACACAGAAGAATAATACGGCTCTAGCCAGCTCCTCCCAGAATACAGTTTAGAAATAGGATATACAGATACTTTAAATGCAATGTTATAAGCTTTGAGTTCTAATGGCATGCTCAGGGCTAATTAAGGGAAACTATGCTTCTAAACACATATTAAATCATCTGCTTGTATATGTACCTTCTCACTGTCTGTCCCTAGGTTTCATGTTGGATGGGTCTTACTGCATTCATTCTGCACACAGAAACAAATCTCAGTCTTGGAGAACTGAAGTATCTTCTGTAGGTGTGATTTCTATGATCACAGTTCAGAGACCTTTAGCTTTGTGACCATGGACAACTAAATGTTAAGAGTCAATTTCTCTACAGAACCTAGGCATGGCCCCAGTTGAGGGATGAAGCCACCTACCCACCTCAAAAATATTAATCCAGAATTCCTCCTGTCAAAAGGAAATGCAGGGACAAAGAGTGAAGCAGATACTGAAGAAAAGACCATCCAGACACTGTTCCACCTAGGAATCCATCCCATCTGCAGACACCAAACCCAGACAATATTACTGATGCCAAGAAGCACTTTCTGACAGAAGCCTGGTATAGCTGTCCCCTGAGAGTCTTTGCCAGAGCCTGACCAATACAGCGGGAGATGCAGGCAGCCAAACATCAAACTGAGTGTGGAGCAAACAATGAGGAAGGTAGGGCGAGGACTGTAGGAGCTGAAGGGCTTTGCAACCCCATAAGAAGAACAACAATGTCAACCAACCAGACCCCCCATAAACTCCCAGGGACTAAACCACCGACAAAGAGTACACATTGAGGGAACCATGGCTCCAGTTGGATATGTAGCAGAGGATGGCCTTATCGGGCATCACTGGGAGGGGAGCCCCTTGGTCCTGAGGAGGCTCGATGACCCAGGGTAGGGGAATGCTAGGGTGGTGAGGCAGGATTGGGTGGGCAGGTGGGGGAGCACACTCATAGAGGCAGGGAGCACCCTCATAGAGGCGGGGAAGGGGTGGGATAGGGGTTTTGTGGAGGGAAAACCGGGAAGGGCGATAACATTTGAAATGTAAATAAATAACCAATAAAATGAAAAATAAGTCATTTTTTTCAATTTGTAAAAATGATGATAAAGTGGACTTTTAGATTGTATCAAAGATCTGCATTAAGGTAGCATGCTTCCAAAGCATTTCCTAATCAGACACGTTTTTTTTAGCGTTCTGCTTTCAAACCTCTCAGTGTCCTTTGGGGACACCTGGTAATGGGGACATCTTTCTCCCTCAGCAGACAGAATTGAAATGTCTTTAATACTTTCTCCCTGTTTATACTTTTTCTTTCACAGGGATTCTTTAGTTAATATCTATGGCAACTCTATTTTGTTTCAATGATATATTCTGGCACTTGGCTTTGAATAGCTGAAGTACCTACAGTAAACTGAGTTCTAAAATTAATCTAAGGTACATTATTAAAACTCTTCCAACAAAAGTGGACAATTAACACACATGCCATTATTTAAGGGCACAAAGAACAAAGTATGTTTAGTGGAGTCAAGTAAACTCCTGCTTCAGACTGTTGAGGTAAATAAACAGATTTAATGACTTTAATTTTAGTACTTTTCACTCATGTAAATATATAAAAAGTCACAAGTGACGTATTCCGATCCTCTCAGGCAATTCATTAAAGCTAATCACTTTTTCCATTAATTGTTCTGGAACTGGTTTATAGTCCCGTCACAGATGGCACTTGGTATTTTTATTTAACTTTGATAGTGTTTATAAAACCCTAAGTATGCCACGTTTGCCTGTTTTTGTTAAAAAGGAAGATGTGGAGGGGAAAAATGTGAAGAAAGTCTTGGTTTGTATTCGTGCCTTCAACAGAATAATCAGCTAAAAGGCTCTTTTTTTTTATTTTTTTTTTATTTTTTTTATTTTTATTTTTTTATTTTTGATACTTTATTTACATTTCCAATGATTCCCCTTTTCTTTGGAAACCCCATGTCCCCTCCCCCTCCCCGCCTCTGTGAGGGAATTCCTCCGCCCACCTACCCGCCACCCATTCCCATATTCCCACCTTGACATTCCCTTTTACTGGGGCCACTAGCACCCTCAGGTCCAAAGTCCTCTCCTTTCTCCCTGGTGGCCATCGAGGTGATTCTTCTGCCTCATATGTAGTCCGAATCATGGGTCAATAGATGTGTATTCTTTGGTTAGTGGTCTGAACTAGAGTTTAGCTCACATAAAAGAGCTCTCAAAGTGAAACCATCTCAACCGTTTTTTAAAGCATAAAGATGGTCCTGACTAGAAACGTGAAGATGCAGAGAAAGGATCTGCTCTGGCCTGTTGGAGTAGCAGTGATGGAAGGTGGACCAAACTGGCTCTTCTGACCAGCATGTCTTCCTCTTATGCATTCAACCACCAGTGTACAGTCGGCTCCCAGATATATTTCTCTAGTGGTTCATTTAATTTATACTATAGCATAGAAATTATTTAATTTATCTAAAATCAGGTCTATCTAAGTGAACTTTTATCATACAGAGGATTTGTGATTTCTACCTGGCAAAAAATATATACAAAGTACTTACAGTTCATGTGATTTAATGAATAAAAATTAATATACCTTTAATGTGTTATTACAATCACTGTTTCCATTTATATTGTATTTCCAAAAGCTATTTAGAAATTCATATTTTAAAACAGCATGGCCATCTCTCTCCTAAAATTGAATGATATTGACTTCTCTTTTTCCCGAGTGCACTTTTGAAATCCTCTTTACCTAGAAGAGAACTGGTCTACCCAATCCTAGTAAACATTCTGTCCTAGATATAAAACATGACTCTTGCAAATAAAGTATCAGTGAACTTACTATGCCATGGGGTTTACTAGGTGGGTATTTATTTTATGGTCATAAACTCCAACAATAGCTTCAGAGTCAGATCCCTTCCCAATCCTGTGAGACACGAATGCAGTGCTTGCAATAAATGGATTCTGGAGGAGTTACTTTATATTCACAGACTGTTTAATAGAAAGACATTGTTTGAAGAGACAGATGGAGAGGGAGAGGTGGAACAAGGCAGGACTGGAGGAAGGGAAAGAGAGAGGGAAGATTAAAAGTACTCCAACAAAAAAAGAGCTATGTTTAAACCATGAAGTTAGAAAATTGAACTGAAAGACCAGAGCACGGTCTGTATCTCTCCATCCATAGTTCATCCACGGTCTGTATCTCTCCATCCATAGTTCATCCACGGTCTGTATCTCTCCATCCATAGTTCATCACGGTCTGTATCTCTCCATCCATAGTTCATCCAGTTTTCTGTCTAAATCTTTTATCCACAGACTTGAACAGTGAATACATTTTTATGAACAACACTATGAGAAAAGACAATTTATAAAACCAAAATGATATGTATGCTTATTACCTAAGAAATAAAAGAAATAAATTACATCTATCTATCCAGTTTGGTTTCCTATAGAGCAAAGTTTTATTTTCCTAGGTCCCACTATCTATATTTAGCAGTCACAGTTATCTTTTCTATAAAACTTTATTCTTTATTAAATACTGCATTAATAGCTAACAGGACAAAATAAATATTCCAGTGCAGTCCCATTTTGGACAAATATTCTTGACTCCTCTTCACATGTAAACCTGTATATAATTTACACTGTATATTTATGTTCTTAAAAAGCTTTGACATATTGAATGCTTTATTTCTCTGGTGTAAAAACTGTTGTTTATTCAAATGCTTGTAAAATATTTAATGACTCACTCTAGTGTCCTTAGCTAAAAATAAATTAATTTTGAAAATGGACACAATCAAATTAAATCAGATGCCATGTACTTCTACATGTCTGTAATTACAGAAGCAAAACAATACCCTCTGCTAAAAACAAATCACATATAGATTAGTTTGGGGAGGTTAATATAAAAGATGAGATATGTTAGGAATCAAATAACTCCCCCTTGGTTCAGGAGCACTTTGGGGCATGTTTGAGAAAATCAAAATTTGTTGAACAGGAAAGGTTTCTGGGCCAGTGAGGTGACTCACTGGGTAAAAGTACTAGCTGCCAAGCCTTAAGTCCTAAACTTGATCCTCATGACCCACCTTGGAGAAATCAACATATCCTCTGACTTACACAAACACATACAAACATACACACACACACACACACACACACACACACACACACACACACACACACATATGTTTCTGTCCTTTCTTATATTAAACATAAAAATCAATACTTTCTTTTCTTTTGCACAGTCTTACATTAATGTTCGCCCGGACTATTCTACGAGATAGTGTTAAAAAAATTATTGTAAACTCAACTTTAAAAAATTTTAACTGAAAATCCAAATGGTATATTTTATACAAAAAAATCTTGTCTTGTACATAATACACATGTGATTTGAATAAACATAGGTTCTTTTTTCCCTGCATGGTGCTTTAGGACCTGGCCTAAGAGAGACTTTTATTGTGTGATATTGACACCTCACATCTCACACAGTCCTCAGCATTTGCCACAGAAAAGCAGGAGCAAGCTCACAAACCTAAAAGCTCCCTTTTGTGGAAGCACTTCCAGTCACAGTTCATCAGTAATCTGTCCCTGACATGCTTTGGAACATTTTAAACAAAGACAAAAATGTACTTTGAGGTAAAGGCTCTACTACCTTTTTTAATTATTATTTTCACTAAATATTTAGTTTATGTTTTCCCACACGTAACACAACTCAGTATCTCCACATGGAAACAACCTGGAGTCCAGGCAGATCTTAAGCCTCAGTGCCCAGCATATGTGGGCAAAATTCATTGGTGCCAAGTAAGTCTGGGGCTTTTCGTGGTCCAGAGACCTGTAAGTTTAAAAGCTAATTTCTTACCCATGGAAATGTATTTACAAACATTCTGCAAAATGTGAACTCTCAGGTTCTAAAATGCTTCACCTTCTTTTAGAAAGGGAAGGAATGGGCGCCACATATACCCCAGTCAATTAGAATGCTGACATTCTGCAGAACACAGTGAGCGCACAGTGGGTAGCTGCTGTTTTGACTGGATGAAAGGAACCATTTGTCTGTTTTCTTACTTTGGCTTTATTTAGAAATGCATTTCTTCAAGACTGCATAACTTTTCAGCTCTTGCTCGTGTAAGTGTGTATGTGAATCAAGGACATTTTGAGGCTTGTTCAGTCAAAGGTCTCTTCAGTCTGGGCTGTGGTTTCTTTGGCAGTACATCTCCCTCAGATACTTAGGAGGCATCTTTTCTGCTTGTTTCCAGGCATTCCAGATCAGTAACCACACCCACACTAGCAAACACCCAGTCTGCAAATCTCCTAGAACCCATTAATGTCTCAACTCCTTCTCTCTGTTTGCTCTCAATTTGAAGGTGACTACCTTAAAGTCTATCTGTCATAGCAAGTGGGGAGATCTCACCTTAAATTTTTTATACACTGAGAATTTTAATCAATTTAAGGACTATAATTCAGTGAAAGTTTTTAATTTAATGGTTATTACCCATAGCACTGGGAAAAAATCTTTTCCCTCCTACTTAGGTTTTAAAACATTGGGGTTTCCACAGTGCACTTATGCATATTTCTAGCTCCACTTACTTCTTCCAGTCAGTTTGTGAACCAGAAGACTATTTCCATGTTTACATTTGTTTTATAATCATTTGCAAAATGGCCAGTAGTGGTTAGCATCACTTTCTTAAACAATATTTCTACTTATACCTCTTATCTAGGAGCTAAAGTTTACCTAAGCCTCTGCTCTGCTTTTCAGTTTCTGATTGGAATAGTCTCACCAAATATTTGATTAGAACCAAATGCATTTACTTTGTCTCCTTCGGAACAGGCTTTCTCAATGCCTGTACA
This sequence comes from Uromys caudimaculatus, assembly GCA_028551405.1. Classification (NCBI taxonomy): domain Eukaryota; kingdom Metazoa; phylum Chordata; class Mammalia; order Rodentia; family Muridae; genus Uromys; species Uromys caudimaculatus. Next base: position 62,934,872 of record CM052713.1, on the reverse strand, counting down.
CTGCCTTCCAAGGAGTTGTACTTGAGTCCTATTTCTAAAAGTAATTTCTGTGTAAGTGTAGATTATAGGTGACAATGAACTACACTACACATCTGATGGAGTATTAATATGTAAAATAGAGAGAGGACCCCAAAAACCTGGATATCAAGAAAACAAATAGCCCTGTTTTAAAAAATGGGATACACATCTAAACAGAGAATTCTCAAAAAAGGAAACTCAAATGTCTGATAAACACTTAAAGAGTTGCGCAACGTCCTTTGTCAATGGGAAATGTAAATCAAAATCCATTGAGATTTCATTTTATACCATTCAGAATGGTATAAATCAATACAAACAAGTTATGGCTTATGCCAGCAAGCATGTGGAACAGGGAAAACACTCCTCCATTGAGCACTGGAGTACAAACCTGTACGGCCACCTTGGAAAGCATTGTGGCGTTTCCTCAGGGAGCTGGGAAGCGATCCACTTCAAGATCCAGCTAGACTATTCTTGGGCATCTACCCAAAGAATGCTTCCCCCTTCCCCAGAAACATTTATACAACCACGATCAGGGCTGCTCTATTCACAATAACCAGAAATTGGAAATAACTTAGATGTTTCTCAACAGATAAATTGATAAAGAAAATGGGGTCCATTAAGACAATTGAGTAATATGTGACAGCAAATGTCATCAGAGGAAGATGTTTAAAGAAGACCATGAAAAATTCTTTAATCCCCTGGTATATAATACCTATAATATTAGTATATTATACATTTTGTATATTATACAAATATTATAGGAATGAAAATATTATATATAATACATACATACAATAATATCTAATATTTTACTGGTAATTTGAAAGCTACTGCAAAAATAAATCAGAAGCCATAAAGTTAGAGAAATTATTACATTTATCCTGCCTCATTAGACACTACTATAAAATAGAGTCCCTGCATTTGCTCTACTCTCCAATGTTTAAACACACTGGGCAGAAATACATTTGCCCAACAAAGAACTCCTTTTTTAAGTCATGAAGAGTTTTCATGCCTAACAGCCAGCAGAACCAAACCTCTCTTCTTCAGTAGGAAAGCAAACAGAGAGCAAAGCCATAAGGTCTCTACAAACACACAACACTATTCTCCAGCTAGAAGTTCCTGGCTCCAGGCATGTTGGAAAGAGTCTTGGAAAGGAATAAGCCAGTAATAAGGACAACATACTTACAGTGACCTTTGAGCAGTTCCAGATGTACAGCGGAGCCTCTTCCATAGTTCATCAAAACGGAGTGGCCTTAAGAAGTAAGAAGTGCCGGGTCCATGTAGTCTTGCATGGGCTAGAAGTATTGTCATGAGCACAAAAGAGGAAGATGAGGAGAGAAAGAGGGAGAGGGAGAGGGAGAGGGAGAGGGAGAGGGAGAGGGAGAGGGAGAGGGAGAGGGAGAGGGAGAGGGAGAGAGACTAAGCAGAAATGAAAAAAAAGAATCCAGATTTCATTCTTTGAAATGAAAACATAACCAAAAACTAATTTTCTTACATGCATCTTTTCCAATTTCATAAGTGAGCACATGTCATAAACACATGTCTTTTATATTTTCTTCATATTATGTGTTTATCAGCAGGTAGAGTCAGCCTTGCACTTATTCCTATCATTATAGTATTTTTAATAATCTGTTGAAATTTCCTGCATTTTGTTTTCTCTATATCTATAATTAAATTATAACCTCTAGAAATCAACTGTCGTATTAATTTATTAATATCAGTTATGCATGCTATTTTACTACTGATATTATTAATCATTGGACTAATAGCTATCAATGTTAAATCAACTTCTGTTGATTTCTGAAAGCTACTTTAAATTACATACAAATTTGTAACACAGTTTAGATTATCCATAGTTACATTAAATGGAGAACCAAGGTCATGACCACCATGTAATATTTCACACAACCATAGCATTATGAAGATGGTCTGACAGTCATTTTTGCAGATATATAAAAATATTATAGTGTATACTTCTGTGGCTAAAAGTATACCCAATACATCATACTTTCAAATATCCTCAAAATCCACCAACAACTTTAATGTTAAATACAAGTAAAATATTTTTATTCTTAAATAAATTTGAATGAAATATGTTCATCCAATATTGCATACATTATAAAGTGCATATTCCATCAGTAATAAAATGAATCTTAGAAAATCTTCCTAACTGTGCATTCTGGACTTGTGCTAACCATTCCCTTTAGACCTAGCTTTATCAACTGGGCAACATACAGATATCTCAGTCTCCTACATAATTCAAAATAATAAAAAAAAAATAAAATAAACACACACACACACACACACACACACACACACGTTTCCATTAACTAAATATAATGTCTCTCTATCATCATTTCTATACCAGCCAGTACACAAATACAGAATCAAATGAAAGCTCACCACTAGTCTTCTTATCAACTCATCAAAATAATTTTTATACTTACTGCAGCTTCAGAGCTATATTAATTACTAATGATAGAGTGGTGACATGGCTGCCCTGTGTCACAAACTGTACTAAATCTTAAGCCAATGAATAAAAGTACAGGGAAATGCACAGGGTACTTGGGGAGGGGGTCCAAACTGCAATCCCTAGAAAGGAGGAGGGTTATCGTAGGTCTAGATGGAAGAGTTACAGAGAGATAAGACATATTTCATTCACCAGCATGTATGTTGCTAGGCAGACGGGGGCTGAGCAGCACCCATGCACACAATGACAAGCACAGGTCATACACAGGCAGATTGTAAGCATACACGTGAATGACACACAGACAACATGTGGGAACACACAGATTCACAGTGTAGCTGGTGAAGGGCCCTGATCTCCAAACCGTATTTATAAAAGACCCACACAATAGTGGCACTTTGCCAGAAATAGTTGTACAGCACATTAGCTCAGGGGTTTTGTTTAGATGTCTCAGATGTATGGTATCAGCCACATTTTGGTGACTCGTGGTCTTCTAAAAGTCCAGTAGTAACCATCTCTGCTCATACCAGATGTACATATCAATACATATTGTCCAAACATAAACTAACCTCTGTTCCTCACAATACTGTGTGAGTGCTTAATTCCAGAAATTTTGAAAAGATGCAGGCTCTTAAGATTCGACATGAGATTATACCTTAGTCAGAATCTTTGTAAACATTATCTCTCTATTTCTTAAAATATTGAGATATATCTTAAACTGTACGTGTCTGTGTGTATGTGTGTGTGTATGTGTACATGTGAATGTTGGCATCCATAGAAGCCAGAAGATGGTGCTACAGACAGTTGTAAGGTTCTAGATGTAGGCTCTGGAAGTGAGCTTAGGTCCTGTGGATGAGCAGTAAGTACTCTTGACTGCTGAGCTATCTCTCCAGCCTCAGAATCTTCTCAATCCTGAGAGTCAAATTATAACCCATTTCTTCTCTTTGTATTGTCTGAAATCCTGGATGCACACTAAAACTCGTTCATAAAACATTTAACACACTAGTGATGATTTACTGAGCACGTTTAGTACAGACCTTGAAAATCCATCTTGAAAAGGTGTCTCCTATGACGGATGGGTTTATTCCAAGTACAGATTATTCAAAATCTTATAAACTGTACAAATATATCTTGGTTTTCTTACATCAAGAGGAGAAGAGATGAAAGTTACTGAAGACATGAGAAGATTATATATGAATCAAATACATTTTAAAATTATAGTATACTAAATCTTAAATTGGTGTGACATCAAACAGCACAATTTTAACAAGTATCATATTACAAGGTTATCATAATTAGTGACTCAAAATAGATAAAATAGGTATTTTATCTTAAATATAAAGCCTAGTAGTCATTTTTCTACCATTAAATGAAATTAAACTTTTTCTTTCTGGTATGAGTATGTGTGTAGGAATGAGGACAGTTTCATATGCCATTTTTTACATGTCATCTACCTCTTTATTTATGTTTGAGATAGGTCTCTGTTTTCCCTGGAGCGCACAGAGAAGGTGTTCTGGGCTGTGAGACCCAAGGATCCACCTGTACTGCCTTTTCCTGTCCTAGGATTGCAAGCACGTGATCCCCTCCCTGGCTTTCCATGGGTTCTAGGTATCAAACTCAGGCCCCGTGCTTGTGCAGGAGGCACCTTACACAATCACCCCTTTAATCTATCACAAGGTCTTTTTCTTTTCTTTTGTCTACCTACACCCTAATTATGCATACCTACATCCTAATATATGTCTATTTTTCTTAGTGTTCATTGAGTTTGAAATGAAATTAATGCTTATTTCAGGCACATAAAATTTCTTAGTTGTATATAATGAGAAACCTTTAGATTATATAGTTCTAAATATATAAATATGTACATATTTTATTAACTTTTTGACATCATATATGGCAACTTAATTGGATCATGTTGGTCCTTAGAAACTTCTGGCTGTGGTGATAACTAAGGGCATGATTACAGCTCATTTGGGAGTATTAATGTCAGATAACAGTTGCAAGAACCAACATCAACCAGGTTCAGAATTCCTGGTTTGGAAAAAACACTACTCCCGTTCGTCTACTACAGTAGGCAGTTCCTGAAACATCTTAGCTATTGGTCTCAGTTTCCCAAATCCATAGATGGTGATGTTTGAGACCCTTCAGACTTTTACAATCTGAGTGTCTGGAAAAATTCTGCTGGCAACATATATCAAGGAAATGGAAAATTAGTGTTCTCAACCAGAAATGTTTTGCCCCCAGCACAGTAATAGAATATGATTATACATTGTTAGTACATGCTCCAAAACACTGAAACATTTTTGGCACTAGGGATAAATCATTGTAAATGAAAGATGTATAGATATAGATTTGTTATACATATAAGTATAGGAGTATAATTTTCTATGTAAACATTGTATTATATTAACTATTCCCTTACTAGCTATTTGCATAAATATTAGAAATATATTCTGAAGCCAGGCAGTGGTGGCACACGCCTTTAATCCCAGCACTTGGGAGGCAGAGGCAGGTGGATTTCTGAGTTTGAGGCCAGCCTGGTCTACAGAGTGAGTTTCAGGACAGCCAGGGCTACACAGAGAAACCCTGTCTTGAAAAACCAAAAAAAAAAAAAAAAAAAAAAAGAAAATGAAAAGAAATATGTTCTGTTCTTACTAAGATAGTATATTCTGTAAATTCTTGATTGTCTTCTAAACTGATGTCATAAACAATCAAGTAATTATTTGGAAAATAGAAAATTTCTTGACTTCAAATAATACCCTGAATTATATTTCTTGAATATATATATAAAAAAATTATTCTCATGTGAACTTGCATAGCAATTAGTGGGAAGAAAAGTAAATAAGAGAAGAATGAACCTTTCCATCTCAAACCAAGAGCGAGCAATATTCTCACTTCATTAATACAAAAGCACATCTGTCATGTTCAAGTTAAATATTTATTAGTAGTAAGTTGGTTCATGAAATACTGGTGAGAATATTTTTCATGAAGAAAATAGCCTTTAAAATAAATCTTGTATGTAATATTATGTGGATTGGAAGTTGAAGGACAGCTCCCAGGGGAGTAAGCTAACTGGGCTCTTAGGTATGAATATATTTTTTAAAGTCTACCCTCATTTCACCTCCTTACTGAATGTGAGATTGTTCCGTGAACTGAATTCGTTCCAGTCTGAACATACTTAATTTGAATAAACATTATAGCAAATGTTAACAAGGCCAAATTCTACTAATATAAAAATTCAAAACAAATAATAATCATAAAGAAAACAATCCTTAACTCTGTCTTATAGCCCATGCCTAGTTGAATTTTTACAATATGCTACTCAAAAATATAATTTTGTATAATTTTATTAAGTCCTTAACACTGATTACTTGAATGGCTTTTAATTTTTTACAATGACTCCCAGCAAAAGTAAATCACATATCATATATGTGGGAAATGTTTGACAAAACCATATGTAGCCTTACTACATATTATACACTTACATTTTATATTACCTTTTATCACCTTTTAAAATCACTGTTTAAGTTCAAGTTATTGCTTTTCCAAATTTAATGTAATATCCTGAACCTCAAATCACAATAGAAAATAGAGTCAGGAATGTCTCTAAGAAACTGTAAAAGGAGAAAAGTAAAATGGTGTTGGGAAAATTAAAAGAATGGATAAACCTAGAGAGAAGAAATTAGCAAAGCTTAAATAAATGTTGCCAGACAAGGAAATCAGGAAACAATAAGCATTAGTCCTTAGCAGGTGGAAGATGCAGAAACCGAATCTTTCCCCTGGATTTCTGAAAGCAGACAACCTCACAGATATCATTAGAATGCCAATATTCAGTGACTATAAAATACGTCTAAACTACAAACCAAAGTCAAAGAACATTTGTGCATTTTAAAAAATTATAGCATATTATATTTTATGTACAACGGATATTTTTATTATTCACAAGTCTTGATGGATTAAGGATGAGTATCCAGTGCATTTAATAGCTCTGAAAAGCCAAAAGCTTTCATTATAATTGTCAAATTCCTATGTGCTCAACTTGCATTCAATTCTTAAGACCAGCCAACACCTGAGCAAAGAGCATAGCCTTCAGAGATGGAGGAACATATTTTACATATGTGTCTAGGTTGTGTCACTTCTGTAAAAGGGATAAATGACAAAATGTAGTAGAAACACTCTGTAAATCAGAATGTCTCAGGGCACTGCAGTTAATCTCAGACAACTAAATATTTATGATCATATACAGTTTCAAAACTTTTCCATGAAGGAGCACATTTAAATCCAGATCGGTCCTCGTCCTTGCTCCAATGCAAAACAGTTCATTCGCTTTCTGCCTTGCATTGCTCTTTCATAAATCCCTATTTTGCTCAGCGAAGATTCTGTACGAGTTCTCTGGACAGCTACCATAATGAGGACGACGTTTAATGAGAGCTTTAAAACTTATGTCAGTGTGCAGACATTGGAGGTCGTCTTCAGTTAGGAAAGGATGAAAATGTGCCTACACTTCTGTGGTCTTATTACTTTAATTATTCTCTATGTTCTAGCTACTACAACCCTTTGATTCTCAAGACTAATTCTGGGTTAGCTTGAAGCGTAGGACCCTCCCTGGTGATACAATGTAACTTCCATGAGAGCAAGGGTTTTTGTTGTAGCCTTGAACAGTATTCATGCTGGTTACAGTGCTGATATTACCTTGATATTTGTTGGATAAAGCAAAAGTTTCATCTTTGCCAGAATTTAGCCCTTTAATCTTTATATTTTAAACATGTACCCAATCTCCAGATACATGGTATGTCTAAATCTTCAGTCTAGATTGTTAACTCTGATATGAAGGAACAGACTATGGGCTGCTTAACTAAGGTTAAGAATCAGGTCTTCATATCTTCCTCATATCATCTGGTATTCATGCCTGACAGTTTTGTATGGAATCATACTTTTATGCTGAGGAACAGGAAATGGCTCTGGGTTGTTGTTTTACGTAGCAAATGAGCACACCCTGTCAGTAACTATCTCTATGATGGATTACTGAGGAGCCTTTTTTATACTTTCTACTTTATTCTTCAAGCTTGAAGCCCAGACAGTGGATTATTTTTCCCTATGATGTTTCCGTTGGAGCTGTGATAAAGTAACTGGGTCCTGTCCTGGACTGTTGGGAAATTGAACGTCTTATTTTAAAAGGCAGGAACATATTTATGTCTGACTGGATAACTAAAACCTCCCAAAAGTTATCGATCACTTAAATTTGAGTCACGGCTTCATACTGCATTCTAAGAAATGTAGGACAAATGTGTGCCCAAGAAAGAGATAAAGGGGGTGAGATGGGTGGTAAATTCACCGTATCGTGACTTGTGGTAATAGTCAATCCTGTGAGGGAGAGCTTGCCCACTTCCAAAAGAAGGCTTATATCTATCTGAAGGATGTTAGCATCCCTGACAGACCTTAGCCTCAAACCCTGCAATGATGACAACCAGATTTTTATTTATTCTCTGAAATGTTCATACACGTGTAAAATGTATCTTGATCACATATATTTCTTATTCTCCCTGCCCAACTCCCCAGGATTCGCACACCTCATCTCTCTTCTAATTTCAGGTCCTCTTAATTTAGTTTCAGAAACACCATATGGGCATGGAGGTGGGGCTATCCAATGGAGATTGGCAAGCTACCAGTGACCACATTTCCAAGAAAAGTGACTTTTCTTCTACTAGCAACTGACAACTGCCAAGTGCTACCCAAGTGTGCTCTTGCCAGTTCAGATATGACCAAAAAAAAAAAAAAAACAAAACAAAACCTAGGCAATTCTCATCTATCAACAAAAGATTGTGGATATTCTAGTTGACCACATTAAGTAGCATGAATGTAAGTATTATCTCTTTGTTGAATTCTTCTCTAATGTTTCATCTTTCATACCATGCCTCTAAATTCAACTTAGAATCTTCCTATGATTCAGTAGCTTAGTCATAAAAGAATCTCTAAAGCTGACTCATACTTGGTCCAGTAGTCTTTCCATTAGAGCCAGCTGAGTAAGGACAGTGTTTGTCCTGGACTAGGGGCATGCCAATGCTTTCCGTGGAGACATGACTGTAAATGAATATGACAGAAAAGTAGGTGCCCTTCCCTCCTGCTTGTGGGAGTCTGCCATAAAGACCATGCTGTAGTTAACTTCAAGACATAAAGGAAGGAATTTGATCTGATTGCAAGATATTCAAATGCAAACAAATTAGAAGGTGAAAGTGACAAAAGAATAAGATTTGCTTTATTCTGGTAGCCTCTATTGTAAGATATTTGATCACACTATGAACCCCTAGATTTTATTTACTGAAAAAAACCTGCTTATAGTTGTGTTGTGGCTCAACCCTTACCATATACCTTTATTTATTATTTATTTATTTATTTATTTATTTATTTATTTATTTATTTATTTTTCATTGTTTTGTATTTTATTTTTAGATACTTTATTTACATTTCCAATGTTTCCCCCTTTCTAGGTCTCCTCTTTGGAAACCCCCTATCCCCTCCCCCTCCCCACCTCTATGAGAGTATTCCACCTCCCACCCACCCACCCACCCACTCCCGTATTCCCACCTTGACATTCCCCTTTACTGGGGCCTCTCCTCCCCCTGATGGCCAACAAGACCCTCCTCTGCCATATATGTGGTCCGAATCATGGGTCCCTCGATGTGCATTCTTTGGTTGGTGGTCCAGCCTCCAGGAGGACCGGGGGAGTCAGGCCAGTTGACACTGTTGCTCCCTCCATGGGGCTGCAGACTCCCTCAGCTCCTTCAGTCCGTTCTCCCACTCCTCCATCTGGGACCTCACTCTCAGTACAGCGCTTACAGTAAAGTGAAACTTGAATATTCCGAACTTTACAGATACATGCTTAGCACACACCTTTAATCCCAAGCAATGAAAGAAAAGCTAGTTTATAGAAGGAAGCACTCATATTTGAAAGTGATGTCTAATTGAGTGGCAGACAAAGTGAGCACACAGAGAAAGATTTGACCGAATAGAAGAAAGAGGAAAGAGAAGCTACTTAAGAGAGCAGTGCAGAGAGAGGAAACGGGATAAAGAGAGAGAACAAGCTAGACACAGGTGAGGCCAGAAAATGAGAAAGATCCAGAAGATTAGAACAGAGCAAAAGTTAGAACCAGGCCAGGCAGAGCAAGTCAGGAAAAGCTGAGAGAAGCCAGATTGAATCAATCATCTTGGAGAGGTGTTTGAGCCAGAACACCTGAGCTGAACCAACTACCTAGAATTCATCAAGAACAAGAAAGGGTGAGCTTATCCATCAGTAAGTCTCAGAGTCTGAAAACATTCTAGGCCAAGATTAAAATGTATGGAGCCTAGAAGCTTCCAGGACTAGGCCTAGATTAGCAGACAGAAGCAGTAAGCATCGGAGACGAAATGACATCAGGGAAATAAAAGATACCTTAACAAGCCTCCTTAATTCATAGTTGTCTTATGACAACTCCCCACTTGGTGACCTCAACATGTCACATATAAAGTAAATTTTGTTAACAGCACAAAAGCATGCTTAGAAGACTTTCAATGCATATTGTTATATGAGAAAACTTCATGGCCAACAATTAAACATTCTTAGTAAATTTCAATATTTACTCTACTCAATCTTGTCTCCCTTGAAAGTCTCATTAAAAATATACTGATATACTTCTTTGGGGGAAATGAAGAAATTGTCGATTATATTTTTAAAAACATGTCTGCCTGCTGAAAAAAATATAGATTGAAAAATACAACATTGATAAAATTTGTCTGGATATAACTCAAAAATTTTATTCCTAGTAATATGCACACACACACACACACACACACACACACACACACACACACACACACACACAGAAAGAGAGAGAGAGAGAGAGAGAGAGAGAGAGAGAGAGAGAGAGAGAGAGAAATATTATTGTTATATTCCTTTAGCAAAAATAATAATAGCTTTAACCTTAGGCCCATGACATACCAAGTTTCAGGGTTTTTGCTACTTTAGCAGAGTCATATATGGATTCCATTTCATGGGGTGTACCCCAAATCAAACAGGACTGATGTCCATATGAACTCACGGAGATTGTGGCAGCATGCACAAACTTGTACTGGTTTAAACCCAGACAAGGCTCCCAGTACTGAGAAGAACGTAGACATGGGGTTTCTTTGCTAACCAAGAAGCAATTTGCAATTACTATTTACTGCCAAAAGGAAAATACGATTTCTCCAGCGAATGTCACTGGGTGTTTGAATGTACTCCAGGGTATGCCACTTGCCCAGGAATAGTTGTCCAAAAAAAACAAGAAAAAAAAAAAACCTTTATGATTGTTTTGGGGACTTTAGGTTTTAGTTGGTTTTTTATTTTTTTTGGTTTTGTTTTGTCTTTGACTTAAAGTTTTTTGTTTTGTTTGTGTGTTTTGTTTTTGAGGAGGAATGCTGGTGGAGAAAAAAGCATGTTGTATGAACCAAATATGGTGTATGAAGTGCTGTGGATAGCCCTGGTCTTGTATCTTGATGTTCATTTTGTTTCCTGGGAGGGTGTGGCCTTGACAACAGAGAAAAAAAGAGAGGCTAACACAATCAACCAAATAGGTGACGCCTATGTGGTGATGTTTATGTTTCTCTATATGGAGACAGCTCTAAAACCAGCTAAGACTAAAATGTCTATACACCGCCAATAACACCTACTGGGTACAAAATTGTCATGACTTGTTATTACATACCATCCTTTACAAGGCATATATACAAAGTTATATTACAGTTTGATTATGTGAGCAAAGTAAACTAAAGAAAGACAACTGTCTTTCTTTATTGATCTTCATTGACCAATCCGTGCACCCCGCATGCTTCATGTAAGTGTCTTTACAGAACTGTATGTTACTTGTAAGTTTTGTATACTGTAGGATGAAAGAAGAGAAAGACAGCCCTGAAAAGATTCACACTCCGGGATGCTGAGATTCTGGGACCTTCCATTCCAGCTTCGCGCTTGACTCTACTTCAACTACATTGAAGCTACTTCTTTTAATGACTTGCTTCCAGAACTCTTCCACAACAGCTAGCTTGCCTCCCCAACCTTTCAGACTGTCATGGTCAAGATGTCAGCTAAGCAATGAACTTTCTCAGCACATAGTGACTAGAAGGCAAATGACGCCAGCTAGCTGTCCTTTGACAAAGCCAATTTTCCTATTTCCCTTTGGGCCCCCAGAAGGAAATTCTTTGCCCCAATTCAGCTGGAAGCAGACAAAAGAAGATCATCATCCCAGTTCCTTATGTTGGGGTGGATGGTTCTGGGTATTTTATTAATTATAGATATGTTACCACTTAACGGATGCTTTACAAATGTAGCTTTGAACAGGGAGGGAACTAGAGAGCCTAAAGTCAAGAATTTCTACCTTTCCTTTCCTTATCTCTATCCTTCCTTCTTAGGTAAAAGGGAAGGGGGTAAAAAAAGAAAGGGAGTATATAGTAATATCATAGAAATTATAGAAATAGACAAACATGTATAGGTTAGCAAATTTACTCTTAAGCAAAACATTATATAGCTATATCTTACATTGGTAGAAATCTTTATAATTGATACAAAGTTGAAGTTATAATCTCTTGCATTGGCACAAAATTTATTTGATACAAATTTAAAGTTTTCATTGGTTTGAATTTCTTATTGACATAAAATTGGGATTAATATTGTTACTCTCATATAGGCATTGTGCCTATATGATACACTTAAGAATACAAGGCTTAGACCTAGTTCTTCTATAACTGCTATTATAACTGTTTTAGATGATTAAGCAATACGAGTTAAGGGCTAGATAGCAAACTCATGGCCTGAGTTAATTAAAAAGGGTGTTTCTGAGATATTTCAATTAGGAATGGCCAAGAGTAGTCAAGGTTTAACAGTTCAGAGATGCTTAGGGTAGACAGATAGTCTTCAAAGGCGTCAGAAGTCCACAAAATATGACGTTTATGGGCATTTCTTTATTAAAGATCATTTGACTAGAGATCTGTCTGCTCCTGACAGCACTCTTTTTTGGATTCAGAGAAGAAACTGAACATCAATGGAGTTTCTCCAGTTCTGGTGAGACAGCCACTAGGCAAGAATTGCCTCATTTCATCTACAGACAAAATACTGTCCAGAAAAAGGACACACTATGCAGAATAGATGACAGATAATCTCTGCGTAGACAGGGTAATCAGCCCTTAAAAATTCTACCATACAAAGGCCTGTCAGACGATCCTGGGCCAGAAGGCTGAGGACCGATGCTCTAACATTTTGAAGTATAGAGACTGTCCAGGTGATCAGCAGTCTCTACAAATTACTAACTTTTGGAAGCTATATTTTGTGCTTCTTACATTTTCAGGTAATATTAGTTGTTCTTAGATTCTGACGGAGTTGAAGACTCACAGTCTCATAGCCATTCCAAGCTGTTTAGCATTGAGAAAGGTGATACAGAATTGAGAGGATGGTTTTCAGATGGCATTCAATCTAAAGTCAGGACACGAGTCAGGTATAAAATTATAAATCTTTTAAGTTAGGATAGATGACAAAGGTTCTAATTAATTGACAAAAATGATGGACTGGGTGTTAGGTCTATCTATCTTGTACCTTATAAATTACAAAATGGTAATAGTTGTGCTCAATTTATATCTGAGATAAAAAGAGTCTTTTTATTGGACAGAAAGGGGGAAGTGTTGTGGATAGCCCTGGCCTTGTATCTTGATGCTAATTCTGCTTTCCCGGGAGGGAGGGGCAACAGATGAGGAGTGAATCATGTATACAAGTGCTTTGTGAACCTTCTTCCCACCTTAACTTTTCAAATGAAGTCTAGAGCCAGGGATTGAGCAGTAGGAGGGAAGGTGGAGCTGTAAAGTTTGGGAGAAGAAGGGAGAAGGAGAGAGAAGGAGTAGGATGGAGGAGGAGGAGGAGGTGGAAGGAGAATGGAGCAGAAGCACGTGGCCTGGAGAAACCACAAGTTATAAGGGGTCTCATAGATGGGGAATATAGTAGTGTCGTGGTAGATCTGCCCAATCTAGGCTTGTAGTTTGTATTCCTATTAATTGAGTTGTGTTTTCTTTGCCTGGGCTTATTTGGGTTAGAGGTTACCACAACGATGAAATATTTTAAAGAAAGAAAAAGGGAGGGGTCCACTTAAAATACATCAGGGAATACTGGTGAATGGTAAGAGAAGTAAAAAGTAATAATTTGAAACTACATAATTTGATATCTACTGAAACTTTAGAAATCAAAGTTTTGTTATGGCACAATAGTACATAATACCAGCCCCAGAAGTCAAATGAGACCATTTATACAGTTGATAGTATACTAAAGGAATTTTGAAATGATTTGCCATACTCAGAGAGGCTGGTATCGGCACATGTGTGTTAGAACAAGAGGAGAAAACCATGGCAAACTAGCTAAGGATGAGAGTGGAGAAATAATATCTTCACTAGGTCATTTGACATTTGACCAGATCTATGCACTTTAATGTTCTCTGCAAATAAAATAACAATTGTGCCATGTAGACATGCCCCACCTCCCTCGTGGAGACAGAGCAACTGAACATTTTATCTGTCTGCAAGGAAGACCAGGCAAAGGCAATGCACATATGCCATCCTTTTTGTCTCAATCTGTGTTAGAAACCTTAGTGTTTAAGGTAAATTACATATTCAATTGGTCTTAATATTTATAAAAGCAGAGCAGTTTGGCCTTTGCTTCTTCAACTTATTCTCAATTCTATGAGGCTTATATCAAGGTCATCTGTCATAACTTTCATATATTTGATGATGTAGTTTAACATTTTTTATTGAGCATGCAGGACTGTTTGTAGATATTAATTTTTCCTTTTACTAAAAGCTTTATACAGGCTTAAAAATCATTTCTGACATTCACAATAGGATTTCATAGCTTAAAGAGACAGTAGAGATCATCCAGCATCTTCAATTTTATATATAGAAACTAAAACCCAGGAAGTTGAGGACAAGCTGTGCTTACTGAGCAGTGTTGCAGAATCAGAAGGGACATTGCGAAATCGGGAAGAGAGGACGTCAGTGTTGAAATCAGCCCACAGTTTATAAGTATGAAATCTTAAGAAATTACTGAACCCTCACCAAGGGATTGTGACACTAAAGTTCACTAATCTGTTTGTGAATTTAAGGTTATTCATCTGAAAAATAGAGATGATTATAAGAAGCTTTCAGATCAACTGGAAGATACAAAGATTATGTATTAAAATACTTTTAAAAATAGATTAGTTGCTATTTTAATTTACTAGCAGAGGTTTTTAAAATCTTCAATCTTGCTTTTTCTTATAAGATATGATGTCCAAGTGAGCTGTTCATGCTCTTAAATGCCTTTAGTTAAAAAGCCCCTTCGTGCCATTACCCTTCAACGGTGTCCTTATGAAGCGTAGATGATTTAGCCATAGTATGAACCTCAACATTGAACTTGAGATGCTACAAGCAACCCACAGCAAAAAACTCAGGAAATGCTATATGCTTTGGTGTTGGACTTGAGAGGCAGAGTTTACGGATATAGAAAAGGCTTCTAGAAAGGTCTGTAGTAAGAAAAATGTGCTTATTCAAACTTTCTTTGCCACACTTAATAAGTGATGACCATTAATAACTAAAAGATTGAACATTGCCCAGAAAACTTCTTCCCTAAGAATTACATATGAAAGAGTTGCAAAAGGCACAGAGGGAGGGGGTTAATGGATTGGATAATTTGAAGATGATGGATTAGTCCCTTCTAAGTGTTAAGTGTCCAGACAAGTAGCTTATTTTTACTTTGCATGATTCAAATTCAGGCTAGATAAGTTGGGGGAAAAGCTAAATGAATATAGAACTTAATACTATTTTAAGTGAGAGAAGTACTGAAGAATAAGGTACTGGTCCTGGCTGTCCAACACTGTTATTGCAATGAACACCTTAAAATTTGTAATTTTAAGCCTTCTGTAATTTTTTCCTCAATAAGTTATAACTCTTAATTTTATATCCACAAAACATGATTCCATCCCATTTAAAAAAAATCTCAATTTGTATATGGGAAACCAACAAAAAGTTTCTTAAAATCAAAAATGTATTATCGAGAAGGAAGCTTTCTTACTTGATTGACTCTAAGATATCTGTTAGTATCTATAAAAAAATGAAACATCAGAGCTTCTTTTAAGCTCTGAAATCGCAGATGCCGTATTAAGGTCTCTGCTGTAAAAAGAAGTCTTTTTCTACAGGTAGCTAATATTTTACAGACAGATTACAAACCATCGCCTCACACATATGGACAGAGATGGACTGTGGTAGCTGTAACTTAATCTCCACATTCTGGCGATCTCAAATCTCTAGAGTGTCACTTTATGGTTTACAATCCAGTTACATCACAATCCTTCAATAGAATTACAGCCTGCTCACTAATCTCTCCCTATCAGGTATCCTGTGAGGAAGGAAGTTGCAAGTCCCCACAAGAAAGCAGCAGTGGCGTGAATGATTGCATTCAGTCTCTTTCCACAACAATATCTGTAAGTCTGGGAGTGATAAATGGCACCCATGTTATAAATGAGCAACAGGGTCAGTAGCACTAAGGAGCCAAGGGTTCAAAGAAAAGGCACAGTCCTGACGGGTTCAAGGAAAGGCCACATACTGTTGGCGTGCATCTTTGCAGATAAATCCTCCAAGATGGCTTGTTGCAATTACCAAACAGAATTAGAAAAGGCTGTTATTAAAGAACTGAGAGTTCTGTCCAGGAGTTGAACAAAGAACATTGATTAGCACAAAAGACATTCTTTTTCCAGCGGGGAAAAAATCCTGACCTGACAAGAATCCTGGTGGAAAATATCTTCAAATTGCTCAATGATTCCTCGACACTGAAAGACAAGTAACTGGATAACGTGTTTATTTTCTTGGTTTTCTTTCTTTTTCTTTTTAACCTCATGTAAACAGTTACAAAGAGTTTAGGAGAGACACTGGTTGAATAGATTCCCTAAAGCTGTTTAGGCTGCATCCTGGCTCTACACAAAACCTCTTTGGATGAGTTAAATAAAATTAATATGCTCTGCACTTATCAACTAAAATATATGACTTCTCTAAAATTATATTTGTTAAAGACCTCATAGGATGTTACGATGAAATCATCTGAGAAATTCCCATTTGCCTGTTACACAGTAAAGATCATGAAACACTGACCCCATCCACACCATATGACTAGTAGCCGAGAAACTAGGTTTTAAATAGAGAACCCCTGAGGCCGACTTCAATCTTTTGCCAAGGAGGTGTTTGTCTTAAACAAATAGTTACTGTTCATCTTATATGGGACTTGTTCCCTGGAGAAAATTATTCATCCCCAGGCTCAATTGCTGTATATGTCTGTGTAGGTTTCAATGTCTGCTTTTATTTGACGTTAACTTATTCATGAAGTCCATTTGATTCACACTGATACTTTCTGTCCGAGTCATAGTACAAAACTAGGTTAGACTATAGGAAGGGGCAGTCATTTCAGTTGCCATTACTCTTCAGACAAAGAGACCTTACACCAAAGAGCTCTAAGAGAGGCAAGAGAACATTCTGCTTTAGTTCGAGTCCCTCACCAGGACAGTCACAACCCGATGACAGCCATGAAGTTCTCCTTACTTTGGAATAGTCCTACAAAAGGATAAAAAAAACCTCACATTTCTCTATGAGTGATAAAATTTATGGTAATGATTTTCTCTCAAACAAAATAGAGCATAAAGTGGCTTTAAAACTGCACATAAACTATAACAATCAAATTTTAACACATTTTACATTAGCTTTTAGTGGTTTTGATTATTTTTATACATTTTAATTGAAATATAATTATGTCACTTAGTCCCTTACTGTTCCTTCTTCCAGCACCCTTTCTTCCAAGCCCGGTCCCTCAGATTCCTTCCATATTCCCTCGCTCTCAAAGTGATAGCCTCATCTTTCCCAATTATTATTGTTACATATTTTTGTGCATATGTTAAAAATATATAAAGATAACCTATTGGGTACATTTTTATTATACTGTGTTTATAGGAATGACCACTTGGCTTTGGAAAACTAAGGCACTAATTCCTTTGATAGGTTCACTCTCCTTCTCCTAAAAGTCATTAGTTGCCTGGAGTTCGTTGTCTAAGTGTGAAACTCTGTAATTTTCTTTCTTCAATGTTAGCATGTCTTTTGGTATTGCCATTGTTTGGATCTTGTTTGTACAGACATTTCTAGGAAAGGTTCACAGCAGACTTCCTGGTATTCTGACTCTGGCAATCTTTCTGACCATCTTCTCTGATACTTCCTGCATCATAGATGTAAGAGCTGTGATGTGTGTACACTTATTGGGGATTCCAAAAAGTGCTAGCAAAGTTATGGAGAAAGACAGACCTTCATTCACGTTGATGGGAATGAGAATCATTGCAGTCACTCTGGAAATCAGTATGAAGAATACTAAGCAATCTAAAAATATAAATCACCATATAGCCCGACTCTATAGCTCCTTGGTATATGCCCAAAAGAGTCCCCATCCTGTTCCAGAGACACTTGCTCGGCAATGTCCATCGCTACCCTATTCACAATAACTGGGGAACGGAGACAACTTGAATAGCCTTGACAACATGGATGGATAATGACAGCGTGGTCATTATACACAATGGAATACTATTCAACTCTAAAGAAAAAGGAAATCATGAAAACATTATATCAAGTGAGATAAGCCCAGACCCAAAAAGACAGATGTCACACGTTCTCTCTCATCTGCAATTCTTAGCTCTAAATCTTCAGTAATGAACATATACCATTGAATAACCACAGAAACCAGGAATGTGTGAAGATTACCAATGTTGTTTGATTAATATTATTTTATATATACCTAAAACTATACAGAATGCATTTAAATATGCACGCGCGCACACACACACACACACACCTACACACACCTTGAAGGAAATTATGCGATATGGTCTGACCATGTACCCTACAAGAACTGTGGAATAACAAAAATCCTATGGCCAGTATGAGAAACCTCCTTTTGAATTATTTGTCACATTAGTCCAGGGGACTCTAGAAACAATAGAGGCTACTACTGTTGTCATTATTTGCATCACAGCGTTTGAAGGCGAGCCCTTTTCTCTGAAGATGACACACGTTTTATGTTTATACTTTAGAGATGTAAGTTGTCACTGCAAGCTTCTAAATATGGGGTACATACACACACACACACACACACACACACACACATTTGTGTGTGAGTATGTGTAAGTATAGACATATGTGTGTGTGACCTTAAACATTTTTAATTTATAAACAAAGAGCACAGTCCAAGAATCATTTAAACTCTGTTTTCATCTATGATCATGTTGCGCATGCCTTCTTTTCTAGGAAAAAAAGCAAAACGTCAAACATTTAAATTTTACCATAAAGGTTCAAAGACTGATTTCCTCACTGTGTTTATATCAGTCTCTGTGTCATTTGCCTACTGACCTTGGGGGCACCTGGCAGACTGGCACTGAGTTCCTGCCCCAGAACCCCTGCAAGTGCCTGGCTCTGGACATGCCCTCGACCTGTTTCCTTACAGTGTGTTTCAAAGTTTTATCTTTTCTCATAAGAGTAAATGTAAAACGCACAGTAGGATGTTCTCAATCAAAGGCACAATTGACATACCTAGGATATAAAAGTGGATTCGAGGACAATAAAAATACGGGTGACAAATAGGAAGGGGCCAAAACACAAATGCATGCAAGACTATGACAAGTTGTGGTCCAATGGAAGAGTGAAGTCAATTTCAAAATGCCCCGTGTACTCTGGACTCTGGGGAAACAAAACAAAACAAAACGTATCTAATGGAAATGTTGGCAAAATACTTCTAAGGGTCTCAATCCTTTCCTCATGCTAGAATATTCTAATTATGGTGGCTAGAAAATCCAAGTGGCAGGGTAATTTATCACCTCTTCAGTGCATTTGTGAACAAAATATGGCAACCCTAAAATGCCCTAGTCCTGGCTGTTGCTGCTGCTGCTGCTGCTGCTGCTGCTGCTGCTGCTGCTGCGGCCGCCGCCCTTGGCATCCTTCTTTCTGTTTGGACAAGGTCCTCCATGCAGTTGCCAAGTGGAGACCAGCTCATCATCACTTTACTCCGTGAAATGCACTCCTTATGCTAATCAGTCCTGCAAACATGCCTGTGTGCTGCTGGGCTCTGGGCTTGCAGTCAGCCCCTTCTCCCTCCTAGCTCGAGCAGCACAACAAAGTGTTTCCTTTGGTCTTTGCTAAGGGACAAGCATTGCCTGCCTGCCGTTGGCTGGAGATGGAAGACTTAAAAACCTAGGGTGCATTTTATTTTTGCTGTAATGGTTTTTACCATAATGAAATTTAAACCATTACCAGGAAAAAAAGCCCTGCCCTGTAGTTGGGTGCTACTTATATTTCAAAACACGTTGGTGTGAAGCTACAGGCAGATCTAATAATAGAAATGAACTTACCTAAAGATGCATTGATTTTTATATTAGGTCATGTTGAGAATTTACGAAGAACATCTAGTGTACAAAACAGAAATCCTCTTGAGAATAGCATTGATTGCAAGAAGGTAATATTAGAAAACTAGAAACCCTTTCCTCCCAGAATGGTCCACATTCACATAATATATTTAGCGCACTGAATAGTTTAGAAAAGGTCATCTTTCAGATAAATGATAAATTTGATGAATTTCACTAGATTTAATCATCCCTTGAGATTTTATCAAAACAACAGAATAAGAAATGGATGCGAGAAAAAAATCTATTCTGCCTACATAATTTATTTATCAGAAACAGTATCAGTTTATTTAAGCCTGTGAAAGTATACATTTCTGTTATCATTTATCTATTGGTTCAAGAAAGTACCACACAAAATAAATCCTGATTCTTAGAGTACACACTATAATCGTTGCATAGCTTAAAGAAAAACAGAGAAATTTTATACACGGTATAAGAAGGGCTATCACAGAGAGCTAAGACATCCGTGTGTATCCTAGAGATCTGACCTAAGAGATAAGCAAATAGATTATTTTTTAATTCTTACCTTATCATACACTTGAAATTAGCTTCCAATTCAACAGGCGACTGTTTTGCACTTATAGGTTTATGTGTTTACATAGGAAAGCAAATCTGTTGACAAGTTTGTTTTTATTTTTCAGGGTAGTATGTTCTAGTGTGTTTTTGTATTTTCATCATTGGGTTTATAATATTTATTCATATATTTATTCTTAATCTTTATTATATGTGTAATGATTTCAGTTTGAAATACTAAGGTACAGCTTTAGTTTTTGTGAAACCCAATCATTTCTGAGGTTTTCTTTATCTTTAAAGAAGTTCTGTTCGGGCTGGAGAGATGGCTCAGCGGTTAAGAGTGCTGGATGTTCTTCCTGAGGTCCTGAGTTCAATTCCCAGCAACAACATGGTGGCTCACAATCGTCTGCAATGGGATCCGACGCCCTCTTCTGGTGTGTGTGAAGACATCTACAGTGTACTCACATACATTAAATACTACATATATACATACATCTTTTTTAAAAAGAAGAAAGAAAAGAAGTTCTGGTTCTCTTTGCTTCCTTTTTCCTATATTAAACTAAATCATTAATCCACATGTGTGACACATTTCAAAATATGTATAAGAAATAGAAATTTCTAACACAAAATATAATGGAACTTGGAGGACACAGCAACACTAATTATTAGGATTTGATGACAGCATAACATGTAAATGCAATGGATTACACTGCATCCCATAAATATGCAAAAATAATATGCATTGTTCAGTTTTTGATAATTAAGTTCAAGACAGCATTCTAAGTTTTCCTTTTTATGTAAAACAAGCAACCGTGTTCTTTTGGTAACCTTGATGCTGGTCTTTTCTGCTCTGTGGCTCTAGGGCGCCCCCTTTGTTGCTGTGTGGTTATTATTAGGATCCTTCCTGGGTCTCTTCACAGCCCACTCCTATTTTTACCTAGATCAAGGAAAGTAAACCAGGATATATGAACCAAATACGAGTTTCAGAATTATTTTTTAATTGTTTTCAGGATAATAATGTGTCATATTTTTAAAAATTTTTAAATTAAAGAAACAAGCAATCGATAGGAAAATAGAGAGAGGAAATATTTGAGAACATATGTGTCCCAGTATACTTCTCCCCCATCTCCTCCCACATCTGATCCTGCACCCCTTTTTTCCCTCCCCCTCTGGTTGAGAAATGGGGCCACCCACCCATCTCAAAAATATTAATCCAGAACTGCTCCTGTCAAAAGGAAATGCAGGGACAAAGAGTGGAGCAGAGACTGAAGGAAAGGCCATTCAGAGACTGCCCCACCTCGGGATTCATCCCATATGCAGACACCAAACCCAGACACTATTGTGGTTACTGGGAAGTGCTTGCTGCCAGGAGTCTGGTATAGCAGTCCCCCCAAGAGACTCTGCCAGAACCTGACAAATACAGAGGCAGATGCAGGCAGCCAAACATCGGACTAAACACAAGGACCCCAATAGAAGAGTTAGGGGAAGGACTGAAGGAGCTGAAGGGGTTTGCAACCCCATAGAAAGAACAATCTCAACCAACCAGATTCTCAAAACTCTCAGGGACTAAACCAACAACCAAAGAGTACACATAGAGGGACCCATGGCTCCAGCTGCATATGTAGCAGAGGATTGCCTTATCTGGCATCAATGGGATTGGAGCCCCTTGGTCCTGTGGAGGCTCAATGACCCAGCATAGGGGAATGCTAGGTGGTGAGGTGGGAGTGGGTGGGTGCATGAAGGAACACCCTCATAGAGGCAGAGAAAGGGGGATGGGTTAGGAGGATTGTGGAGGGGAAACTGGGAAGGGGGATAACATTTGAAATGTAAATAAATAAAATAACCAATAAAAAAAGAAAAAAAAACATATGTGACCCATAATAATACAGCTCACCCAGTTATTGTATGGCAGGAAAACTTGTCCCTTTCCGAGTCTTGATACAATTTTTCAGACCTTAGGCCTGTTTGGCGTGGATCTTACTCCCAGCAGCTGGGGTTTACATAAAGGTTACCACAGTAAGCAGTCTCATGCACCACCCTGCATGTGGGGTCCTAGGAGCTCATGTCTCCTGTGCTGCTCTCAGATAGCTACACTTGGGATTCTACTCTCTGTGTTTTGGCCAACACTCAGGAAGAACCAAACTCAGGATATTACCCCAAATCTCAGCGTGCTATGTCTTTATTAAGTGGATGATGAAAAGGACTGGAAGTTCTCCTTGTGAACTCTCAAGCAGCTCCATAAGCATAGGAATGTAGTCAATAAATGCTTGCTAGCTTAGCTTGTAACTCCTCACGTGGTGTCTCCACGCAAACTAATCATTTTGCATATGCTAGGAATTAAACTAATCAAACCAACACATTTCAATAAATATATAAGTGTGCATTAAAATTAAATTTCTCTCAGATAAATCAGAGTACTGCTACTAGAGAAATTATTTAACTTTAGCTCTTTTGTTAGGGGTAGTTCTCACAGATGAAGCTCAGCATAAACCTTCATGAGCAAGTGTATTCGCTGAAAAAGATGGAGTATTTTCTATTAGACAATTTGATCCACAGATGATGTTCAGTTATACTAGAGTCTGTGTTCTTGTGGTGTGAAGGGCTGGTCTCACACTCAAACCTTCTGACATCCTATGTTCACTACTTCAGACAAACTATTAAGATTTACTCTCAAGAGACCTCACTGAGCTGGGGACATAGCTCAGACAGTGAGGTGGTAGCTGATTAAGCACACAGGCCTGAGTTTGGTTCTCAGAACACTTGTGCAGTGCCTGGTACAGTGGGCACACGTAGAATATCAGAGCTGGGGATGTGGACTGGCCTGCCAGACTAGCCTAAAAATTGGGCTCCAGGTTCAGTAGAAGACTAAATAAATAAATAACTCTACAAACATCTTGGGAAACCTTTGTGTATGCCCAGGTAGAAAATAAAGACATGTTCATTTATGTCAAATTCAAAGCTAGGAAGACTAAAGGAGTCGAGCAGTTCCAGCAGTTCCAGATGACAATGACATGCAGGGGCAGAGTTTGGGGTTAAAACCTGGTGACCAAGTCAACTGCCTAATAAGAAAAACATCAAAGCATTTCATTAGAAAGTTCCAGAAGTCAAGTCCTTCAGAAGAAAGAGTAAGCAATGGACCAAGGTCTCCCTCACCTCAGGAACCTGTGACTAACAGACAAGACCTTCAAAGCATCTAATATAAATATGTGCAGGAACTTACCAAATAACGGATACATCATGAAGAAGAGTGGAATCTCATCAGTGAAACAAGAAAAACAAAAAAAAAAAGAAAAAAGACAAGAAGTTGGGAGAGAGGCGTGTAAGGAGGGAAGACGGTAGAGTGGGAAGAGGAAGTGCTTTTATAAAATTATCAGAAATTAATCAATTTTGAACGAGGTAGGAGAAGAGGAAAGGACATGTGCTTACTGTCAAATGGCTCAAATTTACAGTATTACAAGAAAAAATGAGCTGTGAGGAAGAACGATGTTAAAATTTGCATGTTAGAAAGGTATTTAATACCACCAAACTGCATACTTGAAAATAGTCGCCGGGCAGTGGTGGGGCACGCCTTTGATCCCAGCACTTGGGAGGCAGAGGCAGGCGGATTTCTGAGTTCCAGGCCAGCCTGGTCTACAGAGTGAGTTCCAGGACAGCCAGGGCTACACAGAGAAACCCTGTCTTGAAAAACCAAAAAAAAAAAAAAAAAAAAAAAAAAGAAAATAGTCAATATGCCAAATACTATGCCTATATCTTACCACCATTATAATGATAACTTAAAAGATTAAAACAAAATCCAATAAGATAACTGGGAAGAAATACTATATAGTGTTTGAAATGAGAGTGTTATCAGATTGGAAATGGCAAGAGAAGGTTTAATAAAAATTCAATATATTTATATGTACTACAATACAAACAGCAATAAGGAAAATTGTCCGCTCCATCCGATACAGTCCCAGTGTACGGCTCAGCGCCCACATACTTCCTCACACCACCTAGCAGAGATCAGCACAAACCATCGTCACTGTGCTCAGAAAATGAGCTTGAGTCCTCAGTCTTAAGGCAGAAGAGGATTGGAAACCTTCCTTAGAGAAAAGTAAAAGTATGGGCCAATGCTTTGAAAACACTGTAGCAGTATCAAATCAATTTTTGTTACTTGCAGTTCACCTAAGGAAATCTTCCAACAGCTCCCTCTATGTATTCTTCATACCTTTGTGAGGACCTGCAGCATGGCAGACCCTGTGGAAGGCCCCTACTAGAGACATAAAGTCGATGAGACACAATCATAGCCTTAAAAAGAAGTTAAAATCTAGATAAAATGATTTGAAGTACATGTATATGTAAAAAACTTTAGACTATACGCACCATGCTGGGCATGGTACCACATGTTCAAGCCCCGAAGTTCAGGGAAAGTGGGACTGCCATATCAATTCTGGCCTGACCTAAGGAAGCTCCAAGCCAGTATGAGCAATTTAGTAAGTTTTAACTACACACAATTCACACACACACACACACACACACACACACACACACACACACACACACGCACGCACAATGTTTCCAAGAATCCAAAGGCATGGAATACATCCCTGTAAGCTGTTGGTAAGAGAGGCCTTTGAGACTCCGGATATATTTCAGGTTATTGGCCCTCTTCTTGATTGCGCACCAGAACAAACATTTAAGGCCCTTGGTGAGGATACTGCCGAGTTAGGTTGCAAGACATTGGGAACTCAATCTGGATCTGAGCTGAAGGTTTCCTCTATGATAGCTCGCTTTCATAGGACCCAAAGATGCCACGAAACTGCTGGAAGAGTCCAACCTCTGCTGTGAATCTCAGAAAGTACAATAGTGGTTTCTATCTATGCCCACTGGTGAGATACTGGCGCGACTGTATTTGAGGTAACAGGCTACTATGATTAGATTTGAAGACTGCTTCACAGAGAAGAACTCATGTAGACACTGAAAATCTCATCAAGAACTAGTGACTGAGAGCTTGCCTCCTTAGGAAAGAACTACTACAGTTTTGATAAATGGCCATTGTAACAGACTACCATCTTAATACTTATCTTTCTAAAATCTTTATTAAACTATTTTTTTATTGATATTCCAAAATTGCTTCCCTTCCCAGTCCCCCCTCCCCGAGTTCTACACCCCTTTTCCTCCCTCCACCTCTGAGAGGGTGATCCTCCACCTGCCCATCCACCCCCAACTCACTCCCACCAGCATCCCTCTTCCACAGGATTAAGGGCATCCACTCCCACTGAGGTCATACAAGGCAGTCCTCGGCTACACATGTGCCCAGGGCCATAAACTAGGCAACGTATGCTCCTTGCTTTTTGGCTGAGTCTCTGGGAGCTCTAAGGGGTTCGGGTTAGTTGTCACTGTTGGTCTTCCTATGGGATTGCAATCCCCTTCAGCTCCTTCAGTCCTTCCTCTCACTCTTCCATATTGGCCCCAACCTCAACCAATGGTTGGCTAAAAGTATTTGCATTTGTCTCAGTCAGTTGCTGGTAGAGCCTCTCAGAGGACAGCCATGCCAGGTTCCTCTCTGCATGCACAATATGACCTCACTAATAGTGTCAGGATTTGGTATGCACGCATGGGATGGATCACAAGTTAGGACAGTCACTGGGTGGCCTTTCAGTCTCAGCTCCATTTTTGTCCCTGAATTTCCTTTAGACAGGAACAATTCTGGGTTAAAACTTTTGAATATGGGTGGGTAGCCCCCTACCTCACCTAGGGAACATATCTATCTACTAGAGGTGGTCTCTTCCAGTTCCAACTCCCCACTGTTGGGCATTTCAGCTAATGTCATCTACATTGAGTCCTGGTAGCCTCTCACATCCCAGGTCTCTGGAACTTTCTAGAGGTTCCTTCTGCCCCCTAACCTGCACTGCTACATATTTTAATTCATTTAAATACTCTGGATGTCCTTCCTGTCTCTCTCCATACCTGTTCCTGCTCCTCCTTTTCTCTTCCTCCTCCCCTCTCCCACCCAGTTTCCCCCTTTGCCTCCTATGATTATTTTGTTTCCCTTCTAAGTGGGTTTCAAGTATCTACACTTGGGCCTTCCTTCTTGTTAAGTTTCTATGGTTGCTGAGTTATATCATGGGAATTCTGAACTTTTGGCTAATTTTCACTTCTCAGTGAGTACATACCATGCATGTACTTTTGGGTCTGGGTTATGTCACTCAGGATGATATTTTCTAGTTCCATCTAGTTGCCCTCAAATTTCATGATGTCCTTGATTTTGTAGCTGACTAATATTCCATTGTGTAAATGAACCATGTTTTCTGTATCCATTCATTGTTTGAGGGACATCTGGGTTGTTTCCAGCTTCTGGATATTACAAACAAGGCTGCTATGATCATAGTGGAGCATGTGTCCTTGTGATACGGTGGAGCATCTTTTGGGTGTATGCCCAGGAGTGGTATAGCTAGGAATACCAGATTCACTAATGCTGACCTTAGCCTTCCTCGACTTCTCTTTGTAGTAGGCAGCAGTTAATGCAAGGACTCCCACAACTGAGCAATGTATGAAAATGTGTAACTGGAATAGGCAGTCCTAAATTGGCCATTTATATCAAGCTACCTCCATCCAATGCTCAGGGCACATTGCTGAAGAGGAGAGAAAAAGAATGTAACTACAGAGCCAGGAGTTAGGAAGGAGTGCTGCTTCCACACATGTCAGCCATTGTACCCATGAACTCTCAGAAGCTGTGATTGCCTGCACCAGATCTCTGCAAGACTGGCCCTGTTACCATGTCATAACACATGGTGGAGGGGCTCACAAGGCCCTATCCCTTACTGAGGATCTAATGGGAGTGGGAATAAAAGAATCAAGGCAGGAGGGTGGTCACAAGAGGAGAGGTGGTAAGAGAAATTGCAAAGAATGGCTAAAATTCAATATATAAATCTATAAAATTGTTAAAGAATAAAATGTTTAAAATAAATAACTCATGTGTTCTGCCTCCTTTTTAGAAAACAAAGTCTACTTCTCTGAAGGTACTTCCAACAGTAGCAGGCTGGTGATAGGCCCATATGGTGCATGGGATATTTGGGGACAATTACTTAATTAGAAATTCTCCTGAGCCTTGGCTACATTACACTTAAAAAATATTTTGTATTTCATCACTTATAGAAAATCACCTCTTTGAAAGTGTTTTGAGTATTCAGTTGTACTTCACTGCAAAATTGCTTTTCCTGGTAATGATTTTGTTAATTAAGGAAGCCAATGTTACCCTAGTTGCCCCATTTGTAAGAACTTTGCTTCCATCAACACAGTTCATTTCTTACAATACTTTCTCTCCAGAGAATCAGAATTTCTCAGAAAACGTTTGTTAATCTAAAATATTTAAATGCTAGATGGTAAAAGATTTTGTTGCACAGGTAGATATGTATTATAAGTGTAATTATAACTGTAATTATACACTGTTAAAGTACACAGAAATATTTGCCATATACTAAATGAAATTGAATTACTAATAAAACTTTGCATACTAATTATATAAATGATTGAAATACGTTTATGAATATTGATTATTAAAGATTTTGAAACAAATTAATATCCCTACATTAAAAAGTAATAAAAAGATCATCAGTGAAAGGCATTGATTTATTTGTACTAATAGTATGAGTGACTAAAATCTCTAGACTATAGGATGTGTTTATCAAATTTCTCTTCAAATAACAGAAATAAAGTGATTATTTCTGATCCCAGCTTCTGGGGACCAACAATCTTAAATGAGATTTTGAATATGTTGGTGAGTAACTTTCTCAGTCCACTGTTAGAAGACACCTCCGCGGGTATGTATCTTCCAAAGTGATACAAGCACAAGTACATTGTCTCCATGGAGAAAAGAAGAGACATAGAGGTCACGGTCACAGAGAGGTTTTCTTGGTGCCTTATCAAATGATAGACTGCTTTGTTGAAGTAACTGAAGCCTAATTGGGAGACTGATAGATGGTCCTTACTCAGCTGTGAAAATTATGTCGTTGGGACATGACATGAATGTTGCAATCATGAACCCTCAGCTGCAGTTGTCACCTGAAGGCTCCTCAGCCTTCTACTAAGTATGGGAGATGGCTTTATGCAACCCATTTCTACCTGTGAAACTCTGGGCAGTAACACACACATTCACACACACAAGAATCAGATAAAACCCCCAAACCAGAAGCCATTATATATTGTTGATTTTTCTCAAGTACTTCATTTTCTCTATAAAATATTATATAATTATAAAAATTCTGTAATCCATATACTTTATAGGATGTACTTCATTTTCTCTGTAAAATATTGTATAATTATAAAAAGTGTATAATTCATATACTTTAGGGTTCTGAACTAACCCTATTCAAGAATTCTAGATGCACTTGGAAAAGAAAGAATATCTTATGGTTTTTCACTCAGGATGATCTTTTCTAGCTCCATCCACTTACCGGGAAATTTCATAATTTTCATTTTTTAATAACTGAGAAATACTCCATTGTGTAAAGATACCATACCATATTTTCCTTATCCATTCATCCTTTGATGGACAGCTAGGTTTTTTCCCCAATTTTGGGCTACTATTATTAGGAAAAAAAATGAACATGGCTGTGCAATTTTCTCTGGAGTAGGATGAAGAGGCCTTTGGATATATGCCTAGGAGTGTGCTCGAGCTGGCGCTCTAGGTAGATGGAATCTCACCATTATGAGGAACTACTATATCGATTTTCATAGTGGACGGACACGTTTGTGCTCCGGCCAGCAATGGAGGAGTGTTTCCCTTACTCCACATCCTCCCTAGCATAAGCTGTCATTTGTTTTATTGATCTTGAGCCTTCTGGTTGGTATCAGATGAACTCTCAAAGTAGTTTTATTTGCATTTCCCTGATAGCTAAGGATGCTAAACATATCTTCAAGTGTTTGTAGCCATTTAAATTTCCTCTCTTGAAAATTCTCTCATTAGGTTTGTACATCAATTTATAATTGGGTTTATTGTTTCCTTGACTCCAGTTTTTATATATATTTATGTATACATATATGTGTACCAATAATAATCAAAGAAGAAGAAGAAGCATTGATTTGAGAGTGGGGTACATGGGAGGGATTTGGGGAAGCTCCTTGTTAGGAGCTGAAGGAAGAAAAAAGAAAGAAAATAATGTAATTCCATTTTAATTAGAATCCATTTTAAAGGTTTTTTTCCTGGTACAAATATATGGAATCACTCTCAAGATGACTGTGAAGCTTGCAAGAGGTCATCGGTGAAGGGGTATAGAGAAGGAGGTTGGTATAATGCTGACATTTAACTCACAGTATGATCTGTCCATGACACAGTTAAGATGATCTTTGTGGTAATGAGCCAGCTGGAGAAGATTCAACCTTGAAATATAATAATCCCAGGAGAGGAGGCCCAGGACAGAAAGCTGGGGGCAGTTCGGCATTGGTTAATATCATGCTCAATCATCTGCTACATTAAGTTTTGGCCAGGGAAGCTGGGAAAAAAATAAAGCAGAAACTTGCTCATTACAGAAGTCTAAGGACAGTAAATTCCTCAATCATTCCTACCTTCTCCCCTAAGCCTCCCTCCCTGAAGAGTTACAGCTAAGAGCAAGTAGATATCGTTCATAAAAGTCTTTGGCCACAAAGCAAGCAAAGAGTCAATGCACTCAGAAAAGAGCTTTCAAAAAGACCCAGAAATCTTCACTGGGCTTCCGTAGGTTTATTGATATTTCCCACATAGGAACAATTACGATTCTCCCTCTAGGTCTCTCTTCCAAGAGAAGAGTTCTTCTAGGTCATCCAGATATACTCCTATTCCACCCTTCAGACCAAGAATAATGTTTAACATTCTTAGAAACTAAAAAGAGAAACTCCCTTCAGCCCCTAACAAATACCTTCCCTCCATTAATCTCTCTAAGTATCTGTTTGAATTCATTTTTTGTCTTTCACTTCTAAATTCTCCATAACAATCTCTAAAGGTAAATCAACCAACATGAAATACTAAGACACCCCATCAAAAGCCAAAGGAAGGGTGTGATGCTCTTTCCTCTCTGAATACAGCAAGAGGCTAACATAATCTTAAACCAGCTACATCACCAGAGTTTTTATTTGGATACTTATTTTCATATTTTACTGTTAGGAAAACTAGTATGTTTTTGAAAAACAAATATTTCAAATAACAGCCAAAGTCAGTGTAAATAAAGTTTTCACATAATTGACTCCCTTTCCATAAATTTCTACCAGTATATCTATGCTTCTTTTATATTCTTCTTCTGCTATTAGTGTTATTATTAATTTGTCCTTCTACCCCCTGGTACTTTGGGCTTACCTGACAAACAAAGCCACATTTCGAGCCTTGCCCAGCATGGGAGACCCGTGCTTACTGACAGGTCAACTCTGCCAATAATGACCATCTGTTCATCTGACTCGTAGCCTTCTAATTTACTCATCATTGACCTGAATTATATAAACCTAGACTGAAACAATCCTCATGTTTATCCCCAATCTAATGTATTTCACCATCAGCAAACAGTAACAGTCACTTTTGTGTCCGCTCTTCTCTGAAGGCTAAGAGTTAGATGATTGAACTTCTTTCCTCCTCCAAAGAAAATTATCTTCATTGGCACACGACTCACTCCAAGGCAGGACATTTTGGCAAATAGACAGAATTTAAAAGATGTCCCCCAAAGGTATCTATTAGTTATTGGAGCACTAGATACTAGTGGTATATATAATGAAGTCTATTTTAGGTCCATACCAATACTGTTGATTTCTAACTCGAACTATGTATGTATTTTACAGATAGGGGAAGAGGAGAGAACAAGGAAGGGAGATATCGCACAGATGGATCTCTACTAGATTCCTGCTAGGTGTCATCAAGCTCAATACTAATGCTATGGACATGTAGATAACATCAGAATCAGTCCTACCACCTACACATAATTTCTGAAGTCAGTTTTGGGGTCCAAGTTGCTTTGTGTGTGCTTGTTTGACCTATTATAAATTGGACTTCCCATGACAGCCTTCAATTAATTTTCTAGAGTAGCTCACAAAACTTGGGGAAATATTGTCCTTAATTAGTTTCTTTTAAACGATGTTACCAAGAGTATAAATGAGCAACCTCACAGAAAATGCGTGAAAGCCAAGGTAAATGGGAAGGAGCGTGGTAAGTTCGTGCAGTCTGTGGCTAAGTCAACCTCCAGGAACCTTGATGTGCTTAGAATTCCTTCCATCTCAGTTCTTTGCAGTTTTAGGGAAATTTCAACACATAGGTATGATTGTTTATGAACTCCCTCAGAAAAGCTGAAAGTCAGGGTAGAACATCCTTGCAGCTACCACTTGGTTATTCTCTGTCCATCTGCTGCAAAGACAATAAATGTGGCCTTTTATGTTGTACAATAGAAAATGCCTGCAGAAACAAACTGATTATACGTTATTATTATTATTATTATTATTATTATTATTGTGCACAGAAGAAAATTTTTCTTAGGAAAAATGCACCTGTGTTTAAGATTAACAAAATTATATTTCTAGGATTATTTTTGAACACAGGAGTGTCTAAACCCTCCTTCCACTACATGATGAGAAATTGTGTTGCTGAGAAATGTTGTTATTGCTGTTGTTGCTGCTAATTCTGGTGCTGTTGTTGATGCTGTTTGATCTTCTATACATCTCTGTTTATCAAGAATGTACTGAATGTTTATTAGGCCCAAGAGTCCTCAACAGATGCTGACATAGCCCTCTCCGTGTAGATAAAATTAGCTTTGCACACCACAAGGGTAGCTTTTCCTCTATGTGGGACAAGTCTCACTCACATATCCAGATGGCTTTCCCACTCACATTCTGGAAGTCCTTGGCACAATGTGTTCTTAAAATATATATACACACACACACACACACACACACACACACACACACACACACACAAATAGCACAGAAAGAAAAAGAAAAATAATGGGGGAGGGGTGTCAAGTGGGGAGGGAGCTGGGAAGGCAGGACAAGTAGAGATTGTTGGGTAGAACTCAGAAGATTGAACAAGGTGTATGCAGTTAACAGATAGTGTTCAAACATCAGGTGTCTTCCTGCAATCCTCTACTCTCAACGAATCAAAGTTCAGAGAATGAGTGGCTTTGGAGTACTCAGCCATTTATACCATCCCACCAGGCTCAGGAAAATCACAAAAGATGAGTCAGAAAGCGTCAGAGGACAGAGAAGACAAGATTGCTACAAAATAAGAACTTTTGGACATGACAAGGACACTGATGTCATGGACCCACAATAGCTGTGGTTGTCTGCTGGTCAACATTCCAGCACAGGGAGGGAGGGGCAGCAGGAGACTTGACCCATAACCAAAGATGTGCAGTTAACGGCTATTGGAAAGGGAGGGTCATTTGTCTGCAGCCTCTCCTGATCCATGCTCCAGCAGATACCCCACCCCTACCAATGCATAGATGGGCCAGCCAGCTCCAGCAATCTCTCTCTCTCTCTCTCTCTCTCTCTCTCTCTCTCTCTCTCTCTCTCTCTCTCTCTCTCTCTCTCCCTGCTTTTATGAGTGCCAGGACTCATCATTACATCTGTGCAGAATGTGCTCTTCTGAGCGGCGACACCTCTCCAACTCTTGACTCCTTTTAAAACCATTTGGACTTTGATGTTCATGGAGCATGAGGATAAAAAATAAATCACGAAAATTAGAGAAACTTTCCTTTTCGTTGCTCCAAATATGAGTGGTTTGCCTCAGTGATGTTTTTAATATGTTCTAATTGCTGATTTATTATTGTA
This sequence comes from Uromys caudimaculatus, assembly GCA_028551405.1. Classification (NCBI taxonomy): domain Eukaryota; kingdom Metazoa; phylum Chordata; class Mammalia; order Rodentia; family Muridae; genus Uromys; species Uromys caudimaculatus. Next base: position 62,901,611 of record CM052713.1, on the reverse strand, counting down.
AGACGTTCCTAGCAGAAAAAGATATTGCAAGCACCTTTAAAGGACCTACGAAGCTGTACATAACTCCTTGTATACAGCGAGGCCACGGAATGATATTTATAATACTTCAAAAGTTTAATGAGGTTTTTCTGGGATGTCTGGCTGAAAAGTACTCAAACAGTCTGTGACAAGAAGCTAGTGTGCTTTCTGGTAAAGAATTTTTTGGTCATGCTGGAAGTGCGCAATTTGCTTAAACCTGCCGACCATTTAGTAGGTTACCATTTGCCAAGCTCATAAAGGAAAGGTTTGTGAAGGAAAAAATTCACCCTCTTCTCCTTTAGCCTTCTGTATCTTGTCCAAAACAGACTGACCAAAGCCAAATGTTTAAGGGTTGGGCTCAATTGCTCTACTTTAAATAGGAGTCACAAATAAAACTGTCAACCAGTAAGAATAAACGCAGTGAGCATCCTGCCCAGTGTGGTAGACTTAGTCTAGCCAGTATTGCCAGAGCAAATACATCCGTAGAGCTCAGTCAATGACTGGCAAATTTTGACTCAAACCCAGCCACAGGGAGTGGCAAAGCAATCAGTCCTCAAATCCCCTCAGCGAGGCTTCAGATGTTTTAAGCGCTGCCTGCTATTGCAACCTAAGTAACATTTCAGACATGTTTTCCTCCCTGAAATCTGAAAATAGATCTGATCATATAGTTTCAAGTTAAGAATCTAAAAGAATATTAAAGGAAAATATCAATTTTTCTTTAATAGCTTTTCTTTAAAGCTGGATTCACAACAGATACACAAAGACAGCTTGAAAGCGAACACGTTCAGGCTCCAGGGAGGATGCAGTTGACTTCAAAACCATGGAAAAGAAAAGAAAAGAGATTCCTTTAAAGAAAAGCAGATTGTTATCCAGTGAATTTCAACTTTGGTGGTCTGCAAAACCCAAGGGTGTTTAGAGTACAACAATTGCTTCAGCCACGGAAACATGCGGCTATGTACCTCCTCAGGGAGTAGTTCTTCACTGGAGCCTGAGGATTATCTGTGATAACAAATGCTTACTTCAGACTAAGTAAACCAGAAGTTCTAGGAGGAAGTCCCAGGAGACTCTGAAGTCCAGCCCCATAAACTGAAGCCTGCCAACAAAGGGAAGGTTAAAAAGTTGTGAGGAATGTTCTCCAAATTGCCTGAAAATTACTCTCTCTTAGGATACCTAATGTACACTTAAACCTATTGTATACCAGCCTACAAAAGAAATATCTGGAAATGTATGGTTTAATGCTCTCTGAACACTCCTTGTCATTAGGAACCTAGTGTAACATTTGAGTAAAAACATAAAAATCTTAGTAGGGATCCACATGGACAACAAAATCTTATTTAATCTGAGCTCTAAATTACAACAAAAGCCTCGTTCAAGTAAGAAAGTCTACATGAATGAAGGCATGCTTCAAAAGAAACTCAATCTCCCCTATTCCAATTTAACTCATAAGAAGACAGGAGACCCATAAAAGGTTAAAAACGGGATGGGTGCCTAGGCAACAGTGCAGGA
>CM052713.1:62828579-62899987 GCA_028551405.1 Uromys caudimaculatus | reverse complement strand
GAGCATCTTTCTAGCAATGCCTCTAGATCTCTGTTTATCTATGTTGTTGTGTTGAGCTGGATTCCAGAGCATCTTTCTAGCAATGCCTCTAGATCTCTGTTTATCTATGTTGTTGTGTTGAGCTGGATTCCAGAGCATCTTTCTAGCAATGCCTCTAGTTTAGCAAGCTCAGATGCTCACACAAATTGGCTGTGTAATACCACACAAAAATAATCCTTATGAACATCTGTTTAGATAGCTACATTGCAGTCAATGACTTGAGACTACATTGCCATATTGGTTAGGTTATGGCTACTTGACCAAAGTAGAGTCATTAGAGAGGAGGGGACCTCAACTGAAAAATGCCCCTATAAGATCAGATGAAGCATTTTCTTAATTAGTGATTAATGTGGAAGGGCCCAGCCCATTGCGATTGGATCATCCCTGGAGTGGTAGATCTGGTGTCTGGATGAAAATACACTCAGTTAGACATGTGGAACAAAGCAATTAGTAGCACTCCTCCATGGCCTCTGTGTCATCCTACCTCCACTTAGCTTCTTTGCTTAGTTCCTGTACTTACCTTGAATATTGAACAGTGATGTAGAAGTATAAACCAAATACACCCGTTTGTGCCCAATTTACTTTGATCATGGTGTTCCATCACAGCAATAGCCACCTCACCTAAGACAATTGTTCACCACTCCCTCTTCAAACACTGTACTGTTCCTGAAAGACTATAACCAACCTAAACTCAAAGAAGGCAAGGGTGAACCATTTGCATTTTCCCCTGAAAGACGCCACGACATTAGCGGCAATAAGCATCCTGGTAAGTAACCAATGTTCTACAGATATCTAGAGGGATATGATAGCTCCAGTAAAACATGGTTGTACCAGGGATCATGTGGTCAAAAGCACAACTGTACATGCTGCCAATGAATGGATGGTTTTCTGGAACAGAAGCTTTAGAATTTGTAACAGGTAAAATATAGGGATTCTTGAGATACAGGAATCCCTTCTAGTCTTCTAATGAAAGTGCTTTTCTTCTTTTGAATGGTGCCAAATTAGCAACTGGCATAATTTGGGCTTGTCTTAATTTCTTGCCTATTGCTTTGAAGGGATACCATGACCAAGGTAACTTATAAAATCAATTACAGTTTCAACGGGTGAGTCTATGACCATTATGGTGAGGGAGTATGGCGGCCGACTTGGTTCTGAGAGCTTACATCTGGTCCACTATACCTGGTGCATATGTGTCACACATATATACATACATACATACATTCACAGAGAGACAGAGAGAGACAGAGAGACAGAGAGATAGAGACAGACAGAGAGACAGAAACAGAGAGAAAAGTAGAGAGGCACGGAAAGAAACAGACAGAGATAAAGACATGCAGAGAGAGACAGAGAGATAGAGAGAGAGACAGAGACAAAGAAACAGAGAACCAGAGGCAGAGAAACAGAGACAGAGAGCATCCCTGGGACTGGCATGAGATTTTGCAATCCCAAATCTCACCCCATATCTTCCAAGCAGACCATGCCTGCTAACCCTCAAATATATAAGCCCATGGGGGCCTTTCTCGCCCAAACCACCACAGTGCTACAACTTGAAATGTATTACTTTTCTGGGAAACCACAAGGTTTTCAAATCTTCCTGGACTGACTTTTGGTCCAGAGTCTCACTATAAATCGGGTTCAAATCAGCTAGCAAGAGCCATGCAACTGCCTAAATTCTGTGCCTCCTTGAAATTTTTTAAATTAACTTTGTATTAAGTATTTTCCTTCTCACATGATTTCAAACATCTAATTGCTTACATAAACTATTAATCAACTCACTTTTCAAAATGTTTACTTTTTTACTTATTCACTTTACATCCTTTCACTGACCCCTTCCTGGTCACCCCACAATCCTTTACCCATCTGTCCCCTACTGCCCCTCTCCTCTGAGCTAGGGGGGCTGGGTATCCCCCCTCAGCTTGGCATTTCAAGTCTCTGCAAGGCTAGGTGCATCCTCTCCCACTGAGTCCCGAGAAGGCAACCCAGCTAGTAGAACATATCCCACATACAGGCAACAGCTTTTGAGATAACCCCCATTCCAGTTGTTTGGGACACATCAAGCTGCACATCTCTACATATGAATACAGAGGCCTAAGTCCTGCCCATGTATTTTCTTTGGTTGGTAGTTCAGACCTGAAAGCCCCCAGGGTCCAAGTCAGTTGACTCTGTTGATCTTCCTGCAGAGTTCTTATCCTCTTCAGGACTGCAATTCCTATTCTTTCATAAGAGTCCCCAAGGTCCATCCACTGTTGAGCTGTGTGTGTCTACATCTATTTGGGTCAGCTGCTGGTTGGAGCCTCTCAGAGGACAAAATGCTTCTGTTTGCAAGCATAACACAGTATCATATAGTGTTAAGGACTGGTGCTAGCCCATGGGATAGATTTCAACCTGGACCAGTTGTTGGCCATTCCCTCAGTCTCTGCTCCAGCCATCGACTATGCCTGTGTTTCTTCAAGACATTAAATTTTGTGTTGAAAATTTTGTGGGTGAGTCGGTATCTGGGGTCCCTGTCTGGCTACAGGAAGTAGCCTCTTCAGTTTCCATATTCCCAATACCACCCTCACTGGTTCTTGGGTGGCTCCCTTATCCCAGGTCTCTGTCTCATCTTGGAGATGACTGCCTCCCTATCAGTTACAGATTTCCATTCATTTTCATGGCCATCTAGTCATCTCTCTTGTCCTTCCCCACCCCTGATCCTGAACCCCACATTCCCCTACCCCTCCTCCTTCCTTCCCAGTTCTCTCCCTCCATCTGCCTTTAATGAGTGTTTTACTCCCCTTTCCAAGTGAGATCCAAGCTTCCTTGCTTGGGCCTTTGTTCTTGTTTAGCTTCTTTGGGTCTGTGAAGTATAACATGGTGCCTGTATTTTATGATTAATATCCACTTATAAGTGAGTACATAACCATGCATGTCCTTTTGTGTCTGTTTTTCCTCACTCAGGATGATATTTTCTAGTTCTATCCATTTGCCTGTGAAATTCATGATGTTCTTGTTTTTAATAGCTGAGTAGTAGTCCATTGTGTAGCTGCACCATGCTTTCTCTAATCATTCTTCAGTGGTGAGACATCTAGGTTGTTTCCAGTTTCTGGCTATTTTGAATAAGGCTGCTATGAACATGGTTGAGCAAGTGTCTATGAGGAATGCTGGAATACCTTTTGTGTATATGCCCAGGAGTGGTACAGCTGGGTCTTGAGGTAGAACTATTCCCAGGTATCTGAGAAAACACAAATTGATTCTGAAGTGGTTGTGAATATTTGCACTCCCACCAGCAATGACAAAGTGTTCCCCTTGCTCCACACCTTCGCCAGCATGTGCCATCACTTGAGTTTTTGACCATAGCCATTCTGATAGGTGTGAGATGGAATCTGAGTTGTTTTGGTTCCCCTGATGAGTAAGGACTTTGAACATTTCTTTAAGTGCTTCTTGGCCATTTGAGGTCTGTCCGATGAGAATTCTCTGGATAGTTCTGTACCCCATTTTTAAAATTGAGTTATAAAGTTTCTTGGTATCTAATTTCTTGGGTTCTTTGTAAATTTTAGATATTAGCCCTCTGTCAGATGCAGGATTGGTGAACATCCTTTCCCAACCTCTGGGCTGCCAATTTGTCCTATTGACAGTGTCTTTTGCCTTATAGAAGCTTTGAAGTTCTGTGAGGTCCCATTTGTCAATTGTTGGTCTTAGAACATGAGCCATTGGTGTTCTGTTCAGGAACTTGTCTCCTGTACCAGTGCCTTCAAAGTTATCAAATTAGCTCATAACATCTAAACTCAGTCTCCCTCAAAATTGGAGAGCATTGAAAAATTACCAACAAATGCTTTTGTCAAACTGTGTAACAAATAGCTGGTAGTCTAATTCTAGTAATGTCATTACTTTGATCATTAACACAGTTTTTACTGTTTATAATCATACATATATTCTGGTCCCCTACATTCCCCCATCAGAATTGATCATTAATCACTAGTCATAAAAATCTAATATTTTTCTTTCCTGATTCTCCAATTTTATTTTCCAAAATTCTCTTCCACAAACCAGCACTAAAGCTTCTAAACCACACAGAGTACCAATAACTGCCCCATTCCTGGTAGTAAGTTTTATGGTAGATAACTTGGAGTTACTGTGATAATTTACCTGAAACAATCAACTTACCAAGAGAAAGCTTCAGTTCTGTATACTAGTTTGAAAGGCATCCATCCGTGACTGTCCTTTTAGCTCTGGGCCTGTGGCAGGGCACAGAATCATGGTGAAAACTGTGCAGTAGAGCACAGATGCTCAACTTTCCACAACCAGAAAGCAAAGACTTAGAGGAAGGAAGAGGCCAGGGTCCCAGTAAAACTGTGCAGGGCCGGCTGCCAATGACTTACTCCCTACAGTTTGTCACACGTACTAAAGCTTTCCTCACTTCACCAAAACACCATCAGCTAGAAGTCACGTCTTTAAAAAATCAGTTTGAGGGGACATTTAAAATCCAAGCCAGACATGGGATAAACACAGTATTTTCTTACATACGTTGGTGCAATTTGAGCAAGATAAAAACCTGTACACGATTTCAAAAGCCCAGCATGGATGAGAGAAAGGGTCACAAAGTCCATCTTTAGGGGAGGAGCTTTGGCAAGATGGGTGCTGAGAGATAGAGAGCATGTTGGCTTCAGGGATATAACTCCTAAGAGTCCACATAGGTCCTAGTAGATACCCTGCACCCATGAACATACAGTGCACTCAGAGGCTTAAAAAAGGGATACAAGAAATTGGAAGGAAAGGTAATGGGAGGAATGGGGAGGGAGTGGAGGGGAAGGATGATGGGTGAATTTATCAGAATAGCTATATGCATGTATGAAATTCTTAATCAAAAGTCATTTTTATTAAAAATTAAAATAACTACAAATGGAAAAAGAAGCAACTGCTGACAGCTTATTTAGCCTTTAATCTTCTTCACCTGCAGAAATATTTATTAATTTTTTGTGATTGGGTGTTAATAAATTCAAAGCTATAATTCCAGTTGCAAGGGATTACATATCAGTCTAGGTATGGAAAATTTCCAGTATGTTTATAAAACATAATTTTATGAAAACAATATGATTATCTGACATGTTCAAGCTTCATTGAGGGTTTTACTATGTATATTGTATTTTACTGTTTTTTCTAGAAAAGAACTCTCTTGAGAACAGTGAACTGCTATCGAAATCACTACTCACCTGGGAGAGAACTTTCAGTTCAAGAACTTGGCAGACAAAGTTGTGGGAAGTGAGATTTGCAATTTGTATTTTGTCTGAGCTTTCATTTCAGGACAATGTGCACTGTCTTTCAAGGTTTGCAGATCAGTGAACTCTGTTCATAAATTCCATTAGTATTTTATTAAGGTTTTATTTTCTAAAGGCTGGAGGAAGGAATGTGAGTGGATTTTTCTACTGTATCGTGAAGAAGTCACTCTACTCAACACTTGAGGCATCAGAAGCTAGGTGACTAATCCCTTCATAGCACCCTCCTGCACTCATGGGCACCAACACTGTTAATTCTCTGCAATTGCTTTCATTGTCTGCCCCATGTAGGAATGGCAAGAAACACCGACTCACTCATGCTATTCTCCTGCTGCTCATCAAAACTTGTTGCTGTGAGGCTGCTGATCCTCAAAGTTCACCAAACACAACCCTTGCCAGTGTTAAGCAACAGGGTTGGGAAGAGCTACTTGAAAGGCCACAGGGTAAGGACAGGCAGCAGGCAGGTGAGGAAGGGACCAGGAGTCACTGTCATAGCAACCATTATGACCCCTTCTCTCCACTCTCCTAAAGCTGCAAACTCACAGATGACTGTGCTTAACTGCCTTTATGAAAAGAAAACCAAGCCCAACACATGTGTGGGTTGAACTTGGCAGTACAGTTTTGTGGAGTGACATTAGCTGAGAAAGAAGACAAACAAACAAGAACAAAACAGACAGACCTTGTTTTCCGCGAGAGATACAAGAGAGGCTATTTGACTCCAAACAAATCTCAATTACACTCTCATTTCCTTATCAAAGTTTTTTTGCCTTTTCATTTAATAGCTACTTTTATTCTTTTTTAACATAAACCTTTGATTGTGTTTTTCTACAATCTATTTTTTTTAATCAAAAGGCCTTATAATGACCATAAGGAGGGAAATGTACCAATAAGGTTGAATAACTTGATATATTAGGAGAATTAACAATTAATAAGAACTTACTTTCTCTAAATATTAATAAGAACCAAATTGGTTTTTAGTTTCAGCCAAGTTTTCTTTAGTTCAAAAAGTTTTCCCTCAAAAAAAAATTATCAATCAGCAAATAAAAGACCTACTTATATGATTCAGAAACATCTATATTAAATGAGCAAAAAGTTGTGAGTTCCTCATGAAATGCACCTTTTAAACAAATCAATGTTGAAGAGACTAAAACATTATTGATGGGATATTTTGGAAATAAATTAATAACAATTAACTGGAAAGGTAGCAAGGAATACTAACAAAGAAAAACAACAAAAAAAAAATATGGAGGAATTTCATTTAGAAATTCAAGTATGAACTTAGTATCCTGTTGGCTGTGCCTTGGACTGCTCGCTGCCTGACCTTACCTGCCCTTGGGGGTTGGAGGTGAGGCCACAGAGTCAATGACCCAGACTCTGGGAGCAGGTGAGAAATGCACAAGCTCTCTGAACACGGCTGCAAGCTCCCTTAATACCCTCCACCTGTGACCCACTGGTCCCAAGAAAGCCTCGCTTCTAAACAGCAGTTCCTGATTGGCTGGCATTGTTTGCACCAGAAATCCTTGCTCTCTCAGGCAGTCCTCAATTAGGTCCTCCTTCAGGACATGCTTTTGTGGCTCTTGGCCCTTGACATTTACATAGAGGCGGCCCAGCCGTTCCTGCTACAGTACCCCATGACTTTTGCAGATCACCGGCAAATGGAACACAGGTCCAAGAATTGCTTTGTCTGTCAGGGTTCTATGTCACGCTCAAGTTCCACCCACAGTACGGAGACTATGTCCACCAAAATAAATTATTTCCTTGGGATACCAAAGAATTTAGTCAGTACACAAATGTTAATTGAATGCCTAATACACACCCAGATGAGATACTCCAAGCTATAATGACAGTCAAATAATATCTATATTTTCCCCTAAATTTAGTTTGTAGAGACATGCTTCCTTCTTCAAGCATAGCCCACAGTAAGATGGACAAGGAAGACAGTCACACTGGAAGATTCCGTCACTCTCCACAGATGTTCCCATGAATGGATGGCTAATGTGTGCAAAGATGAATGTGGTTTCCCTACACAACTGCTGGAAAGCTATTGGTACTCTGAGCCTTTAAAGTCTCCCCTCTGGGGAGAGTAGTCATGAGCTTTCATAACGCAGAACTTTCAGGAAAATGATGACCACTTGGACATTTTCCTGTCCATGCCTCCCTCCTTAAACTGAAGCAAATGAGCACATAGTCAAATAGACTCAGCGCTTGATTGAAGAAAGCTTCCTGATTAGACATACTAAGTACATTTCAGCACTGATCCCAGGTTGTATGTGGGAGCCAACAGTTTTCTGAGATAACTCTTTCCTTGTGATGACTTCATCTTTGCTGTAAATATGTGTACTACTTCATATCTCACTGAACTGGGAACTGAAAGAATGAGAAAATGAAAGCCAAATCCATATACCATGAAGATGGGAATTGTGATTTCAATGCTACATCTTGGGAGAACTGAAACATGGAGAATTTTAATGTTTCCCTAAAATTTCTTCTTTGTATAGCAACTTGTTTTACATAGATCAGGATATCATGAGTTTACAAGTAGTTGTGTAAACTGAAATCTCGGTGCTCACAATCCTGGCAAAATCACAAAGTTCTGTCATAAATGGAATTTCTGGTCACATAAAACTTTGAGTTTCTCACATTCAATATTGTAGTAAACAAACGTCAACTTGGCAGCATGAGTAAAGCTCAAATGAATCAGTTAGCAGTGATTGTTCAGCACATAACTGTAGTGCACACTGGGACACACTTTGGAACTGGCTTTACCTAGATAGTCTGTAGAAAAGTTCAATGAGATATTTCTACTGCTTCTATCAGTTACTCCCCAAAGAGGTGGGCACTCCTGTCCCTTCATCTTCAGGGAAGTAGAAGAATGCACATGCAGGGACAGTGTAACCAAGGCTAGGAAATGCTTCTGAGGACACAGAATAAGTTTAAGTGCTAACACAAATGCAACAGGTCACACCCATCTCTACCTACAAGGCCTCAGGGATTTGGGATGAGCTTCATTTCTTCCTCATTCTTTTCTTCCTCCCCTTTCTTCTTTATGCTGATCCCTTTTGTTACTTCCTTCCGTCCCACTACCATACCACATAGTTGAAACTTTATTGTTCTTTTATGGTTATTAGTGTTCAGAGTTACCATACATGTAATTTTGACAGCCTCTTACATTTATGCCATTGTTCTTTGTTCTAATTCATTCTTCTTCCCCATTTCCCTCCCCTGTGCCCTCACCCCTCCTCTGATCCTCCTTTTCACACTCAATACCCTCCATCTCATCTCGCGTCACATGGATGCCAGTTTTCCATGCCCACCCATACCAAATGTCTCTCCACCCCTGAGACCCCACTTTTAGTTTCATAAATTTTATACATGTGTACATATGCCTATAAATCCAGATTCTGCACAAGAGGAAACATGAAGCGTTTTTCTGAGTCTGACTTCTGTTAACACAATGGTCTCCACTTCAGTGGAGTTTCCTTCAAATGCCATGGTTTCCCCCTAGTCTGCCAAAACATCATTCTTAGTTTGGGGAAATGAAGAGGCATCTTCCCTTTCTCCCATTATGTTCAGTAGTTACTCTGGACACATATGTACAAAATATGGTAGGAAATGTCAGGGGTAGAAAGAGATTTTAAAGGACACTGAACCCAAGAGCCCAAGCAATGGCATTGTAATGAGATTATTGCTTTTTCTTTTTCACATGTACTCTAGATTCAAACTGAAGATATAATTTGGAAATGCTTACTGACATAAATATAATAATGCTTCATATAAACCTGCTTTTTCTTTTCTAAAGGATCTGGTGATGAGTGTCCTAATTCACAGTAGCTCATTTCCCAACTCCCAGGACAAGAGTCAGTAGGAATTCTCACTTGGCCAGAGGTAAGAGGCAATCCTTTATAAATGACTCCTGCTGTACTAGGTCAAGGAATGTCAATGGGAATTAGAAGGTCTATCTCCATCCAGCTGTACTGAACGTCACACAAATCTGTTGTATCCATGTAGATTGCATCCTGACTTTCTACCTCAGTTTTGTTGTAATGAAACTAATAAATAAGACAGAGAAGTGGAAGGAGAAACTTCTGTGTATGAAGAAGAAGACCAGCAGGAGAGGAAAGCAAGAATAAGAGAGGATGATAAGGAACAAATATGAAAAAACCTTCATAATACACAGGCACGCCAGGAAAATACACAGGGAAATTCATCATTCTATATGCCTACCTAAAGATAACAAGGACCAACATGAGGAAGTGAGGAAGGGCAGGAGGGAAGGAGGAGGGAAGGAATGAGGGAGGGAGGGAGGGAGGGAGGGAGGGAGGGAGGAAGGAAGGAGAGAGGGAAGGAGGAAGGGAGGAAATCTAATTGGGTCTCCCTGATTCACCTGAGAGGGCCTGCTAGAGGGTTGAAATTTTCAGCACTGCCTCTCTTCCAGTCAGTGTTAATGCTTGCTGTCAGGAATCAACAGGAAAGCCTTCAAGCCGGAAGGCATTAGAAATGACGGATCTGGATACTCTAAGTTCTCACCTAAACCCTTCAGTCATGAAGTGTCCCCTTCCCAAACACGACATTCACCTACCTGGAAGAGAAACCAGATTATAACTCTCACCTCACACCATGGTCCTCTGCAACTTTAGAGGTTGCCTGTTAACCAGATAGATATATTTAAGTATGTATATCCATTCTTGTAACGAAGTGTATAGAAATGCTCAAGATATAACAATTCACATTAACAAGAATTAGGAAACTATGAACCCAAAAGAATAGACAAATACTAACCTAGTGCAAATGTTGAATTACAGCCAAGGAAATTAATAATTCTTATTTAGAATATTTAATGGAAATGTAGGTTTCTCGGTGTAATGAGGTTGCTCAATTAAAGGAGGTCTAATAAATTAAAACTAATATTCTATAAAACATGTTTATAAAACAGTCATGACATCAGCAACCGTAAAAAAGTTAATGGGAGCAATTAAGAACAGCCTGAGATGAAAGAAAAGCAGGCAGGCACTAAAATATCCATTTCACTTCATCTATGCATCTTGTTTTCAACTGAATTATACATAGAGTTCATTGCTCACAAATACATATTTTTCTTTACCACCCCTCTAACTTGCACACATGAATCCCATAATCATTATATGTGCAATTATTATAAGTACAAGCCTAAGTGCTCACAAACTAGTATGACTCAAATAGTGTCAAGTACAGTTATGCCCATTATTTATGGAGCCTACTAGTGAGGGAAAGTAGTCAATCAAAATGGAAACGTAAGGATTTTTCTGTCTAGCCTGAACTTCTTTGCTTATTCAAAGACACTTGGGCCCCTTTAACATCTAGTTCCTTTAAAAACAAACCTGAATTATTTAGCTGAGCTTGACAGTCCTAAGATAATTTCATTACAAACATTTTTTTTCTTCTCTCTCCTTTTAAGTCATTTTTATTGGGTCTTTATTGATGGGACAATGGCATGACACAGGGAATATCCTTCCCCAGAGAAGAGACTATAAAGATCCTTGTAAACCTTTCCACTCTTAAAGTCGGGCAATGGCTGAGCCCAGTGTGGCTTGAAGCAGTTGGCGTCTTCGAGAACGGGACTGTGGTCCTCTCTGGATGTGGTTCATCTGTTGTTGTTTTCTAAAGTGGAAAAAAAGTCTGAATGATTAATTTTCAATGTTAAATGCAAATATTATAAAGTTACCAATTTCCCCTTCTGTAGGTTTTGTTTTAAGATGCACTGACCTTGGAGATAGGTCTCATGAGTAATGGAGGTTTCCGTTTTATGATCAATATAAACAAAGGAAGTGAGTTGTTCTTTCTTAATCGTTAGTTCTGATATGCTACTGTATTCATGAAGAATTTTATCTCAGAAAACAAATAAAATCCTCTACCACGGAATTTAAGAAAGATTACCCAAATCACAGAAAATTAAACCTTATTTTTGCTAGACTCCATAGAATTGAGATAAAAAATATAAATTATAATTACTTCAAAATCAGTAAATCACAAAAATAAAGGGAACAGAAAGTTACTTTTAAGCAACCTAAAGCTAGCGTTTACCAGATATTATATTTTAGAATAAATATCTACAGCATTCAGAATTCAACTCTATGACAGAACCTTAAAGACCTAGTGACTGCTTTGTCTGCTGGTCACATGTAGAATCAGAATCGCATACCCTTTTAACTGTGAAGTTTAGGAAAAATAGGGTATCCTAATGCCTCGGCTTTGATGGTACTACTTTTCCTCTTCTACTTAAATTACAAATTTGTAATGCATGATTTCAAAGCATATAGAAACGGCTAAACCTTTTAAAGTAAAATATGTGATATGGCTGAAATCTTAGGTAAGCTCCAGAAATCTTAGCATAGCAACCCACTTACCTGTATAATACATCATAATATATTCGTTTTATTTTTATCATTGTTAGATTTTTGAGAAATACCTTGGTTGGGGAACAAATATTACTTCCAGTGAATTCTGCCCTCATTGCTTGTGTAGCTACCACAAAACACACCCGTGACAGTAAGAATTCAGAGCATCATAAGGGCTCTATCCAGAGTACAGGGTTTCTGCAGAATTGCCTAAGAGTTAACAGCTGTGTGAAGTTCTACTAATATCAAGATCGACTTAAGAAGCAGTTCTTTTCCCTCCAACTGACATCTAGAATCTATTGTTTTGTGTCAATCTCTATAATCACGGAGACTCACCAATTATATTTGTCTCGCCTATATTTACAGGGTCTTGCTCAGTCACTTCAAGGGCTTTTGAGAATTCTCTTCTCAAACAGAAGGGAAAATTTTATGGGAATTAATGGCATTAGGAAAATTAGAGCAAAGCAGAAACCATTGCAGACTAACTTCCATCTGTTACTTTACAGTGCGTTATACACGCAAACATAACTGGTGGCCTTTCCCTTATGCAATCGGACTGTCTTAATGATTCAGCAACATACAAAAGTCATCTTGGCCCTGACTCTGCATATGCAATCTGAACTCAGTTTTTAAGAAGCCACAGATTTTTCCTTCAGGGAAGGGACTGTTTGTGGCGAGGCGGTTTATTTTGTAAGAAAATTATGCTCCAGCAGAACATTTTCACAGGCTGAACGTGAAAATTGCGATTCCTCTGTCCCTGATTGGAACCTAAATATCTCAAATGAATGTTACAAAAATGAGACCTTAACTATTTCTTCTTTTCACACTGAAAGCACTTACCTAGCAATATGTAAAATTGGCTGCCCACCAACTGGTATTGCTTGATTTATGAATTAATAGATTCCAGGTCTTGCCAAATCTTTTCCTTTTACAGGGAAAAGTAGTCTCATTTGCCTTTGCCAGTTGTAAATTGACTGCCTAACAGATCTCATTCCACCCCCCATTGCCTGCTTTTACCACTGGAGAAGAACCTTGCAAATAGCTTTCCTTTGAGGAATGGTCAATTGCAAAGTGTTGTGAGCAGGCCTCTCGAGCAGTCAATCGAGGGAGAAGAGGCTTTCTCCCTGTGCCTTGCTCTGCTTGCTGATGCAGGGCACAGCATCTTGGACTACAGGAGCAAGCCACTCATGAGTTCTGCTACATGACAGGGTTTCTCAAGAGCAACATCACCGACATTTTAGAAAGCATCTTCCCAGCACTTCATTCCCTTAGCCACCTTCCCAGAGAATTATATAAAGTAACATTTCCTCTTCACAGTTCTCAGACACCATAGAAAGTGGCCTCTTAGAAATTTCTCCTAGCAATGTGTCTTGGTGAACTTCTCCCCCACCCAAAAGACTATGGTCCTAACTGGCTATGGCCATGTTACTTCAATAGCAGGGAGGACTATCAGATTATTCTATCCTTAGCTGCTCTGTCTTCGACCTAGAGATAATGGCTACTCACTACATCAATGATTCGGTATCATTTAGAACTGTTTTCTCCATTGGCAAGTAATATGAATAGACTATATTTAACAGCATATACTTAACTTTCTCTTAAATTATGTTAATGGTCCCTTTCTATTGATTGGTTCTTAAATAATACATGCTTTCAAACTACTATAAATTCAATAAGTACAAATCTTATCATTTAAAGCATTACTAATAAACTATAATAATGTCAACATCTTAAAACATTGCTTTCAAAACTTGTGGTCTCTTCTCATGGAAGTTGAGAATAGAGTTGTGGTAACCAGGCTGGGGAAAATAGGGAGGAAGGACGGATGGACAAAGGCTGACCAATAGGCAGCACTTTAGAGCCACAGAAGAACAGGAAGAATCAGTGTGATACACACTGCTGCACTGAGCAGTGCCCTCCAGAAAGCTGGACAGAGAAAAAGGAAGTTTTTTTAAAAATTATTTTGATTTTTTTTTCCTTTTATTTATTCTTCTCGCATATATTACATCACTACTGAAGTTTTCCCTTCCCCAAACTCTCCCCCCACCTCCTCTTTACTCTGGATCCAATGGCCCCTCCCCTTTCTGAGGGCCCCTCCCCTCAGAAAAACAGCAGGCCTTTTTAAGGGACATCAATCAAATACAGCATAACAAGTGACAATAAGACCAGACTCATATTCTTACATCAAGGCTGGATGAAGCAATCCAGCAGGAGAAAAAAAAAGGGGCCCCGAAGGCAAGCAAAAGAGTCAGAGACAGCCACTGCTCTAACTATTAGGAGTCCCACAAGAACACTGAGCTATACAACTTTATTGTATATGCAGAGGACCTACAGGCTCCCCAATCTCTGTGAGCCTCTGAGTCCTGACCAATTCTTGTAGTGTCCTTGATCCCTCTGGCTCCGCCAGTCCTTCCTCACCAGCTTCCACAAAGTTCTTACCACAGAGATTTGAGATAATGAATGTGTATGGTAATTTAAAAGTTATACAATGGATACATGTGTCATAGCATTATATGTAATGACATATGTGTATATATAAATATATATTACATAGTTTTAAAAATCTTAGTATCTGATAAAAACAAATTTAAACAAAAAATATTGTTCTACAACTTTTAGGCAGACATTAATTTAATTATCTGCTTACTTAATAACACAAATGTGCCACCCAATCTCTCTCTCTCTCTCTCTCTCTCTCTCTCTCTCTCTCTCTCTCTCTCTCTCACACACACACACACACACACACACACACACACACATCTGTATAATCTCTATCTATAACTATATTTAATCTATATCTATAATTTATATCTATCTATATCTAATCTATATGACCAAACTAATAAATTTGTCTCATTTTGAAAGCAATTTCACTCAATAAAAAAGTTGCTGAAATGCTCACACAGATATAGATTATTAAAAATACAAAGTTAAATGACATCAACTTCTTCAGGGTCTCAACATGCCAGCTGGTTCTCTGCCACTGGGCTACATCCCTAACCTGTCAAACAACTGTGTATCTTTAAGAAGTAAGTTTCTCTACATTAGAACCTGTGTTTCAAGCACCTAAAGTTACTAAAGGAGAAAGTTGCTCCCTATCATTTCAACTATAGAGGTCAACGGAGTCTGGATTCTACTTAAGGCTTGGAAGGACCATGCCCACTTAGTTAAAAGAACTCTTTCATACTGTCTCCATACATGTGTGTTGTTTCTCTTGTCTGGTACAGAATTCATTCGAGATTTCAGAGCTTACTTTCATGACTTCTGAGATTTACACTTACTTACTTGAAAGCAAAAGACACATGGGATGTCCAAGCTAAGCACAAATGAAAACTTATGGAGTTGGCAGAAGACACAGAAGAGCTAAGCTAGAAGAACTAGGCTCTGGAGAGCCCCAAAGATTCTCTGGAGATCCAGGAAGTAGGCACTGTGGGATTACTCTGCTAAAGAAAGCAGGAAGCAATGTGCTGCTGGGACCGCTCCTCCACCCTTTACTCCTTCCACTCAAAATCTGCTAGCCTCAGAGGATTAGCTCAGGTTCTTTAACTCAGATCATATGGCCAATCCTTTATCAGGGAGCACAGATTCCTGGATTCCATGTCTCTCCAAATCACGTAACAAGGAGTAGCTAATTTATATAATGGTATCAGGATATTGTTAAAGCAGAGCTAAAAGCTCCACCAATATAAAAAACTCTTCCAATACATAAACCCTTTGCATCAAACTGTCACTTTGTCCATACCATGAAGTGTCAAGGTAGACTATAAAATACACATAGATAGTGCATTTTGGGTATGTCTATTAGAAAAGGAATGTACAACCTCCCCAAAGACTAAAAAGACAGATTTGGAGTAATACTACTCTGAGTTTTTCATGGAAGCCTATGATTAACACTCTCCCACCCCTATTAGTCAGAGTTTCTATTCCTGCACAAAACTAATAACCAAGAAGCAAGTTGGGGAGGAAAGGGTTTATTGAGCTTACACTTCCAACATTGCTGTTCATCACCAAAGGAAGTCAGGCCTGGAACTCACACAGAGCAGGACCTTGGAGGCAGGAGCTGTTGCAGAGGCTGTGGAGGGGTGCTGCTTACTGGATTGCTTCCCCTGGCATTCTCAGCTTGCTTTTTTATAGAACCCAGGACTACCAACCCAGGGAACGCACCACCCACAATGGGCTGGGCCTTTCCACCCTTGATCACTAATTGAGAAAATGCCTTACAGCTGGATCTCATGGAGGCATTTCCTCAAGGGAGGCTCCTTTCTCTGTGATAACTCCAGCTTGTGTCAAGTTGACACACAAAACCAGCCAGTACACCATCATCCCAAACTATCAGGCATGGTGATGTTGAAACTTCTACTAAAATTCCCCCCCCCCCACCTTTCCAGCATAAGAGGAGGTCCCGCTGTCTGCTTCTATCCTTTAACCACTTTGCACAATCAAAAACTTAAGATTATCGTGGTAACTCACTGTCTGAGTCATGGGTTTTCTGTGGCTTTGTGCAAATAATCACAATCTTGGTGGCTTCAAAGAACTGAATTTTTTTCTTTCATAGTCAACACCTCTATTTCCGTCTACCGAGGTACTCTAGAATAAGTCTTCCAAATCAGTAAGACTATGTACAATTAATCAACTAACCATGGACAATGGATTTTAGCTGAGGCATAATAGAGTAACAAAAGACATGCTAACACGCACAGAGCAAGCCCAGGATCTTTCAGCACTACACAGAACACTACCACCCACCAACGAATGCTGAGAACAGGAGAAATAGACCAGGGAAGGGCACACCCATTGTTTATCAAATACAAAATGGGAAACCCCAAAACCATCCATAAAGTTACATTACACAGACTGAGATGTTTGTGTTTATGTATTTAGAAACACATATGTGTGCATGTGTGTATACATATGTATGCATATGTATGCATGTATGTATGCATGTATCAACAATTAATGAAATGAGGCCATGTATTTGAAAGAGAAGTAGTAGGGATACATGGGTTTATATGGAGGACAAGGATGGAGAAATGATGTCATGTTAGAATCTCAATAAATAAAAGAAAGAATTTCTAAAGGGAACATTGTTAGTTTTATATCCCAGAGACAACCAGTATTTGGAATAAAATGCAGAGTGTCTTGAGAAAATGGTGACTCTATGCACTGATGCAGTAAAGGGACAACTTTTCTAGGAAGCAGCAGACTTCCTGCACTCTGTCAGGCTGCCACGCTTCTGGTCTTTCTCAAGGACAGTGATGTTCAGCATCTGCTCAAGTTTGGTGAGGTGTCTCAGCAATTTAAAAATAAACAACAACTTTTAGTGTTACCGCAACTTAATTTTTAGTTATCAGAGAAAAACGCAAAGCACAAAGGACTTTTACTTCTCTACTACGCTTTATCCGTGAGAGAAATACAATTTTGCCATGAGAACGTACAGCATTCTGCTGAAGATCAATGCACAGACAGAGAATATGCCCTTTCTGGTTCTGGAATCCTGAGTTCTCACAAGCACGACATTACCTAACAAGAGCTCCCCCAACACAGCTAGTTCATGTCTGTAGTATAAGAAGATAACTGTTGAAATTGTATCAACATCTATTCAACATTTACTATACACTTTTGTTGAGTTGGAAACAAGCCTATTGATGACCACAAAACTACATTAATGCACTGATCATACCACGAAAGGTTGTATAATAATACAGTCCTGGAGATGCTAAAACACTGAAATGTCTCATGGAGTATTGGCAGCCATCTTTGTTCAGAGGTTGTGAGACCAACTATGTGAGCACAAGCAGTAGATTGCCAAGTGTAATCAAAAGGGCTTCTGCAGTATTAGGTTTTGAATTTTACATCTACATTCGGGTGAACTAGATAGAGTAGAATTGCAGCATGATCAATCATTTTTAGTGAAGATAGTTGAAAAACAAAGCCCCAAGTGGAAGACATTCTACAAGCAACATAGAGGTTACGCTGGTAAGAATGGCAGGTTTGGCACTGCTGTTTTGTTTCCAGGACGGGCACAGTGTTTTCTTAACTACAGCTAAGAGACTTGGATACAAAAGGATCACATAAAATTGTCTCTGTTAACTCTTGATCATCTTGTTCTTTTATCTAAGCAAGTCATTTTTTATAACTCTTAAGAATAAAGGAACTATATATATATGATAAAAATGTAAATTAAGTAAATATACATGGAATTAAAATGTTCATAGGTTTCCCAACATAAGAACAGAACTACTTTTGAGAATAAAAGCACACACATTTGAACAAAGATAGGAATTCTGTCTTCCAATTTTATTTTACTATTTAAGTTCTCAAATGCGGTATTAAAGCACCACCTACTGGGAACTGAGAAGAAAACAGCTCTGCTCTCTAACCATAACTATCCGCTTCCTCAAACTAAAAGCATTTTAACAGTTATTACAGAGACATTTAAGGAATGAGCAACATACATGGTGACAATGGTCAAAGGCGACAAACAGCAACAGATTACCATCACTAAATACACACCTCACCTGTCTTGCTGCCCCCTTATTTTGGTTTTCTCTTCTGCTGTTTTATGGGGAGAGGACAGCATTTTCGTTCTCCTCTTAGCACTCTTTATTAGAACCCAGCCAGGTTTTGACCGTTCTAGCATTTTCTCTAACATGCGGGGCATCTTGCTTTCTTGCTGTGTGATCAGAAGCCCTGTTGTAAATCTCGCACCCCTGAAGGGCAGAAGCCACGGCATCATGCCTCTGTTGTCCCCATGTAGGTCAGCAGTGTCTCTCACCACACTGCTTTTACTCAGGGTTGACCATTTCCCACATTTGAAAAGAAAAAAAAAGAAAAAACAGAACAAAACTCGTCCCTTAAAGTAAAACATCAGACCTTACCTCCTTCATTTGCCACTCTGTATTTCATGGGTTCCTTCCAACATAGGCCTGTTCTTTCTCTTATTGGGTTAATATAACCACATCATTTCTCCCTACCCATAACCCTCCCCTGCTGGCTCTTTCAGATCCATGGCCTCCTTTTTCATTAATTAAAATTACGTGCATGTATATACATCGTATATTCCTAAATATAACCTGCTCAGTCTATATAATGTTACCTGGGTATATGTTTTCAGGGCTTACAGTTTGGTATTGGATAACCGATTGGTGTTTTCTTTTCTGGGGGAGACTGTTTCTCCCACTCGGAGCATTCCGTGCTTGCCTGCAATTATTTGTGTAGGGCCGAGGCCTTTGAATGCCCTCAAAGCTCAGTTCTGACCCTCCGCTGCTCTGGACCATCAGATGAGGTGACAGCAAATTTGCTTAGTGCATCGCAGAGCTAAGGTTTCTCATCTACTCCCCAAATTGGCAGTGCCGATTGAAAGCATATAAACCGAAGTTTTAAAATGAAATCATGTCCTGGGAGCAATCCCAAAGGACTCTAGATATCCCTTTCAAATGACACCCTTAAATGGAACCATTTCCTCAAATAGCTGGTCATCTTTATCCACCTTCTATTTTTAATTTAGTTTAACCATCTGTGAGCGCCTTCTTGTAACTTGGCTTTAACTTGGGGTTTGGAACATTTAATAAATGAAACTATACTGGGTACAAACTTGTCTGCTTCATTCATTCATGATTTATTCCCATTGATATAAGTAGCTTCAGTTTGCATGCTTTTACTTCTGTGTAATAAATACACTGCATGCATATGGTGCAATTTGTCAGTTTACTGCTGACAGATGTAGGTTGTGTCCAGATTTGAATATTATTTCTAAGAATTCTTTGT
Source organism: Uromys caudimaculatus (assembly GCA_028551405.1). Lineage (NCBI taxonomy): Eukaryota > Metazoa > Chordata > Mammalia > Rodentia > Muridae > Uromys > Uromys caudimaculatus. The sequence continues at coordinate 62,880,555 of CM052713.1, read as the reverse complement.
AAATATAAACTGAGGTGTGTGTGTATATCTCAAATATATTCAGTATATTGAATATAGAAGAATCAGTTTATCGACTCTGCTAAGTTACCACCTGTGAACATTTCAAGGAACACAGCCTAATGACCTTACCCATCTCTACTTTCACAGTTCTGTTAACTGGAGGCAGTCCTCTTGTATCTTGGAGATGTCTTCATTGAGTTCACACTTTTCTATCTTCCTGATCTGCAGGGGGCCCTTTTGTTGCTGTTCTGTAGTGCTGCAGATTGTGTTCAGTGCTTCCTTCTCGGAAGCATACACTTCTACTGAGTCCCACCCCCAGCTCTTGGGACTTTTTGTCTTACCTGCAGCTGGAGATGCTTCAGCAGTTCACACTGCATGCTGCTCTTGTAGAAGCCACCCACACTTTTCCCAGACAACTGCCTGCAACTTCAGTTTCAGGGGATCTGACTCCCTCTTCTGGAATGTGTATGTACTTGCAGGCATACACAAATCAAAAACAGCATCTTTTAAGAATATCTTTCTGGATCGATTTTGTGTGTGGAGAAAAAACACTGTCATCTGAGATCTTACTACTACACTACCTTCTAAAATATTTCTATGACTTAGCTATCATGGAGCAGATTTCAAAGAAGCCTTCCTGTCACAAACATCACCATAGAAGTGGATGCAAACACATGGACAACTGTCCTGGCTGGTTTTGTGTCAGGCACAAGCTGGAGTTATCACAGAGGAAGGAGCCTCCCTTGAGGAAATGCTTCCATGAGATCCAGCAGTAAGGCATTTTCTCAATTAGTGATCAAGGGGGAGGGCCCCTTGTGGGTGGTACCATCCCTGGGTTGGTAGTCTTGGGTTCTATCAGAGAGCAAGCTAAGCAAGTCATGGAAAGCAAGCCAGTAACAAACCTGCACGGACTCTGCATCATCTCCTGCTGCCTAACTTGCTTGAGTTCCAGTCCTGACTTCCTTTGGTGATGAACAGCAGCATGGAAGTGTAAGCTCAATAAACCCTTTCCTCCCCAACTTGCTTCTTGGTCATGATGTTTGTGCAGGAATAGAAACCCTGACTAAGACAACTCTTTTCTCATTTACACAGTGGATGGTTCAATACCAGCATAAAGAGGCTACCAAAAACATGGTCAGAGCAGGTGTAGGCAAGCCATAGGGCTAGTAAAGGTTTACCACATAAAATTTACCTGGTTAATCAAAGAAATTCAAAGGTTCCAACATGTGACTCTTAGGAAATTTTGTAAAAATTTACCTAAAATTTCAGGGAATTATATGACTACCATGAAAAACAATTTCCATCAATTTTTTAAGTAAACAGCCTGTTAGTTTTTATCTAATTTTTCAGTTAATTTTATGTGTTTTTCTGGACAGGCAGGGACAGAATAATTTTTGGGAATTACTATAAGGATGGGGGACAATTGTAATTAGTATTGTGGTTTCATGTTGTCTCAGCCTTTGATTTAACTACACCAGCCTCTCAAAGAATAGTCAGGCAAATAGCTACAGCTCACTTAAAATAGCTTATCTTTGCTAACATAAATGCTGGCATATTTTAAATTAATATATTAATTTAATTTAAATTAATATAATGGATTTATATAATAGTAAATATTTTCATTTTTATTTCTAAGATGATGAATATCAACAAAACTAAAGGTGATAATTTTTAAGTATGAAAAATGAGAGGCCACAGGTAGATACTTATCTATACCAGAACAGTTAGAAATCTTGTCTTTTCCTCCCTTTCCCTCCTGCCCTCTATTTCTCCACTCTTCTTTGGAAAGGCCACATAAGCATGCAACACATGCGGACAGACTCACCAAAATGATGGCGAAAGTGCCTACAGAACTCTGCCATGGACCACAAGACACAAACAGAAAACAAGGCGAAAGGATTTGGCAGTAGAAAAGCACCCAAGCGTCTCTGTGTTTCCCATGTCCTGTTGCCACAGACTATGGCTACTGTCACAGTGCTGGCGTGGCCTTTATTTGATAAAAAATTAAATCATGTCAATGTTCTCTGCTACCTCCAAAGTATCACAGAAAACCCCAAAGGAAAATGGGTATCAAAGGAGCATGTGTTGAGAGCGAAATCTGAACTATTATACATGAAATGTGGAATCACAGTATTTTCAATCAATGTTAAAACAAAACAGTAATGCAATTAGTGATAACTGTTCAGAGAAGTACACAACTGGAGATGTGTTTATACATATCAAATGTGAAATTTACTTTAGAAATTGTACAATGAAAATTATCATAGGCAGAAATGCCAAATGCATTAAAGATAGACACAAAATGAAATTATAAAATACCAGGAGATACACAGGTACTTTTATAGTTCTGTCCAGGGAAAAGCCACTCTCAACGTTCTTCTGAAGACAGGAAATGTAAGAGGTCAACAGATTTGATTCCATAGAAATGAAAGCAGATATAACGGGACAATAAAGGAGCTTACAATGAATGTTGTAAAGACTACTTGCAATATAAAACAAAGGATTAATGATTCCTAAAATGTATTTCTGCAAATAAACATGACCAACTAAAAGAAGAAAATAATGAGCAGTGAGCTACTAATGTATCCAAATACTGCCACTAGACATCAAAACTTTTGTGCACTATTGGAAAATATTAAATACCAATAGTATTGTGTGTTACCTAATGTCTGAAATAAATGGTTCCCATGATGCTGTGGTAACAGTGTAAAATGGATCAGAAGCGCTGGTGTAGTCTTCAGATACAAGTCACACATTAAGAAATGAACAGGACAAATGCACCAAAAGCAGACACACATAGCAGCCTATATCATATGTCTATACTATATATAGCAGCATATTCTGTATACCAGATACAGTGTAGCAGTAAGAAGCAGATCATATATACATATTTTAAAAATATAACATGCATATCTATTATAAACTTTTCATGTTTGGAAATTGTTGGAGACACATTCTCATATGCAGCTTAGTCTTTCTGAGCCCAAACCTTTCATTAAGTAGTCCTTGAAGTGCTTGAGAACTGCTATCATCTCAATAAAACTCAAAGAACAAAGTAGATATGGACTTTGAACTATTTGCTTTGTTTTGTTTTGTTTCTTTTTAAAATTCTGCTCAAGCTGCTAAATCCATCCAGATTATAGTTGACCCAAAGCTCAAGTGAAAACTGACAATAACAAATGTAAATATTTTTCCTGTGTAAAGCCGCCTCCCTGAGTTTGAGGTTGCAGAACAGCCTTAACTGAGGACAAAGTTAAAGTCAACAATAATAAAATGTGGTTAAGTCTCCCTCTAGTTGGTCTTAAAGACAGAGTCAGTCATCTTTGTTGCCCAAGGCATAAATCATTCAGGACAGAAAGCATTTCTCATGCAAAAGTCTATCAGAGGCACAAGCCTAACACACAGCGCTGGCTCCATGCTCCTGCCCGGCCCCACCAGCCAGTCTGTTCTTGCACAGTCTATTTTCCTTTCTTTCTCTTATTGACAGCCTATTTATTAACCTCTACTCTGGTTTCTGCTTCATTCTTAGCTTGGAAAAGTGCTGTAGACAACATTAATCTTAAATGTTGAGCATGTTGGTAATGTGTGTGTGTGTGTGTGTGTGTGTGTGTGTGTATGTATGTATGTATGTATGTATGGGCTTACATTCCTGATTATGCATATAATGTTCCACTGTGCATCTAGACAAAACTATACACATACAAATGCAATAGAACACACACACACACAGAGAGAGAGAGAGAGAGAGAGAGAGAGAGAGAGAGAGAGAGAGAATCACATAGACTTATACAGAATAAGGTTTTGATCACAAGTACACCAACTTTGGCACTTGTAAAAACTGTAACAGAGCAACGGATGGTTCTGAATCACAGTAATGAGGCACTAAGAATTTTCAGTCCTAACATGATATCAGACAGGTTAGACAGTGCTTTGGAGCCAACCTCTTGAGAACTATAATACAGTGTATGCAAACTTGGAATTTAAAGAATGAGATACAGCCAGAATATGTTAGGTTCATTCATGGTCTCTGGTCCCCTTAAGCCATGTATATTTAAGTCTTAGGTTCTTTCTTAACTGACTTCTACCCTGAATGTTTCAAAAATGTAAGAGGGGAATAGGAAAACTTACAGTAACCAAAATGACAGTGTTTGAATGTTGACCCTATCATGAACAAGGGTTCTATGAGGCTCTGTCTCTTAAATCACAGGCTACAAGTTATACTTAAAACTCAACAAGTAACATAAATTTCAATGACCTAAACCTTGAGAACAGAGAAAACGGCCTCAAGAAAACATGCTGAATGTCCAGGTATGGCTAAAGTTCATTTGTATAACTAAGTCATTTCAGATTCAATCCTAGAAATGAATAAACTTGCTTATAAAATCATGTTTCATGATTGTTTAGTGCAAGCATGTCTGTGTGTGTTCAGAGCACAGCCTGTGGGAGTCCGTGCTCTCCAGCCATCATGTGGATCCCTGCACTGAACTCGGGTCACCAGGCTTGGCGGCAAATCCCTTTACCCACTGAGCCATCCCACAAGCTCCTGAGCTAGCTTATGAACTAAATACAATACTACTTACCTTAGGCATAGGACCCGCATAATTCCCTGGATAAGACTTCTTGACAGAATAATGTCAACCTGGTATTTGACTTTGTACCCTGGCAGACATACATAAAGCAGTTCGCCATTTTGATAGGATATTATAACATGTGTGATAACTAGCAAAGTGGCAACAACAATGTGAAGTTTCTAGACTTTTAAAAGGACAAGGACTCTAAACCCAAACACACTTTGATGCCCACCATATGCGACACCTCATTTTACACAGATAGGGTCCCAATGAGTCCTCCTGGCTGCGTCACTGCACAAAATTCCCTTTGCGAAATCACCACGGAAGTGATTGTGTTAGCTTCCTCTAGTGTAGAGGCTGTCAACCTGTGGGTCGCGACCCCCTTGCAGTCATGCATCTGATATCCTTTATATCAGACATTACAATTCATAGCAGTAGCCAAAGTCTAGTTATGAAGTAGCCACAAAACAGTTTTATGGTTGAGGGTCACCACAACAGGAGGAACTGTGCTAAGGGTCAGGGCATTCGGGAGGGTGAGAAGCTCTGGCTGTGCTGGTGGATCTTTAGTGACAGGCACTCGTAGAGTATATGTTTGGTGACGCTACAACAAACAATAGACACACAGCATAAGGATATATTTTACTAGGCTAACAAAGTATCAGTTATAAAGAAATTTTATAAATTCAAAAATAGATTGGTGGTAACATGATTACCTTTAAAGCATGAATCTAGATTTTCATTCACAACGTCACTTCATTGATCTTAAAACAGTAGTTCCATTCATAAAATAGTCTACGTCTTTTACCTTTTTTGGAAAAAGAAAAGGAGGCAAATAAAAAGTTAAGAGTCTTATAATTCCTAGTCAAACAGTATCAATTTCATTTCACAGCATTGATTAGTAAAGGACATTTCTCAATTAAAGTAGTATATAATTTACAAAAATAGAATAATTATATAATGAAAAACATCGCCCTCCATTATGAAGAATACGTGTATGTGCATGTATGTGTGTATATGTGCACATTTTTTTTCTTTTTAAATTTCATAATAGCCCTTATTCAAGTACTTTTTCAGGTTTCTCTTGAAATAATCACCTAGTATTATTTACACATACATAAAAGAACAAACGTTTAATCTAAGTAAAGTTAAAAGTTTCAGTGCAGCTTGACTTAAAACCCAGTCACTCACTTTAGTGAAATCTGACTGAACATAACATGTTTAGGTCCGAGAACTCAGTCCATATAGACACATTGAAGTGTTAAATACTTAGTACATTTCCAATATGGTTCCGTTATACAAACACAAAAGGGCTATTATTGTATGCATCACCCGATGTCAACCCCATGACTAAACTCATTTATATAACTAAAATACACACCATTATACAATATACCTGCTTACAAACACATAGGTAGCCATAAATAAAACTTTATTCTTTGATTTCATTTACAAGCTACCAAATACTATGTATCATACACAGTGCTGAACACTTAATGGCTTAGTCTTGGGAGTTCCAGGCTAAATGGAAAGCTGTTCCTAAAACAATCTGAGAGGCATACTGCAATAGAAGGCAGCAAAAGCAGAGTTTTGCCACAAGAAATCAATTCATGTGTAATTATACATCGGTTTCGGATAAAACAAGGTGAGTGCCATGCGATTCTCAGGTTTATTGTTTGCAGTCTTGGCTAAGGTCGGCATAGTCGTTTTGTCTTTTGCAGTTATTAAAATAAAAAGTTAAAAACTCTAGCAGCAGCAAGCAAACCCCGCAGCAGGAAGCCGGGGTGAGAACAGAGTTTCTATGGTGACCGTGGGAAGTCCGGGCAGTTTATCTTCCGTCAGCAGGCGTACGACTGAGGGACAACATGATTCGGGCGAATCGCTCACAGAGTTCATGCGCAGAATAGGAAGGTAACTTTGGTGGCTCGTGGAAACCTTTAATCTCTGTAGAACAATCAAGCAGTTTTGGCAGAAAATCCGTCAGCTTTTCTTGGAGGTTTGCTGCAAATACAAATAGATTTATGTAAACACCGAGAAGTGAAAGCAGCGCCTCTTGTAGGCTTCTTATGGGAGAGGATTCACTTTCAAACACATAATATTACTTCCATTTTGGGGATCAGAGTTTTGCTTTTGTTGTTTGATTTTTAAGGTACAAGGCAACAGAACTGTGCACATCCTAGCTTGTGACGGAGGGAAGTGGCCATAGTGCGAAGGAGGAAGAGCTCCAGGATATCAAACCAGGCCAAAGACGGCAAAGGGACACTGTGGCCGCTGTGCCCATCCCAGGTGCCGCACAGCACTGCTCAAACTTACATTCCATTTCTTGACCCAGGTATGAACACCAGCGATTCCTCATATCTTCCACAGCAAGGATATCTTTCTCTTCCATTTCATCCATCAGCAGCAAGGGCAGAAAGGGAACGATAAACTCATTCATAATAATCAGGCCGTTGTTCACTTCTCGGTCCTCTCCAGATTCAAACAGCTCGGCCGCTTGCTCATTTAATTTCTTAATGGAATGAGAGACAAGGATACATTCTGCTTCATCATACAGTTAAGAAAGGACTACCTAGACACGATAATACTGACGATAACATGATCGATATGTTCACACAGTATCAGAACAAATAGCAAGCAGGTATAATGACACCAATATATACACCAGACACACTTCCCTCAGAAAGAGCTATGTAGATAACAAGGACAACAGAAAAATAAAAGAAAATCATTATCTTTCAGTTGTCTCAATGAAACATGTAAAGGCAACACTTCACACTAAAATTGATGTAAACTGAGTAGTTCTAATTTCTAAGAGAAAATATTTCATCAAAAGACCCACTTAAAATTCTTTTCTTACAATTAATGCATATAACAAAACTAGAGTGGTTTTTCTCATCTTTCTTAAACAGAAAAAACAATTACTAGTGGTTTACATTATCAATGGGAGTTATGCTGGCAGGAAATAGTGAGTTCAATGTTAGCAAATAAACTTTAGAGGAATTTGTAACTTCAGAGGCGAGAACTAGCTGATTTAGTGTGCATTAATCAAACGCTCTACATGTGTCATGTTAGGTAATGTAGAGAAAAATGTTTGCAAAGTAACCTTTAAAATCTGCAATAATAATAATAATAATAATAATAATAATAATAATGTTTTAGACAGAGACTAAAATATCTGAAGAAAAACTATCAGTCTCCAAAACTGCGAATAAAAAGTAATGTGTTCAATGAAATTTTGCAAGCTAAGTCCTGGGTGACTTACTACTCTCAGGAAACTAATTGTTTGCTGTATAGAATATCTTTCTTCATGTCTGGTCTTTCTTTTATAGTAAAAAAGGCAGTGGCAATATAATGATAAAATCTGGAAATACAAGGAAAGCAGTGTTTTTCATTAAAAACACTTGATGCAGATATGATTTTTATCCAAGTGTTTACTGTCAGTTACCTATGTGCAAACCTGTAAAATGTGTCTACCATAAGGAAAATGCAAACACATGCAATTTATACTCACCAGTAAACACTCCCTTCTGTAATGTGATATCAGCTCCCCATCATGCCCTCTGTATGGACCCTTGGACAAGAGCTCTTTGTTATTCTGATAAGCACAGATAAGGAACAGCAAGGAGTCTATATAACTTAAAATAAAGATACAATATTAGTATTTCAGTATTATAAAGCAATCTCCAGTTATAAAACAATCTAAGTATATACTTAAATGTCTATTTTCTATAACAATACGTTTGGGGCATCAGATGAAGAAAGACGCACACTTTTTCACCAGAACAAAGCGTGAGGTAGGAGAGTAAAATGAAAGAGCTGAAGAAGGGAGGCAGGCCTCAGCTGCAGCTCAGCAGCCCTTCTGCTGTCCTCGTGCGCTGCAGTTTCACGGTTTCCACTTAAGAATAAAATTTAAGTCTGATGTGAAACCAACAATGAATGTTTTTAACACAGTATTTTCCTATGAAAAGATTATTTTTTGTTAACTTTATACTTACACGGTATCATTTGGCCCAGGCAATGACTATGTAAGTCAGGTTTTTATATGTCGAGAAAACTTTCTGGCCACTGAGAAAAACATGAAAGAAAAATGCCCAAAGGAGATGCTGGGTGGGAAGCAGAAAACATATTTCCAATCTGGAAACTTACTGGGACAAATTAGGAAGGGTTAAACTGGGAAGGGAGAGTGAGGGCAGGGCAGAGGGGCTGGTATGGGGAGGGGTAAATAACACCAAAGACCTTTTTAAAAAGATAGAGAGGCATACTATATAAGCTTACTACATACATTCATGCATGTATACATACACACACACACACACACACACACACACACACACACACACACACTAAAACAGAGTTACACTATAACAGGTCAACAATGCCTCTACTAGACACCAGAAAAGAATAACTAAAAAGCTGAGAGCCTTGACTGAGTTCTTTCTTTTGGAACTGTGGGCCACTGAGGTTTCCATAGACCCCCAAACAGTACAGGCTGCATTGTGCACTGCCTTTAGCAACACTCTAGACCTGATGGCAAGTCTCCATTGCTGAAGGCATCACAACCACACCGATCACTAGCCTGGCAGGGCAGGCCTACTGTCACAACAGTGGCACAGACATTACGGGAGCGAGTGGCCGCTCTCTGAGAGGATGTAAGTACCTTGGAACAAGGTGAAACCCATCAACGACAGCATTAGTGGGCTAAGAAGCAGTGGCGAGATAGGGCGCAGGCCACAGTGAGAGCTCCGCTATGTAGAAGGGGCACTGGTCATAAAAAGGGATCAAAGAATGCGGCCAGTACCACTAAGAAACTGAGCCTGTAACCATAGAAACTTACACTGTCGCTCAAGGTTAGTAGTGCCTTGGACAGCTGGACAGTTACAGCCTAAAAGTAAGTGCCCACTTGTCATTGAACACACGCCACGGCCTTAGTGGGCGCTTCCTACGGTTTATTAACGCAGACAAAGAAATAGGTCAGTAGTTATTTTGCTTGGCTGCAATAAGACACATTGAAAATAAAGCAGTCTCTGGGTTTCCAAAGGGGAAAACATTTGAAATGTATGTAAAGTAAATATCCAAAAAAAAAAAAAAAAAAAAAAATCACTAGGTTATGTATTTTGATACTAAGTTAGAAATTAATATATGGAGAAGTGAATACAAACTAGCAAATAACAGAAATGAAAAGTACATAAAAATGTTTTCATAACAATAGTTAAAATACTGATTTTTTATTTTATTATTTTTAGATGCCTTTTGTATCACAATAAGAGAAAAAAGGGGATTTAGGTTGGTGGAAAGTATAGAGGGTATGGGGGAGGGGAACCAATAATTATATTATATTAAAAATCTATTTTCAATTAAAAAGAACAAGGTTAAAAAGTTTATAGTTAAATAAATTGAAATTTTAAAATTATCTTCAATTTAAAATGTATGTATTGTTTAGAAGCTTTTATAGAAAAACTTGGTTTTTTGTGGGTGTGCAATGAAACCCTTAGGCCTTGTTCATACCAGGCAAGCACACTACCGCTGGACACCTTTCTATCACAGATGCTCTTTCTTATGGTACCTGGGGATTCAGATGAAGACAAAAGAATGGCCTCTGATATAAGTCAAACTAGGTGAGGAAGGAATGTAATAAGCAGTGATATCCCAGGTACATTTTAGGGAATGTGTGAAACTACTGAACAAAGTTTAACAAAAAAAAAAAAAAAAAAATAAGAAAAACAAAACACAAATGCCAACTTTTCAGATTTAGAATAAAAATGAAATATATTTTATAGTGAGGGTATATAATATCATTATTAAATTTGCAATATTCTATAACTTAAAATTGTTTTGAGCTAAAATATATATATATATAAATATATATTCATTAAAATATATTCTACATAATTTGCATCAGATGTCAATTACTGAGTAGAATTAATGATAAGAACACACACTTTTTTCCATATTTGTCCCCTCTGTCTTACCTTTCTCTCTGAAAGTTTTCTAGTCCAATTATGAGATACATAGTTGTTTCTCTGAATTTCTTATAATCTGCATGCCACTCCTGTATATAAAAATATTAAAAATGAAAAGAGTAAAACTGTGGTAAGAATATAAAACAATGCACTGTTCTGATAGTTGTGCAAATGAAGAGAAATGAAATTGAAATTAAAGTAACTTAGGTAGCACACTGCTTTTAGTATATCATTATTATTTATTGGCATGTAGTCATGGATGAGACATTAATATTTCCAGAAGGCTAAGAATATAAGATATAGAATAATAAAATGGCAGGATCACCAAATGTTTATTTTTTTCTTCCCATAAAACATTCTTCAGTATAAAATTTACTAATATGAGAATAGCACAGACAGGAATATTCTATTGATACAGTTCTGTCCAGAGCTTGAACTTGTTGCTTGATACAGAATTTTAAGGAAAAGTCATACTTCACTTATTATTATTAAATATGGAGGAATTTTAACTGTGTTGCCGAGTTCTCTGTTAACATATGGTGAAAAGTAAGTCACCTCACACACAAATAATAGGAAGAAGGGATACTGAGAGCAAACAAACAAAAGCAACAACAAACCCCCTACATTTTAAAGAATGTTTAATAATAATTAGTTCAAAAATAAAAAATTTAAAATAGGGTTCATCTGAAGAAAGTTCCACCAAAACCTCAAACTTTTTCTGACTCCATTCTATTGAGCAAACGGAGAGGAGAAGGACGGGCACTACACAGCCCTTCACTGTACATACAATTTTAATTCTTTCAAGTCATAATTTTTACTATTAGTTCATCTTCCCAAAAAGGTAAAATTCTACAAGATGATGTTACCCATTCTAGAGTTGCCTTAGAAACTCTAAGCAGCAAAATTAAAAGTTTGCAAATAAGACCAAAAATTAATGAAAGACATACATAAAAGTAAATTTTTCAAACTTAATTTTAAAAGCATAAATAAGTTTACACTTTGAATTTGGGCAGTTAAAATATATATTCAAGCCTATGTTGATAAAGGCTTTTGTGCACACACCCAGACAAATCTCACGAGCCATGACAAGTGTGCATGGGCATAGTCATAGACAGCACTGTCTGAGGGTCACAGTCTCAGACAGCACGTGTGGGTAACATGACTGTCTAACGTCTAACATATGACGGAGCAACTGGAAAGCAGAAGACACAGCAAATGATCGCTGCAGAGAGAATAGCAGTTAAGCTTGCGGGTCTGCTGCCCAAGAGCTGGAAACTCCTACCTGTGAAACCTTCAGCCAGCTCATGGGCCCTCCCTGTGCCTCATGTGCTCATGTACAAACCAGTAATAATAAAACAAATAACAAATAAAAAACATGTACCACCACATCTGGTCGTTTTTGAACATTCTTTTAAAAATGTGTGTGTGTGTGTGTGTGTGTGTGTGTGTGTGTGTGTGTGTGTGTGTAGTGTGTAGTGTGTAGTGTGTATGTGTGTGTTGGCTGCAGGGAAGAGAGACATGCTGCCCACGGTAATTGTGTGGCAGTAAGGGCTATTGTCCCATGGAATTGGAGGCTAATATCTGGACTAACTCAGTCAATAGACCTGCAGTGCTTAGAAGAAACCTCAGTAGGCTCTTCCTAAATCTTTGTAATTTTAACATTAATACAATGAATTGCACTTATTAAGCTAGAAAAATTATCTATAGAAGTAATTGAAAACTAGTTTATGAAATAGAAGAGCACTTATAAACATAAAAACCAAAGGTTTTCTTTAAAACATTTAGTCTTACGCTCCTTTATGACGTATGGAAATGTCAACTAGAGGTCAGGATTTCCCAGAGCACACTACCTCATATTCTGCCAAGGTCACCTCTTCGGGTTTGATCATTTCCAGTTTGGCTTGGGCCACTTTCATTATGTTGTGACACCTTCAAATACAAGAAAGGCATTTCTAAATCAAAAACAAAGTCCATAAAAACCATAAAAGCATGTTGCATAAAACTAAATTACCAAACACATAGAAACAAAATCTCCACAAGTCCCAGTGGGATGGAGCAACAGTCTGACGGCCTGGTCAGAGTCCATCAGCAGACCTCACAAGTGCCCAGAGTGGCCTGACCCTCACACACACACCATGGGAGGCGCGCCTCACCCCCTTCACCACCCCAACAACACACACAGATAACTTCACACATGTGCCATGGCAGGCACACGTCACCCCAACCCCAACAATGCACACACACACATACATTTTTTAAAGAGTTAAAAAAGAGCTGGATACAGTCGTGCACACCTTTAATCCCCGCATTCAGAAATCAGATTTAAGATCTCTGTGAGTTTGAGGCCAGTCTGGTCTGCACCATGAGTTTTAAAAGTCGATCATGTTTATAAAGTGTCTCATTAAAAAAAAAAAAAAATTAACGTTTGGCATCTTGAACCTCTGTACCTGGAGTCTTTAAAAATGAAATTCAGACTAATGAGAAAAAAAATTAACAAAAGGAGTTTTATAACACATTCTGAGAAAACAATTTTTCAGGTGAAAGTAATAACTATTTTTTGTTATCTTTTATATCAAAAAATTATCAATGCCTATTTTCTGTATCCATGGCTAGACTTCCTTCATGGATCGTCACAGAGACACAAACGCCCCTTCCAGCTCCCAGTGGCTACTGGTAATACATGGGAGATGCTTTCTAACCCAAGGGGCCGGCATCTCTCAGCATCGGTTAGAGAAGTTGCTGCATCTGATGAGCCGCATAGAAGCCTGACAATAAAATTACCTAGCCTAAAATCCCCACAGAATAGTTGTTGAAAGATCACATTTTCTTCCATAGAAGAGTGATTTCTTCACTCATAATCTGAATTAGCCAAATTACTTTTAGGTAAAACTTTATAAAGGCATAGCTAGAAATTATAGAGAAGTAGAGAACCAAATGCTCAAATTAATATGAGATAATTTTGTGCTGTATTTGTTATAGTTTTTGTACACACAAAAGATTTACCCTTGTGATTAGCAAAACCAAACCAAACCAGAATAAAAAAAAGTATGAACACACGGAGTAGATGCTTTGTGTTTTTATATTACCTTTCATCAAAACTCAAATTTCTATCTCCAAATTGTTCGAGTAATGTTTTCTCAATGATTTTCCTTGGCGCCTGGTTCTGGATAAAGTAGACCAGGACATGATGTAAACGATAATCTGTTTCTGGTGGGGTATCTTCTTGGGCCAACTTAATCAGCCTTGTATACTCTAATTTAATCGCCTAGAAAACAAAACAAGAGCGAAGATTTTAATTAATTATAATTTAAAGTTCTTCAGTTTTAATGATAATTATTTAAATGTTCATTTTTACCTCTTAATGTGTACATAAGCTGGTTCATTTAAGTGTCCCCACATTCTATACTTCAAAAGAATTTTCTGAATGACCAACTACATAGGACCTTCCTTATCCCATTGTCTTACAAATGTCCTTATGTTTCTATACACAGAAGTGATGACACAATGTGTCTGTATATGGTGTGGATCACTTTGTGAAGTGCAGGCTTTTCTGTCTTGGGACATCACTGGGGGTATTGATCACTGGGGGTATTGTGCTGTTCTCCACCTGTGTGCATTTGCCACACTAGATTACATACCAGAGTTCCAGAGGAGTTAACAGTCCTAGAGCACACAGACCTGTACATGAACGTGAGGCTCTTGAGGCTGTTACACTAGTACAACTATTTCACCAGCAATCACAGTAAGGCGCTTGGGTCACCTCTAGTGACTATGACTGCTGCTACAATATTTGGATTTTATGACTATAATAATAATAATGATGATACACACTATAGTATCTCGTTTCTTTAGCCATGAAAATGCTTCAAAACTGAGAACTAATAACACAAAACATTAATGTATCTTTCGACATACGAACACAATCTAGATGATTTATAACTATGAATATCTGTAGACTTACATATCAATTACTGCTGAATTAATCACATGAAGCCCACATAACTAAAAATAACACCTTCAAATTTTCCTTTTATTTTTGTATCTAAATTCTAGCTCTGTTAATCATAAAATACTTTAGGTTGCATGCAATACACATTACAAAAATTTCATTCAATTAAAAAGGTTTGTTAGATTCTTCCCTTCACTTTTTCTTTATGTACCACTTCAAGGCATCCTACAAGTTATGTTGCTATATAGTAGAGGTAAAATACCTAAAAACATGTACTGACATATTTTATTTTTGGTAAATAATACTTGAGGTTAGTCAGTCCCTTCTACACAACAAAGCATTACAAATAGAAGATGTTCACTTTTTATAGTGATACAAATTTTCAAAAGTACTCCTCCCAAGGGGGGAAATTACGTTGCCCCTCCAGATATACTGTCAAGTCTTATTGCTGTGCTTAAAGATCACAATAAAAATAAAATATATTTTGACATATAAAATTATTAGGCTTACTGCGTATTTAAATAGCACATATAAATGTTTCACAATGATTTCTTTTAAAAATCTTATTTTTCAATTTTGGTGAGGAAAGCCACATGTACTTTTAAAAACCAATGTATCCTAAGCATTACCAAAAAGACCATATACCCTGTATTTTATGTGCTCACCTCCGAGACTTACTCAGTGACTCTCCTAATTTTCCAAGGTGAATCTAGTCACAACATTTTCCATTTACACTTTCTCAGTTAGTAACAGAAATGGACAGATGCTCTGTGCTGTTTCTTCTAGCAGAGTTGTATACAAGTGCCACTGGATTAAAGCTAACATGTTAAAAACGCCTCAGATGAATCTCTATCATGCTTCTAATTATATTTTTCATTATTTTGGCTGTCTATAGTGAGAAATATTTTAAGATAATTATTGTAGATATTGTAAGGATTTAACATACTTATAATATGAAATATTATAGTAGTTAATAAACCTGGTTGATTCTAAAAGGCCCAATGTCTACATTTCAGTACTAATTATAATAAAATAATAAAATAAAGCCTTAGACTATGAACTTGATAAGGTGTTACTAAACAAATTAATTTCTTACCATTACTCTAACATTAAAATCTATAGTCAACATGATAAAACCAGATTTTTTTTTTTTTTTTTTTTTTTTGGTTTTTCGAGACAGGGTTTCTCTGTACAGCCCTGGCTGTCCTGGAACTCACTCTGTAGACCAGGCTGGCCTCGAACTCAGAAATTCGCCTGTCTCTGCCTCCCAAGTGCTGGGATTAAAGGTGTGCGCCACCACTGCCCGGCTAAAACCAGATATTTTTTATATCATATAGTGATGAGATACTTTTTGGGGAAAAGGTTAATGACATAATCAAGAGACTACACTGAAAATTTATTAAAAAGCATAGGATTTTAATAAGATAAATATTCTAAAATATATTATCTTTGTTCATACTAACTTGCATGTACCACTTTGTAATAAAACATTTATGCATCTAAAAACAATGTAAAAATATAAGCTAATTATCTAGCAAAATGATGAAACCTTATAAAAAGACATAGCAAAGGATGGCAGATTGAAAAGTCACATCCAGTGCCTTTTAAAAAATAATCCAATTATTAAAACATAATTTCCAACTTCATCTTAAATTAACACATGAACTCAAATTCACAAAGTTCTGGGAAAAAGTAACAATTAATTCTAAATATCATAAAAACTGAAAAAGTTTCACGATGTATTTCATTTATAAAAAATAAAAATAAGCATGTGGGTTTTTTGTATAAAATGTCAAATATACTAATGACCCATGAGGCAATAAGTTCACTGCTTAGAAAAATACACCAGTAGAATACAGAGACACAAACAATCCTAGTTGCCAATGGAGAATTATTACATGAAAAAGATGGGATTTAAATCAGTATAAAATAAAAGATGGATTAGACAATATCCTTTGGAAGGGTTAGGCATTTTTCCATTTGAAGAAAGTTGAAATCCTATAGTCTAAGTCAAGGTTGAAAGCATGAAATCATAGGAATAAATGATTTCAGTAGTTTTAGAAGCAGTCATAAAGACATCTTATGTTTATTAAAAAGGTACTTATTAAAATTCATACCACAAAGTATAAAATACAAATTATAAACCACAAAATACAACTGTAAAACTACTGCTGAATATCTCACTTAACATAAACAAAAATTTCCACAATATAAAATGAACAAAGACAGTTATGTTAAATACCAGCAGGCAAAAGATTTCTGCAAAATAGTGATGCTTAACACAGATCAAATAGAACTGTCAATTAGCTAAAGACCAATAAAGTCAAGTAATATGACAGTCTTTTGTTAGCACTTAAAATTTGGTAGCATTTTGGCTTCATAATTCTAGTCTCCTTATATTTGTGCCAAGTATTTAGTGATAGAATAATATTCATAACTGGAAATGACCCAAACATACAGCAACAAAACTGTCAAACACATATCACAACCAACAATATCAATTAAATTGTTTGTGACAGATACTATCTAAAGAGTTCCTCCTAAGTAGATTGTGTATTTATTTGTATGATGTCTCAATGAAAGCACTGTATCTGATAATTTAATATATTGTCCAGGTTGCAGAATTAATGAGAAAACTTGGATTTAAAACTAGGCACATCATCACAGAGACCTTACACCCACTTCTTAACCTAGAGCAGGAATGAAATGCAGGAATGCTGAGATTCTGGTCCCATGGGCTCCTCAGTGTGTCACAGACAGGCACATCATGTCCAGGTGTCGTGTGCTCTAAGAGAACGTTTACATTCATTTTGTTAGGCCCAATAGAAAACAAAGGGAAAATAATGTGGTAAATGTAGGAACTATGGCTTAGGTAAGTGCTACCCACACTATGGAAAATAACTACAGAAAGAAATAAAGTGAGGACACAGAAAGAATAACCCTACTTTTAGTTATTAATATAGTGAATAATTTAGGAATAGAAAAATTATAAATATATGGGTAAGTTTAAGTAAACATAGCCATCCCCAGAAGGGGACAGAGGAAACAGCTATCAGAGAAAACTATTCATACTCTATACGTTCATGTGTGTATTAGCTGTTTAAATATCACTTCCACTAAGACTTCTAGATATCAGGTCTTTTATTTCACGTAAGCCCTCCTTATTTCCTTTCTTCATACTAATTGCCATTTAATAAATGTTCAGATCCCCACTAGAAATCAAGATTCGCTCAGGAAGAAATTCAACCCAAAACTACACTGATGGCACCCACTGGGTTTCGGGCCACGCCTTGTGAACCTTTATTTCAATGAAGTGCCTTATGATGGAATACCACTGTGTCCACTGGCATGCTACAAACGACAAGTACATTCACTGATGTGGAATTCTAAACACGGTACTGAGACAGACACACTAAAAAGACTGGAGAACGGAGGGTTCCAAGTATATAAGGTACAGCGTCACACTAACAGGGACACCAGCAAAAGAAGGGACTGGCTGCAACTGGCCAAGGAGATTATAGTGAGGGCACAGAGGAGAGTGGCCCTGGAGCAGCTCATGGGTTTCACCTCCTGGCCTGATTGCTAGTCACATGGGCAGCTGTCCCTTCTGGGATAATCTATTGGGTGTAACCCACTACCACTGCACTGTTAAGTCCTCTTATAAATTAAGTTCACTTTCCATAGCAGAGGTAAAGAAAGGTGTAGCAGCGGTAACAGGTACTGAGGTGTAAAAAGGAAGTGAGCACATGGCATCAGCTTGCAATAATTACTGTGAGGCAATGATACCCTATCAAGAACACCATTTCATAATACAGAAGTCCACTTAGCTCACAAACCCCTAAGGAAACTACTGTAAGAGCTACAGACAGCAGTTTCAATTTAAAAAAAAAAAAAAAAAAAAAGATGTTTTATGTCTTTCAAGGAAAATAAAAAGCTACTCTAGAGTAATAATTACCGTATGGTCTTTGCCTCCAGCATGTACAAATACTTATCAACAATTCCTTGACAACTGTCCTTTGATTTTTATCTCTCTCTTTGATTTTAATTTTTCTCATTGGAGCAATTTTAATTTGCCTTTTTGGTGGATCTTCTCTTTAAGTCATTTCACTTAAAGATTTTATACTTAAAATGGAAACCAGCCTTATCAAAAGATGATAACTTGAGAAGAGATCTCATAGAACACCTGAGCCCCCGCTGCTGCCTATGAACTCTTTCATACAACATACATACATACAGGAGACTCCATTGTGGGAAGGCTCTGTGTGACTCTAAGTCAAGGTTAAACAATACCAGTACACTTACTCAAACCTAACCTGCATTCTTTACTTCCATTTCTTGTAAGATGACATTCGCACAGAACAACTTCCTATGGTAATTCATAAGGTAATCACTGCCAAACAAATATACCATTTGAAAACTAATGTGTGTGGTGGGAGGTGTCACCAGATAAAGGCACTTGTGTTGCAAGCCTGGCGTCCTGAATTCCATTCAGAGCCCACAGAAAGGCAGAAAGAGAGCAGACTCCATAAAGTTGACTTGTGACCTCTCCACGTGAGTTAAGGTGTGTGCACCCCCCCACACACATACATTCTAACCGTGAATAACATAAGAATTGGTCTGATCATAACGCATTAATAAGTATAGTTAAAGTACTTAATCAGGCTCAGAGTTAAAAATTTTTCTCTCAGAATCAAAAAGTTCTGTAAAGTCATCTTAAGGATTTCCTGATAATGTTAAGATACAGAGAAAAACCCCTTTCCTGTCAAGTTATTATATATTAGGCACTGAAAAGAATAAAATGTACATAAAATTAATATTCTGCCTGTCTTTCTTGGGTACTTACATACAACATAGTCTAAAACAATCTCATTATGAAGATTTTATTAGTTAGCATTTAGATTTCTCTGGACAGGAACTTACGAAACTCAAGATGCCCTAAGAGTTGATATATAGCTGAGACTGGCCTTGAACACCCAATCCTATTTCTTCTCTCTACAAAGTGCTGGGATAATAAACACAGGCTACCACACTCTACCCATTATCAACATTTGAAAGAATCGTTTAGATTACCTAGTACTTACGTTTTGGTTTTAGTCCCATTTTTTAGGTCATTCCTATAAAGCTGAAACTAGACTTTTTGTCTACAGATGAGCTAATTATTGTTATTTTGTTGATATTATTGAGAAATAAACTGAACAAAACAGATTGGATAAATATGATATTAATACATTAAAGCTTACTTTGGAATATAAATAAAAACGAGATGGCATTTATTTGTCTACACATGAACAAAAAAAGAAAAAAGAATAAAATGTACAGTATATAGTTCAAGGAACACAGGTAGGGAAGAGAAGCCATCATATGCCAATACTAAGTTTTCATCCTGGTAAGTACCAGCTTGTCCTTACAAGTGACGCCTGCACATGGAGCTGATGAGGGTGCCAGGGGGCTGTGGAGGTGGATTTACAGGAAGACACAGGAGGAATTCTAAAGACAATAAAGGCCACAGGCTCACATGTTAATAGCCACTAGTAAGTCTTCAAACTGCCAATTCTCTGTAATGACTCTTGAAAATTCTTACTAACATGGGATTCATCAAAGACTGTTAAGTGTGGTATTTACTATATTTTAAAAGGCATGTTTATTGTATTTTAAAAGGTAGAGCATATCTAATGATCTGTCTAACCAATCCTGTTTCACAATCTAACTTCTCTTTCTCTTTATAAACCATTCCTTTCACTGGACATTAGCATCTGGTATCTGAGGGAGTGAGGAATAAATAGGTGAACAGAAAATGCATCAAGTGAACACCCAAGGTAACAACACTAACAGACTTCAAAGCAATGAGCTACGCATGGGCAGAGAAAGGTCAGCCTGGGGTTAGAGCGCTCTGAGAATGGGAAATTATAACAGCAGACTGGAGCAGTCTCTGTGCTTAAAAGCACTGACTGTTCTTCCAGAGGACCTGGGTTCAATTCCCAGCACTCACATGATGGGTCACAACCACATGTAACTCTTGTTCCAAGAGAATCTGATATCCTCTTCTGGCCGCTATGAACACTGAATGAAAGTGCTGTACTGGAGGCAAAGCATCCAGTGACAGAAAATAAAAATGAAAAAACAAATTTAAAATTGGTAAAAAGAAAGTAAGAGAAGACTCAAGCAACTGGTAGAGAGAGAAACTGATGTCAAATACAGAAAACTACACCAAAAAAGAAAAAATATCAAATGTGTATGAGGGGGGGCAATTAGAGGGAAATGAAAGGCAAAATGGAGGGAAGGAAATAAACCATCTATAGCATCAACCGCCCGTACAGAACAGACAGTAATGCATGCAGAGTCTATTCGAATCTCCTTTCTCTTTCGCTGGTGGCTTTGTCATCTTTTTTTTTTTTTTTAAAGTTTTTGCATTAGATCCTAAAAGACTGATCAATTTGTCCTTTAACCATATCGACAGATGTTTACAACTTAACACTTCAAGTTGGAGATTCAAAAAGTTCAGGTAATATCAGTAAAATTAATTCCAACAAATCCAGAAGTACTCATTGAGAAGGCAAATTAGTACACTGCTTCTGTTCTATACACTGTTCAGAGGGTCTGACTTCTGAGGCAGAGTAGGTGATGACAATGGACAGAAAATAAAGAGAAAGTACACAGACAGACAGACAGACAGTTAATAGTACCTTAAAGAACCCCGCTTCAGGGCCACACCTGTCATAAACACTGCTGGATTTACCTATCGCCATGATAATACCTTGCATACTGGGTGTCAACATGATCTGCCACAGAGATTGAAAGTAAGCGTTTCGTTTTGGAATAGTTAACAGGAAAATGCAGAAACAAAAGCAAAAACCCTTTAACAAAATGAAACAAGCTATTTACATGCAACTTCAACACCTTTTGTTCTCTACAGCTTAAGAATCAAATGGTGCATTTATCAAAGAGCACATGTCTTCTGGTGTACAAGTGAAAGCACCATTCATTCAGTCATCTGTGCAGTGGCCCAGCTGGCGTACAGGACGCTCCTGTCTGCACAAAGTACAGAAAGCATTCTCTCTAAAGTGCAGAATTGCAAGAAGGTGCCCCCTTCTGGACAAAGCAAAAAATGAATACTTCTCCAAGAGAACCATTTCAAAAGGGCACCAATACTTAGTAAAGAAATGAGTACATTTGCTCAAGGCCTGCTGAGCCTCTGAAAACTCCAAGTGGATCCCACTCCTGCTCCCAGGCTAGGGGCCTTCGTACAACTGTGCAGCCAGCGTATGTGCAAGCAAACCAAGAGGCGCAAGGCACATGCACTGTTAGGCAAGGACGCCAACAGAGTACATCAAAACACACAGGTCTAAGTAACAGAAGCTTCCCCACCAAAGGTAGTAGTGAGTGAGTAATCCCAGTTCTTTCACAAATGCCAGAACCAGCTCACACTGAAAACAAGCAATTTGGTGCTTCAAAATAAATGAGAATAAGTGAGTACTTTCATGAAATTGGATCAGTTTGTGTGAGAGCAAACACGGAACAATGTAATGTAGTTCTACTCATCCTTTATACAGTCCTTAAGCCCTGTTTTCAAAATGGTTCATTCTTGGCTGCTTGCCTTTCCTATGTCTTAGAAATAAGTACTCCGATGCTATCTCATTGCAGTTGAGAGTCTGTGGTCACTCCTACGCATTCCCTGAAATTCCCACTCAGCCATTTAGTCCGGATCATACACGGGGCAGGTGTCCTCCACTCATCGCCCGCTTCTGCAAGTGCTCTCATCAGTCCTCTCTCACACATCTAGTCTTTCAGGAGACATGCTTCTCATATTGGCACAGTGATACCATTGTCTTTATAGTACTTGTAAATTTGATGATTAATTTTTACATAGTCATAATTAAAACTCAGGACTAAGTTTTGCAGGAATCATATTTAACACACATTCAGTTCTTATCCAAAGATACAAACACTAAAAAGTTGTGGAATCTCTCTGACCATAAATCACCCTAGCCTTCCCATCTCCTACTGTCAATATTCAAAAACTGCTTATTTGTCTTCTCTCAAACACAGAAAAGAACCACTTAAAGAATTTCAAGGAGAAAACACATACAAAGGAATGATAATAATCTGGTGGAGCAAAACGTTCAAATTCAACTGGGCTGAAAAGAACTTTCATGAGAAAGAAAGTGCCAGAGGCTGGTGGAGCAACTCCAGAGCTGAGACAATCAGAAGAGAAGGAGGAAGATGGTGGTGGACGGAGAAGAAGGCCCTGCCCAGGCGTTCAGTGATGCCTACCAGCACCCTATTTGTTACAGCATGGGTTTATAGCAGCACGACTATCAATTATCCATCTTGCAATCATTCTTTAAGGCTTTCTGGTGTAGGGAAGGATGGGCAAAGTATAAAGTAAATTCTACAAGTAATTTAGTAGTCTGCTAGGAAAATATCAGTTATTTTTAAATGCAAAGTGGGCATTATGTAATTTAGCAAATTTTACTTGAATTATCAGTCTGAGAGTAAGCTGATGTTAAAAATTATTCTTTTCATCTATTCGCTACGCTTACCTCTTTCAGCTTATATTTAAGACCCAGGATCTGTTAGTAACTGGCAAGGCTTCACGCAATAAGAGGCAAGGCCGCATGTTATGCAGCGACAGACAGTAAGTGTGTGTGCAGGCATGCCTACGGTGCGCGTACATATCGGCAACGAGTGCGAGCAAATTGTGCAGAGCACCGCAACCAAGGTACCTTGGCATCACACCCTCCCTCTTTTGACTCAGTCATAAATTTCCCTATGTGAGGAATCTCCACCTCTACAGCTTGCTGGCTAGAAGGTGGCTGGCTTGTGGTCTGTTCAGGTTTCTGCAGAAGAAATCGGTAAACAGATTAGAAAGGACAACGATAGAAACAATCTCTTTCCACACAGACGCTGATAGCCTTTCTATGCTACCTCTATTTGCTGTGTATAACATGAAACCACTTAAGAGTAAACATTAGGGGCAGGCTTATTAATCAAATTGTAATACAAAACTGTGGCCTTTCTCTTTACACTCCAGATACATCAGTTAGCTTTTCACCAAGCATTTTAGACTTAAAATATCTAAAAATAACAAAGACCCGAGTCGCATTGAACTCGTCGAGTCGTATTTGAAGCAGACAAGCAGTCCTAGTTACTCCAGAAAGCCTTTGTTGCAGTTCTAGGAAAATAAGATTACGACCCAGCAGTTCACAAGGGTAAGGCTTTCACACCGTCTTGGTTAACCCACAGCCTCAGAATTTGGACGTCTGTCCTCTTTCTCGGTCGGCAGACGGCAAAAGTGCAGGGAGTATCTAGGCAGCTTGCTTCAGTCACTGCAATGTGTACCAGAACTTTCTTAACCAAAAATAGACATGAGTTCAAATATGAAATATGAATAAGAACATTTCCAAGTTTTATTCCTATTTGAAATATAAGTGAAATTTAATGGAAGTATTTTCTTCCATTTTAGAAATACGTATTCAAATAGACTTTAACAATGAAATTACAAGTAATGGTCAGTAATAGTATTTCTTCTTTTAAAAAAGAAGTTTATCTTAAAAGTGTTATTTTGTGACACATTTAGGGTGCTCTACCTATCTGAGTTTCATCATCTACAAAGGAAGCACTCACCCTGCACTGCTGTTGTGGTCATGAGCTAGTATTTAAGTGTCTTGTGTTTAATAGCTGTTAAAAATGGTAGATATTGCCAAATTGTGAAATTATTTTATTAAACTACCGTTAATAATTTATACTGTAATAATTTTAAACCAATCTTAACATCACACATATTTTATAGAGATTAATTTGTTCTAATTAAGAATTGTTAATACTTCTAGCACTTGAGACATTGTGCAAGGTCTCCATTAACTGAAACTTAAGCCAGTAAGTTACAATCCATGTTGAGACTTTAGTGATGACTTACTAGCAACCCAAGTTATTATTTTAAAGACAGAAAAAAGGACCTGGAGACATGGCTCCCCGATAAAGAATACATCCTGCTATTGTAGAGAAACTGAGTTCAATTTCCAGCACCTAAGTCAGGCAACTCACAGTCACCTCCAACTCCAACTCAAAGGGCCCAGTGTCCTTTTCTGGATTCCGTAGGCACTTGCTCTCACAAGTGCACAAAGCTACATGACTAGAAAGCCAATCCAGAGGGCTTATTGCTGCTAACTCAAGTTAATTTTATAATATATAATTAAAAGTTAAACTAAAAAAAGAAAAAAAAATCCTTCAAGAAAATAGTTAGAGGGGCCCCGTAGAAGAACTGTCTGGGGGTGGGAGGACTTGAATTCACAGCAGTAAGCCCTTCTTTGCTACTGTTAAACTTCAAAAGCATAGTGCTGATTCTGGTAATGCAGGAAGGAAAGAGCTGCTGTCAGCACAACACAACTCAAACTCATTCAGATATTTCATATAAACTAGTTAAAGTAAAGTAAATGCTTATTTTTAATTTTCTATTATTTTCAAACATAGTGAGGAAATTAATAAAAACTAAACAAGGCTACAAAATTAGGAAGATTCTCGGTTAGCATGGTAGAAAAAAATTAAAAGAGCCCGAAGCTCACTGGCTGTGTAATTTTGTAAAAATGTTCTCATAGAAGGTTTGAGAGCGTAAGTCACGGGACTATAGAACTTATGTCTGACTGGAAATCCAATCTAGAGTACACTGTTTCTCTCAGTAAAACTGAAGTGACCGTGAAGTTAAAGAGTATGCTTTTGTTTTATGTTGACATAAGGTGTCATTTTCATGTCAGCGGGGCACTGATATGGCGCCCTGTTCAATAATTAAATGCAGGGACTCTAAGGAAACACGTCAATGGGTAGGCTGAGTTGACAGTGACTGTCCACTGGCCAGCAACTCAAGCCAGGCACAATGTTTCTTTCTCGCCATCTGCTTTTCATACTCTCAAATATCCTAAAATGTTCAATTAGAAATTAAAGCACTTCTCTAGGAAAGCAAGCTGCCTCAACATTTGAAGACTGCCGATGATTCTTCTGTGATTCTAAGTTTTACAGGGATTCATGCCTACTCTACAGCTGGAACATACGGTGCTGTGTGTCTGTGAGATAGCCAGGGCTGAAGGAACCCGCACTCTGACACCCACTATCAAAATGAAACAAACCAGACAAACTCCTCAGCATTTACCTCAGAGTCACTTCAATTTTGAAGAAAAGAAGAAAACTGAAACTCAAGTAAAGAGTTCCCTCAAGGTTGCATTTCTAGTAAGAAATGAAATCCATACCAATGTCACAGAAATGGAATCTGAAGTCTGAAGACTCTCACTGTACTTTCTGATAGACGCTAAGTATAACTGGAGAAAGAAAACAGGAAGTGGTTGCCAGAGTCCTAAGCAACGGTAAATCCAGACTGCACAGGCAACAAGACAGGTGTTATTTCAGGAGACAAGGACTGTGGCAGAGATCCTTCCCACCATAGTCTCTTTTCTCTTTTACCTAAGCTAATAATTTATAAGAAGATAACCACACCAATGAATCTAGGTCATGCAAATTTATGTGATGGCTATGTGAATTAAAATATGTATAATTAGCTGAACTAAGATGAAATATAATTCTATATTACAAATTATGATTTTGGTTTTCTGAGTGCAGCTAGAAGCATATGTTTTAGGCTTTAATGACTCAAGGCACAAATTTAATGACTCAAGACCCCAAGTTAAAATTTTATACTGGTAAGAGCACTCTCCCCATGCCAACTGTCTGCCCTTGTTTCCCAGGCGGTCCTGTTCCCAAGGCCCCCAAGAGCAGAGTTTTCAGATTCATGAAACAAACTGTTTACCAAGAAAAGTTTTAGAGTTAGCAAAGTTCTTAAATTTATTTATAGATTCTAAGATATTTGCAGAATTTATAGCCATAAAATATATTTAAATTACTTTTCACATTAGGAAGACTGTAATAGATTTTTCAAGCTAGAAGTAAAAGACTTTCTGCTTATTATTTAGTTCATTACAATATACCTTGTAGAATGCCTTATTTACTGGAAATTTTGGTTAATGGGTGCCTTAAGGTATCAGGCTACTGCTGAGATCAAAGTCACTTGCAAGTACATTTTATCATGTAAATTTCTGAACTATCCTATTAACTTTAGTTCTCAAGGAAGAGAATCTTCACATCTTAAAGGAGCTCCAATAAGCCTACATGGGCTGCTTATATTTACTACTAAAATGGGGGAGGGGTTACAGTACAAAATTCTTGATATATGTTTTCTAAGCTCATACTTACTGACTTCACCCTACATCTCTGGTCAATTTGCTCCCATAAAACAAACTGTAAAGTACACTTCCAGTAAAATGATAATGACAATTTCCATCCAGGATATGCACATCATATTTACTTTCTAGTAATATTCTCACTTATTGTTAAATAGTTTTCATGGAACATTGACAACTGTTTCTTAGGTTCTTAAACTCCAGTATTGGCATGTCACAGACCAAGGGGGAGAAATACTATTGAACTTTATGCTTCTTTTTAAATTCCAAGTCAAATGAAAAAAATTAGTCTGCAGTCTGAGTCTCTCTAGTCCTGTGACAGGAAACTTGAGAGAGGATTTTATTTAAAATCATACGCTGAAGAAATGGCAGCCCACACTCCCATCATGAGCATGGCAAAGTCACAGTGTCCCCTGACTCCCAGGCATGGGGCTTCTCCATTACATTGTGGGATGCTGTACAGGGCTATGTTCCGAGAGCCAGAAGAAAAGTTCTTACCGACTGCAAAACTGTCTCTGGCCCTTTATCTTCATGATCATGTGACGCCTTGGCAATCACTCGGAGAGTTTCTTCTTTCCAGTGCTTTGACAAGTCACTTCTCGATGGCTGCTCTAGATAGTCTGGTCCTCCTGCTTGAGCTTCAGGAGAAAAGAATCAATTGTGTACCTAACATAAACCACAAGGTACTATACAAAGACCAGGAGCATAGTTCTAATTCTGAAGTTATACAATAACCAAGTTAAGACCTGTGCCGTAAAAATGCATCCTTCAATTACACATTTATCCAAGAACTTACCAACAAAAAGTATCCAAAACAAGAAAAACAAAACCAAGAGTAGTCAACTACAAAAGAACACACACACACACTATGTTTTATGTAAGGAAACTGTTCTACATGAAAAGTATCAGTCTCTTTTTGAAAAGTCATCCAGCTTTTGCCTAAAAGGAGAACTTGATTGCCACTGCAGTTTTGGTATAGGGTTCCACAATGAGTATGGGTTGTTTGTTTGTTTGCTTGCTTTTCCATCGAATGAATCCTAAACCTGAGTGGATCCTACCATCTCCATTTTGATCCTCACCCCCCTTGTAAACAGAGTACTCTCAAGAATAAAAATGATACCAAGTTAGCACACTGGTGCCAATATGAATTTGTGACTTAAAATACCATTCAGGAAAAGAATTCAAAGGACACTTCAACTCTACCTATCTTTTCAGCTCCATGTCACAGTTAGAACACTACTCTGAATATCCAAACAAACTTTACATTTCTGGCCTTCAGCCTTTTCCTCCTATGTCATCCCATGTCCTCTGCTCAAAAAGGCCCACATACTAGCACTTCTACACACACTAAAGGAGAAGCTTGCCCCAGCTTTTATAGTCTTGGCTCTGCCTGCATATTCTACCACTTTCTGGAAGCTTGCTTATTCGCTTAAGTATCAGGTCTAGAGCGTAGTTCCTAAGCCCCACTATTACTTACACGGTGTGTTTAATAGATTTATAGTGGGGCGGGATAGTTTGTGTATCCATTGTATCCCTCCTTGATGTAACCCCTTTGCCCCTTCCCAAAATATGACAACGTATGAGTTCCATAGAGGCAAATGACTCCTCCTCAAAGAAAAAAACCTCACTAACAAAAGAGAGTCCTGATTCTACAGTCACACAGACTTGCCTTTCACAGACTACTTTACCTCAGTTATAGCTTAAGAATTACTTTATTTCAAGCTCATATCCCCTCACACCTATAAAAATCTCATGAGCAAGCATGCTATTTCCCTTTTGCATCGCTAATTCTTCAAGGCCCAGCACAAATAGGAATATAATTTAATACAACAAAGGAATTAGCAATTCCATTCAAGAATGAACGTGAGGAATGGTAAGATAAATCCTCAAAGCTGCTACTGGAATAGTGAGCCATTGAATACCCCACGGGACAAAACAGAGCTACAGGCAGCCCCCACCTAACATTTTACTTCTCTCATTAAAATGTTTACCATTCAAAATGTAGTACTGTAATTTCAATATACATGAAAAGACATTCATTCACCAACAAATTTTAATTAAACACATGTGTGCCAGGTACAAGGCTAGGACTAGGTCTCCAGGAGTAGCAAAATAAACAGTAATGTTGTCTCTTAAAATAAATTGTACACAAAGTCATTAATTAAAAATTGAAGGATTTGCAAAAGTTGTAACAAGGGTAGTTTGAATGAGAACCTCCATAGATTCACGTATTTGAATGTTTCATCCTCAGTTCGTGGAAATGTTTGATAAAGATTTGGAGGGAGGTACTGGATAGACTTTGAGGTTTCAAAAGCACATACTATCCCCCCCCTTTCTGTCTTTCTCTCCCTCTCTCTGCCTCATGCTGTTAGATCATATCTAAGTTCTCAGTGTCTGCTCCAGTGCCACGCCTACTACTGCTCTGGAACCATGGACCCCAAATTAATTGCTTTCTTTTATTGGTTGCCTTGGGCATGGCAATAGGAAAACAATTAAATGTAACAATATCATTCTAATAAAGTCTGAAAATGAAAGAGGGTGTTACAAACAGTTTAGTTTGTAGGACGCAGGGTAAGGTGAATTCCAAAATCTGAAAGTCAGTGAGTTTCCTACTCTCTCTGTCTCTTTCTCTTCCTTTCTTTCTCTCTCCCATCTCTCCCTCTCTCAAAGAAAACACAAAGAACCAGCTAGATTATACACCACACAACAAACAGTAAAAGTTCTAATTATTTTAGTTTCTCACAAATTAAGATGAGTCTATTATTGAATGTATTAAATGTAGTGATAGTCATAGCCTTCTATGAATGAACTATGAACTCAATATACACATGTGGGATGGCATTGACTATTAAAGATTTTTTTGAAAGATGTGGCAGCTGATTTGTGTCTTGAAAGAATTGTAAGCAGGATTGTTTTGGGAATAAGGGGCAGTCAGGCAGAAGAAATAGTTTATAAAAACCATTTTAAGGATCAATAAAAAGCTAATAAAAAATCTTGACATAAATCACATTAATAAGCAAGTCAAAATTAAGTACAATCTTGGAAGGGTAATGAGAATATCATAGTGAAAATAGATGCAAGTGATCTTAAAAGGACTCAGAGTTTGTGTATTTAAAGGAGCTTAAAAAATCCAAAGTCATAAATCCTGTTAGCAATGCCACTGTGGGGGGAAGTTGCCACCATGTGAGAGCTAGGAAGGGACTAGTCCCTGCAGTCCTAGAAGAGAAACTGGAGAATCACTCAGTGCACAAGGTACTCAGAGAGATGGGGGAGGCAGGAAGGAGAAAGAGAGAGAGAAAGAGAGGGGGGTAGAGAGAGAGAGGTAGAGAGAGAGGGGTTTTCTAATACCCAAAAGTAAGCACTATTAAGATTTTTTTTTCCCTTTGGCATTTTCTACTTCAAGACATAACCAATCTAATAATTTTGTTTTAATAAAAAGAAAAAGAATAGTTTTATATGCATTTTAAACTTAAATAAGAAACATTTTCAGCGACCTTTCATCTACTAAATTGTTAAGAATGAAAGGTTCAAGATTGTCCCCATGTTGCCACACATACGGACAATTTCTGTATCAGGTCCTGCCATCGGGAGGACAAAAGCTTGACTTTACCACATAGCATGCTCCAAAATAATGACTCTGTAGCCATGCCACCACATAAACCTCACACGAACTACTGCAGGTGCTTATAGAGAGAAGCTAAAGGGAAGGCTAATGCATCCCTCGGGATCCGATCTGGAGGGCCCGCCTGGAGTGATCGCTTTTGCTTTCTTTATTCCTGGACGTCTTCCTTGATTTCTCTCATTGTTTAGTTGTTAGGTTTCCCAACAGCTCATGTGTTGGTGATGTGTTCACAAGATGCTGGTGCTTTGGAATGCAGTCCAGGAAGTGGTCCTCTAACAGAAAGTAGGTCAGTGGGGCACACATTAAAGGCTACTGCGAGGAACCCTTCTACCTGTTCTTCTCTTTCCTCATCAGCAGAAAGTAAGTAGCTTGTTCTCCCTGCGTAGTCCGCACCACGAGGTTCTAGCAAGCCACAGGCACACAAGGAAGGGAGCCAGGAAATCAAATCTTTTCTCCCTTAATATATGCTTCATCTTAGATAAATTTTTCAGTTAAAAAAAAGGTAAGTAACAGAAGTCACCCTTGTAACTTAAAACACCTAAGAGAAACTGAATACAACTGACTGACTCTATATGAAAGTAAAATATTATCTCTTAAGTTGTGTGGTTCCTGTTTGAGTAACTTAGTGGGATTCTCAAATACACAGCAAACATTGTCTACATTTCGTACAATGGAGGAGCTTTGTGGAGCATTCTGAAGGCATTCTGAGATGGTGGCTTTGGTATACATCCATGCCGATGAAAGAGAGAACAAGGAGTGTTTTTGTATATTTCCTGGTTACTACATCATTAATGTTTTAACAGGAATGTTAACTAAGCTACCAACTGGCTTTTGATTTTAGCAAAAGAATTTTCTTTTAATTCACTATGAAAAAGAATACAATATATTAATGTCTTGGATATTTTTTGTAAGTATTTATCATTTTGCCTTCCTATGTACCTTATTTACCACATGCACGGTGACAGAGATAAAAATTACGAGAGAGAGAGAGAGAGATGCATCTTCTCCATTCTAAGAATGTATTCAAAATCAGTCATCCCCTAAACACAGCCCTGAAAGAGCAGTGGTAGGTTGACTGTGGCCAAACAATTGTGGAACTTTTGAGCCATGGCATTTCTGGGTCTCTAAAACCAATCTGTGTGATGTTAATAACAAAGGTTTCAAACCATGAGTTAAACTTTATTTGTTTTTTTAAATAAAGGTTTCGTTTGTTTGGCTTTGGTTTGTTGTCGTTTTAAGATTTATTTTATATATGTGAGTATGTCTCTGTCTTCAGACACACCAGAAGAGGGCACTGGATCCCATCACAGATGGTTGTGACCTGGCATGTGCTTGCTGGGAATTGAACTCAGGACTTCTGGAAGAAAAGTTAGTGCTCTTAACTGCTGAGCCATCTCTCCATTTCCCTGGCATACTTTAAAACTTACTTCTCCAAGGTTATAGTTTAATATTTTGCATGTTAGAAATTATGAAAGAGTAATTTTTTAAAATTGCTAAAATGCTTTCACTAAGGATGAACACTAGCAATGACATTATTGACATTACCACAAGGAAAAATACAACTTAGAAAGGGTTCCAAGGCCATCTGCTGTAGAGTGTTCCCTAAACTAATGATGCAGACATAAAAGGGATAACACCCAGACCCTGCTCTATGGGAACAGGACAGTACTGGGGACACTGGCTTTCTCCAAGCCTTATTCTACTTCCTCTACTTTGAACCTGTAAGCCAAGGTTTGTGGAAATGACCCAGAGAGGGTTTGCCGGTTCCATTTGCCTGCGTTTATGAACCTCCAGGATACATTTCAGATGCACTTTTGCATCATTTTCTACCTGTAATTTTGTTTCTTTTTCTGCTTTGTTTTGAATTGGAATATATTACACATGTTGTAAAGAATCAAATACTTTTCTGGATAACGATTAAAACAAGTGAAATACTAATTTAGGAGTTACCCATGTTGTAAGGTATGAAATGCTTTTTTGGATGAGGATTAAAACAAGTGAATATTGACTCAGGAACTATTCTCTGCTTTAAAATCCTGGGTCAGATGACAACAGCATGTAGCTATGACGCTTAAGAGGTGATGTCTAAGGCTTACATATTAATTAGCCTTATTTAATTATAATGTGGGAACTCCTCTGCAGCAAGAATAAGCTTATGCAGAGTTACCTGCGGGTGCTTAGGAGGTGCACCTCCGAGTTACCTGTGGGTGCTTAGGAGGTGCACCTCGGAGTTACCTGCGGGTGCTTAGGAGGTACACCTCGGAGTTACCTGCAGGTGCTTAGGAGGTGCACCTCGGAGTTACCTGCGGGTGCTTAGGAGGTGCACCTCGGAGTTATCTGCGGGTGCTTACGAGGTGCACCTCGGAGTTACCTGCAGGTGCTTACGAGGTGCACCTCGGAGTTACCTGTGGGTGCTTAGGAGGTGCACCTCAGAGTTACTTGCAGAATTTTAAAATGCATACACTAGATCCTTCCTGAAATTCCTTTCAGATTTAAGGAACTTTTAGCCAGGAATCAAAAGCAGAGTGTTTGGGTTGGCTCGTCTTTGCCATGGCAGGATTGTGGGGGAACCTGAGATACAGCAGGTAACCCTTCCCCGCGGCTTACCAGTCATTTTCACGACTGTGGGCAATGAATGGCAGCGGGAGAATAATCCCAACCGATTTAGGAAGCAACCAACCATGATGAGATAAACAGTTGGCATGAGATGATAGCCTTATTTAATTATGATATGTGAACAGCAGAGAATCAGCTTACGCAGCATTAAAATAATGTCACCATAGATTTGCCTAACATCTGCAATCCTAGCCCTGCAATGAGGAGGTAAAATGATTGCTGTGAGTTCCAGATCAGACTGGACTAGAGGGTGTGTGTGTGTGTGTGTGTGTGTGTGTGTGTGTGTGTGTGTGTGTGAGAAAACGTTTCCATCTCGTTCTTCACGTTTATAGAGGCAGCACATTCTGCTTCTGCTCAGACAAAATGCACACCCGTTATGACAGCATAGCTGCTCTAAAACCCCAACACATGCAGAGACGTGTGTGAACTAAGGGTTTTTATTCTTTATGTATTTGTTACTTTGGCTCCCGTAAAAAAATCTGTCTCCATTATTATCAAGTTTATTTTACACATTAAAAAGAAACATGAAGATAGATATTCAAGAATTCACACTGCATTTTTAAAATTCAAAGCACACAAAAGTCCTTGGTAGGAAAGAAAGATCACAAAGACAGGGCATGGATCACAGAGACCTGACCTTTGTCATGGAGGAAAATAAGATGACAAGGTACAAGGTAAGATGCGCTGGAAGATTAGCAGAGAATGTGTATTAGTTTGACACAGAAATAAAATACTAGCCTTAAATTTAGAGTCTAATTGTAAAAATACAAGATACAGAGGCAGAGAATGTTTTATGTTTTGGTATATCACAAAATATAGGTTAATCAAGAACAACGTTGGAGGTCAATAAATGGAGAGTCACTGTGCCTGCATACTTAGATTCTATCACTTGGCTCAATTATGCAGCCCTTACCTCCTACTAGTAATTAAAAAAAAAATCACTTGTGAACAAAGTATGCACATATCACCTTGGCCGAGTTCTAGGAAGTGATTAGAATGATTTATACAAAATACCAAGGACGAAATTAAAGGAATAGAACTGGCAAAACCAAACCAAACCAAACCAAACCTGATTGGAGCCAAGAAACCCTTTGCTAGCTACTTAAGCTCTAATGTAAATCCACCGTGCTCACATGTTCTGCAAGGAAGCCACGGAAGCCCCGTCCTGCACCATGGTAAAGCTCACTGGCCACTACAGCACTGTATGGTCAGACAGAGCATATGATACTTACATACCAAAATTTCTGGACTTTTTGTTTGTATAATATTTTATCTTGGTCTTTTAGAGCCTCTAAATTATATGCATCTTTGGTATCAATAAATTAACTGTTCAATTTACTTCAAAAGAAGTTACAGTTCTGTACAGACCTGTGCGTGCTTGCATCAGTCACAAAGTTGTAATGGGGTAGTACACATAAGTACTGCCAAATAAGTAATTCTGTTTAATGTTCAAAAAGAGAAAGTAAACCCACACAGGTAATGCTACATTGAAATACGTCTGTGAAAGATGTAAGCAACCCCTCCCCCGAAATGATTCCTTTAAAACTAAGAATAGAACACAAGATCCTGGGCAAGGGGCATGAGTTAGGGATGCTGTCAGAGTGGAGAGGTAGAGAGGTAGAGAGGTAGAGAGAGAGAGAGAGAGAGAGAGAGAGAGAGAGAGAGAGAGAGAGAGAGAGGATTCTTTTTTCCCTAGTTCGCAGAATTTATCTAAGTGTCCTTTTTATTTTCTCGAGTCCCTGTCCAGTTCAGAAAAATGGTACTTTCACAGCAATGAATGCATGTCCTAAGATAAATTTGTAACTAAATTTTATAAAAATGGTTAAAAGACATTTTACCTTCAATTTTCCCAAAATCTCACTGTGTTGAATTTATTATTTACATTGAATATTTTAATGGTTTTATCAGGTAATATTTAAGAATTACATTTTACTTTTTATACATTTGCCACTTTTATTGGTCTATATACAATTTTTAGCTTGGAAGATAGTTTTAAATGTGTAGTATTGACTAAAGTTATTCTATCATTTTAGAAATTGGGTATGGATCACATGGACCTAACTACTGAGCTACTTTCCCAACTCTGTTTTATAATCTCAAATTTTTAAAAAACAAACTGAACTGCTATTCCAGCATTACACAATAACTATGAGTATATTAGTATTGTCTGTTGAGAGCTGCTTCCTAATAGACTTAGAAAGGCAATTTGTGTTTTTCCCAATCACAGTTATTACTGCTTCCTGACAAAAGGAGAGTGGACAACTCACAGCACAGAGAGGAATCTTAGGTGTCTACAGTGAGCAAGGAAGCTGTGGCCTGCAGTCATCATGAGAGTTAGATGTCTGCTAACTTCTATTGTTTCTTCATAATTGACTGTAGTTAAACTTCATGCTTTGATTTCTTACATGTGCCAACATTAATGGCCTATATACCATTTTTAGCTTGGAAGAGTTTTAAATGTATACTTTGGGTAACATTACTTTTTTTAAAAATTGGGTGTAAAACACAGGGCCCCCTCTCTGTGCATGACAGTGAGCATGTTTTATAATAAAACACAATAGAAATAAATGCTATTACTCGATAGTAAAATATAACTTAATAAACAGACAAACCTGTGGCCAAAGAAGCCTCTGCTTCCCTCAGCTTCTGAGCAGCTAAGAGTTTTTCTTGCAGTGCTCTTTGGGCAAGTTGTGTGTCCCATTCCTCCAGTTCCTTCTCAAAGCGCTGGTTGTCTTCCTCAACAAAATCTCTCAAATCTGGTGGTAATGTTTCCATTCCAACAAGGGCCTGCCCAGTCTCTTTATTAAACTCCTCTGAAAATCATATTTCAAAAACTAGTATAAAATTAAGAATTAAGAGGAAAATGCAAAGTTCAAAATAGAATGCATTTCAAGTGGAATATAAACTATATACTATTGGTTATTATATATAGTTACCATAGCAAACAACATTCCATAAGTTTTCTTAAAAAGTCTAAAAGTCCTCAGACAAAAACATAATTATTTGAAAATGATTCTAAGGTTTCTGGTAAATTCCTAGTGTCTGAAGAGTAGCAACAAGACACAATATAGAATTAATTAAAACGTCTCGTGATCCAAACGGATGTAATCTCACTTTTGCTATTATAAGAAAACATCCAACCTCTGATCATGCAGTAGTAACCTTTTCACCAAAGTAAGAAGTAACCCCAAACCTTGTTAAGCTCAAAGTAGAGCTAAAACTGATTTCATGCTAAGGGGTTAAATACAACACAAAAACTCATGAACTTTGAAGCTTATCAGTGCAGCAACAAGTTCTGAAACAACACATAACTAGTACTTACATAGTCAACTTACACTGTAGAGCTTTGGTCAGTTGCTATGGATTATAATGCTCAATTCTGGGCCCAGGGTCTAAGCTTTTGCTGTGCAAACCTTGTTCCTTAATTTAAAACTATTGGTTAAATAAAAATGACTATAGCCAATTATTGGAGTGATTAGAGGTAGGTGGGGTTTTAGTTACCTGGTTGGAGAGGGGGCAGAGTGAGGGGGAGAGAGAAGACTCCATGGCACACGTGAGTCACGGACATGGCCATGAGCGCTGCCCAGATGGAACACGTCAAGTTGTAACTCAGGGTTATTGACGGGGAAATATATTTTAATATAGTAGAAAGTAGATATTTGCCCAGCTGTAGTCCATTAGAGGCTTATAACAAATATCAAAGTATTTTGTCTTTTATCTGGGAATGGAATGATCAAAGGCAGGGGTAGAAACCCTCGACTAAGATTAAATAATGTTTACAACATTACATTTTAGTTATGAATGGACAGCCTAGTCAGGTTTGGTGTATGGCTACATACAGAAGGAAAGTTGACTGTATCTCTTCAGCAAATCTTTACTGGGTGTTTTCTTTATGCAAAGCCTACAGTAGAATAACAGAAATAAAAACACTATAGTATATTGTCACTAGGATTTTCGCTTTGAGCCAAAGAGATTACAGTGTGCAAGTCTAACCAAGCACACAACTGTCTAATGGAAGAATTTTTTTTTTTTTTTAAGATTTATTTATTTATGCCGGGCAGTGGTGGTGCACGCCTTTAATCCCAGCACTTGGCAGGCAGAGGCAGGTGGATTTCTGAGTTCGAGGCCAGCCTGGTCTACAGAGTGAATTCCAGGACAGCCAGGGCTACACAGAGAAACCCTGTCTCAAAAAACCAAAAAAAAAAAAAAAAAAAAAAAAAAAAGATTAATTTCTTTTATATTTTATGTATGTGAGTACACTGTTGCTCTCTTCAGACACACCTGAAGAGGGCATCAGATCCTATTACAGATGGTTGTGAGCCACCATGTGGTTGCTGGGAATTGAACTCAGGACCTCTGGAAGAGCAGTCAGTACTCTTAACCACTGAGCCATCTCTCCAGTCCTGAAATATATTTTAAGAACACCTGAACTGATGTTTTTGGAAGTACACAAGAGGAGATGGCATGAGCTCAAGTGACAGTAAAGTATAGAATGTTCAAAATAGAGAATGGCCGTGAGACTGGAGCAAATGTTAGAGGCCAGAAAACAGATGCCCTCCGTGCTGGGCTGAGGTGTTAAGCCTCAGCCAATGTGCAGCTGCAGGAAGAAAGGAGCTCTCCCTCTGGAGGAACACATCTGGATTTACGGTTATTATTAGTAGCTGCGAGTACAATCTGACTGCCCCGTGGGAGCCCCACGACTGGAGTCGAGCCTAGGTTGTAATACCTCTTCATTCCAGCTTCTCATGAACACTCCTTAATGCAATTCTCCACTCTCTGTGAGTTCATCACACAGCCAAATCAGCACAGAAAAAGTCCTTACTCAAACATACCGCACTGTGGGGCCTGAGACATAGCTGAGCAATTTGCTGCTCATGAATACCTGGGTTCAGTTACCAACAGCCACATGATGGCTCACAACTCTGACTCTGGATCCACTCCTATCTTCTGCATGGCAGGCACCAGGCTCTTATACAGTGCACTTCCACACATGCAGGTAAAATACTCACACACAAAATCAAAAGTAATCTCTAAATACCAATGATGACGGGGCCTTGTCTTACCTTGTATTAAGAATTGCGCCTTGTCGTTAATGTACATTAAGCAGTATGCACTGGCATTTCTATAACCACCGAAAGAGTCCCTCACTAGTTCTTCCCATGATGACTTGGTCACAGCAATATCATTGTACTTCATCCAACGGCTCTCGCGATGGTCAAAGATGTACGCCCAGTAGTGGCCGGCATTAGCCTGGCCTTCATGAACTAAGACGGCGTGGAGACGGTAAGGGACCTGTCGTGGAGGGGAAAGCAAAGTGGAACTGCATTATACAGGCTAGTACGCCATTTCCCCAGGATGCCTGAAAACTCCCTATTTGAGGAGAGCTGGGGCACATTTTCTAAGTAGGATAAAAGTAGCTGAGATTAAAGTTTTTGAGGAAAACAGAACAAACAAACAAACCATGCAAAATTATTCAGGTTGAAAATCTAAAGAAATTAAACTAAAATAGATACAAAATGTGTAAGAGAAAGTAACTTTCAGAATGGAAAATGTGCATGTGGGTGGCTGGCCCACTACTTCTTTGTACTGAACAAAGGAGTTACTGTGAACGTTTATACAGCTCCTCTCAGTCTTCAGTTCTGGAAGCTAAAAACCCATACTGCATCACCAATGCATAAGCAGAGTAAGCGTTCACGCTTGCTGCTCTCTGGAAGCAGTTTCTTACTATGCAACCCTCATTGGCCTGCCACCCACAAATATCTACCTGACTCAACATCCTGAGTGCTGGGTCTAACGGCACTGCTGCCACACCCAGAAAGAACTTAAAGTTTAACTGGGCTTCAGAGTTTCTCCCCTAATTATTTATCTTTAAATGGCCATATATTTTCTCCCTATCATCATATATTTTTTTTAATTAATATGTTTGGAAAATTGCTTGTAAATTTTATCATAGAATTTTTAAACAGAGTAACCTACATACAGCATGAAGGAAATCTGTCATAACATTGTCAGAAATGTTTTCTCATTAGTTTATACTATACTACCAAATATATTGCTTAGTATAATAAACTGTATCCAAGTTATATGATAAACCACGGACCAAGAATTAGTGTAAGGTAAATAGGATGAAGGTAACGATGGAAGGGTAACGCAACAGTCAAGAGCACTTGTGGCTGTCCCAGAGGACCGGAATTGATTCTCACCACACATGTCCAGGGGCCACAGCTGCCTGTACCTCTGGCTCTAAAGACATCCTACACCTTTGGCCTCCCAGGGCACCAATCCCCACAGGAGCATACACACAATTAAAAATAAATTTTTACAGATAGTGCACAGGTGATCTGGAGTGTGGCAACAGTGTGACAAGGAGCGGCGCTCAGCTCGCACTTACCTGGATCATGGATTTGTCAGAGTACATAAGTTCAATTGTTCGGTGGATTCTGGATATGCTTTCCTGCAGATCTACGGAGAGAAGATGGCACCTAATGGATGATAAGGTCACCTGGGTTTCTACTGAGACTAGTAAGAGAGGGACCAAGGGGTTTCTATAATTACACTAGCGAGGAAGAAAAGTTCTCTATTCTTTAAGATGCTATTATTGTAGTCTGTGTGAAATGAGATGTTCTTCAGAACGAAGATAGTTAAAAATGCAAGAAAATAAAACAACTCAGCTAGAAAATATGCACAACCAAGAAAATCAAACTGCACTCAAGTTTCTACAGAAAGGTTCCAAGGAATGCTAACACTCCCCACCCTGTACATGTAGAGAGTGTAGTAGAGAATTTATATAGAAAAATCACCTATGTATTTTATATATATAAGCAACTGCAACACTAAAATAGCCAAGGGAAATAGAATAGACTACAGAACTTCCATTTCCCATTATTTCTACTTATAATAGAAAATAATTCTGTAAAAGTCATCAAAGACTGGGTGTTCACAGCTCCATTATTTCATAATTATTAAATCCAAATAATGTAAGTAACGATATCAAAACATTAAAATATCATAGAATCATAACACACTGTTAATCAGTTGAGGAGAATCAGGAAGAAGCCAGAAAAGGCTACTATAAAAAGTAACTTCAATTCTGGGAAGACCTATTTTAGGCTGATAGAAAATTGAGAATCCACAAAGGAGGAATGTAAGAGCTACAAACCTCTCAAACTTTAATCAACATCATAAAAACAAAACAAGGTGCTACTAATTTGGCTCAGTGGTTAAGAGCACTGGTTGCTCTTCCAGAGAACGTGGGTTCAATTCCCAGCACACACAAGGTGGCTTCCTAAATGTAATCTTGGAGAGGGGTCTGATGCCCGCTTCTGGCCTCCACAGGCACTGCACACATGATGTACCAAAATACATTAAAGCAAATCATCCACAAACAAAATTAAAAATTAAAAAAAAAAAACAGCAAAAGTAAATAAAAAACCAGCATAAAGGCCAAATGTCAAACTAGAAAAGTAAGAGCACTATAAGCAAAAGACTAATGTATAACTGAGTATTTTTTCTTTAAAGAAATAAAAATTAGAAAAATTGCTTACTATAAAAAATACATTAATGACCTGCTTCACGAGTTGTTACAGGGAATAAGTAATATATATTTGATTTTTGGTATATATTAAACTGTCCAAAAAATGCTTACAAAAGAGGAAAATAAGATAAATGAAACATTTTAAAAAATACAATCA
Source organism: Uromys caudimaculatus (assembly GCA_028551405.1). Classification (NCBI taxonomy): domain Eukaryota; kingdom Metazoa; phylum Chordata; class Mammalia; order Rodentia; family Muridae; genus Uromys; species Uromys caudimaculatus. The sequence goes on along the minus strand of CM052713.1, from coordinate 62,839,925 downwards.
ATGCACTTATAATGAAGGTAAAGCAAATCAAGACACTGAAATGTTATTTATCACCTACCAGACTACTCCAGAGTAAATAAAATACACTCAGGGTATCATCTCTCACATAGAACTATTTTAAAACATTCAAAATTTTAAACCTATATACTTTAGCTGAGAAATAGTATCTTAAGAAGCATACTCTATTTATTTAAGAATTATATATGTGTGTGTGTGTGTGTGTGTGTGTGTGTGTGTATGTAATGTATCTACATATATATAATAGGCCAACATTTTCTGCAGTTAATACATAAATATATTAAGTACATTATTCCTGCATTGGAATACGATACAACAGTGTAAGAATCAGTGCTCGTATGTATCAATGCTAGTATGTTGTAGTGATAGGAACTAAAAACAGAAAACAAGAAGCCCAAGTAAGAATTTCCTGATCTACAGTAAGATACGCACAAAGTCTTAAGAATGTTCCTTAGGTTCCTCTATCACAAATGACCAATAGTGACCTCATCACGCTCTCTTTCCCTTCCAGGTAAGGACCTGACCCACAAGTTGGTCCATTTGAAAGTACATTTTATTTAGTTATTCGTGCTACTGTGAATTAAGTGACCAACTTGATTCCTCTCTCATTCCTGTGGTCATTAATCTCCATGTGTCTGTTTTCTTTTAATATTATTTCATTTGTTTTAGCCCTTTGTGTAGTACCTGACTGTCAAACGTTTATCAGCATCTATCCTTCTGAATATAAATTTATGAATAAAGTCTGCCATGTCCATAAGGAAATTATTCAATACTCCACACAGCATGTTTAATTAATGTAAGCAAGTTTTAATATTAAGAGTTATCTTAAATATGCACAATATTAAAACAAACTCTCTAGTTACTAAGGCTAACAATGCAAGTATTTACTCTATTAAACTGGACTGTTCTGTTTTCATACTTATCCACAAAGAGGCAATTTGGCTATCTAAAAGAAGACAGCTAGTGCTATTTAATGTGACTTCATTCTTTTAATATAAAATTATAATTCTATATTCCTGGTAGCTGAAGTTTAGAGTTAGCAAGGTATATTTTGACATGCAAAAATATAATATAATCGACCATGAAATATTTTTTAAATCAAAAAGTTCATTTTAACAGTTAAAGAAATGAATTCAAATTAGTTTCTTTCAAGAGAGAGAGATAGCTCAACAATACGTGTGTCCATCCATACACACTCACACACACCAAGTCCTTATTTTGCTGCATACCTCCTGAAATTTCATATATACTGGTACTGGGTCCGGGGATCGTATCTGTAAATCTTTTAGAATAGATTAAACAAGGAGGCTGGAGATGGGGCTCAGCATTTCTAACATGATTAAACGTCCAGGTACAAACAAAAATAAAACTTCGCTTTTTAAATGGTTATACCTAAAGGAAAACAGTCTTCCCTCTTCATTATGCAATCATCAGATGGGGTTCAGAACTGGGAAGTACAAATTCTGAGGCTCTATGACATTTCCGCACTAAAGTAGCTGTGAATACCAGTTTGATATAAATTTAGAACACTAAACTGACAAATCAGACCATCTGTTACATCATTAATCAGCTAAGTAATCTGGGACAACCCTTTTGGTCCCTGTGAATCTGACACTACCACCTAAAAAATAGAGAGCCACATCAGTGTCTCCCATAAAATCTTTCCAGAAAAGTTTTTTTTTTAAAGACAAAACAAAACAAAAACAGAAGGAAAAAATACAAGTGTTTAAAAATGAAATCCAAGTGATTTTCCCCTATCAGTAGACAGCATCATCTGAAGCAACAGCAGCCACACTCTGTGAGCGTCTTACCCCGTGTGTCATTTTCTATTTCCGTCCTCCAGCGATGTAAACAGCTCTCCAGCACAGACAGTTCTTCCTCTGTGATGTGCCTTGGTGCCGGATGCATGGGCAAATCTGGAGGTATCCGAGACTGAGTGAAGGGTTTGTGTATCACTGACCTCAAGGACAGGGCAGCAGCACCTGATGCAGGCGATGAGCTGGGCAGGTCAGAAGCAGGGGGTCCCTGCTGTTCTGTTGTGCTGTGGTTTCAAAGCAAATACTACTGGTTAAACTTCCAAACTGAAGCCAAATATACAGATAGCATCCAAATCCCACATAATTTAAAGAGGAAATGATCTTAAGAAATACACAAACTGATCAAATATCCTGATGAGACATTTAGGACAGGAGGACTAAAATCTTATAGGAGGGAATTGTAGCTTTAAAGTAAGATAAAACCAGATACACTGAATCTAATAGAAGAGAAAGTGGGGAAAACTCTTGAACACATGGGCACAGGGGAAAAGTTCCTGAACAAAACACCAATGGCTTATGCTCTAAGATCAAGAATCGACCAATGGGACCTCATAAAATTGTAAAGCTTCTGTAAGGCAAAGAACACTGTCAATAGGACAAAATGGCAACCAACAGATTGGGAAAAGATCTTTACCAACCCTATGTCCGATAGAGGGCTAATATCCAATATATACAAAGAACTCAAGAAGTTAGACTCCAGAAAACCAAATAACCCTATCAAAAAATGGGGTACAGAGCTAAATAGAACTCTCAACTGAGGAAACTTGTAGGGCTGAGAAGCACCTAAAGAAATGCTCAACATCCTTAGTCATCAGGGAAATGCAAATCAAAACAAGTCTGAGATTCCACCTCACACCAGTCAGAATGGCTAAGATCAAAAACTCAGCTGACAGCAGATGTTGGCGAGGATGTGGAGAAAGATGAACACTCCTCCATTGCTGGTGGGATTGCAAGCTGGTACAACCACTCTGGAAATCAGTTTGGTGGACCCTCAGAAAATTGGACATAATACTACCTGAGGACCCAGCTACACCACTCCTGAGCATATACCCAGAAGATGCTCCAACATATAATAAGGACACATGCTCCACTATGTTCATAGCAGCCATATTTATAATAGCCAGAAGTTGGAAACAATCCAGATGTCCCTCAACAGAGTAATGGATATAGAAAATGTGGTACATTAACTCAATGGAATACTTCTCAGCTATTAAAAACAATAACTTCATGAAATTAACAGGCAAATGGATGGAACTTGAAAATATCATACTGAGTGAGGTAACTCAGTCACAAAAGAACAAACATGGTATGTATTCACTGATAAGCAGATATTAGCCCATATGTTCAAAACACCCATGATTCAATTCACAGCAACTGTTGGACTGAGTGTGGGGTCCCAGATGGAGGAGTTGGAGAAAGGACTGAAGGAGCTGACGGAGTTTGCAACCCCATGGGGAGGGAGCAACAGTGTCAACTGGTCAGGCCCCCTGGTGCTCCCAGAGACTGAACCACCAACCAAATAATGCATATGGAGGGACCCATGGTGCTGGCCACATATGTGGCAGAGGAGGACCTTGTTGGCCATCAGTGGGAGGAGAGGCTCTTGGGTCTGAGAGTGTTAGATGTCTCAGTATGGGGGGAATGCCAGGTACGGAAGATGGGAGTGGGTGGGTGGGTGGGGGCATACCCTCATAGAGGCAGGGGGAGGGAGGATGGTATAGGGGGTTTCCAAAGGGGAGACCTGGAAAGGGAAAAACATTTGAAATGTAAATAAAGTATCAAAAATAGAAATAAAAAAAAGAATACCTTCTTTTTAAGTGGAAAATCTCATGCATATTCTAACTAAATATCTCTCACTAATACCAACGTGCATTACCAGAAACAAATTCTACTCTAAAAGCATTATCGACATACTATATGATGTTCAGAAACTACAAAACAAAGTATTGCAAAGTATAATTCTGACCAGAGAAAAAAATATAAAGATTCCAACTGATGAACACAGACCCAATGAAATAAGGAGTAAGTTGCTAAGTTGGCCCACTTTTTAAAGGGTTTCTTGAAGTTAATCACAACAGCATGTAACTTTAGAAAACCCTGTGTGAACACATTACAGGATACAGGCAAGAGAGCAGCCTGCTGTATGGGGAAGCGTTACCTTGGTAATGACTGTGGTGGTAGGGCGCCACTAGCTGAGGAGCTAGCATCAATATCATCAACAGGAGAGGTGCAAACAGGTTTACTGGAGGCAAACTCCAATGCGTACTGTAGAACATCTACCAGTGGGAATCTTTTGGGACCAGAACCATAGCTTAAATACCTAGTAAATAAAAATACACATGTTTTACCTATATTGTCAACATAATTTGTGGCTTGAAGTCTTATAAAATAAGACAACACAATGATAAATAAGACAGCAATGAAACTCAGTTGCTTTTCTAATAGAGAAAGTGAAACTGAATATAAATTCAAGAAATGGACTCAATGTTCTCAGAAGGAAGCACAGCAAAGCTATCAAAATCGCAAGTCACATGTGTGGCTGCACCTAAGATGCCGTTCTAAACTGTGCTCCAGTGGGAAAGCAAACTCAGGACCATCTGCAACCATTCTCATCTCTGAATCCTGCCCTAGCCACTGCACCCACGTTCCACATTTGATGGGGCTGTGACTTGTAAGAACATATGCACACACAGCCCCTCCTTATGGTGTGTGCTAACCCCACTCACTCCATGTCCACTTCTGTGAGCTGCATAACCTCCCTTCGCTGCCCAGCTTCTTCCTGAGTGATTCACTGTGTGAAGCTCGGGAGACCAGGGTGGGAAGAGTTCGAATCCTCTCACTCAGTTTCAATCCAGTTCACCCCGTGCTCTGCGCTAGCCTCCTGACTTCCGCTTATAGCACCAGGGGAACAAGCTGGTGATAATCGCATCTTCAATTTCAATTTCTAAAATAATCATCTAAAGCCTACTATGGATGCAACCTAGTTTCTAAAATAATCAAAATTCAATCTACAATTATATACATTATATACATTATAAGTTACCCAAAACATGTTCAAAATTAATAACCTAAGTAGTCACCAAGCACAGGCTTTGCCACTATAATTTCATGAAGGCTGAAATACCTTTCTAATCTTTGTTGTAATACTGTGAGGTAATCTTTAAGTCTCTTGATCTCTTCACGTTTAATTCTTGTTATTTCTCTGTTTCTGTGCATATACCTATCAAGGAAAAATTTAGCCATCATTAGTGTTTCCAAATATCTGGGAAAGCAGTATGATGTTAAATCAGTTATCACTACAAAAGATCAACAGAAGTTTTATATGATGTCAGATATAAAACAAAAATATTTTAACATTTAATATATTTATATTTATAACTATATATTCATAAGAGAAAATGAATGTATTCCCTTATCAGATTATAAGACAGAAATATCAAGGATCAGTAAACCTTAGCTTGAAGGAAATAATTTTCACAAACCTACCACATGTTGTACAAACCGTACCTGTCCAGATATAAAACTTGGGGAAATTCTAGTTTATTGTGAATTTTTTCTGGTCTTCCCAATGCCTGATTAAATTCAAATCTTGACAGCTCAAATGTTAATACAGGTGGCAATTCAGTGAACCAATGCTGAAAGAAAACGACAACAAACACTTAGCCTGTTAGGTTTCTCTAGGCTTCTCCATCCATCGCAGCTTTAAGGGCGCGGCTATGATCCTGGCGCTGACATCACTGTGCTGTCAGCACACAGAGGGCCTGGGATGGTTTCCTTCCAGCTGAACTGCTGTCTGAAGTCCCCGCAGCCTTTGTCCACATCAGAGGACAGAGGGATCCTACCTACACACTGCTCTTCCACAGTTGTAACATTCCAAGTTCTAACTAGGAGAAAAGAGCTCCGTCCTCTTCTGTCACACACTCAGTGACACTTTCTGAAACCAAACTGATTCAAATCCATGTTTGACTCAAAGGGCAAAACACTTGTGTGGTTTACTGTTCTCATCCTAAAGCTGGAAAAACATTCTCTTCCTACTTTCTCATTTTAATTCCTATCTTTACACTGAATCTTACAACTACACATTATACTAACTTATGAAAAAGATTTCTCATTAGCAAATAAAATTTATACTTGAAAATTTTTCAAATACAAACCAGTGATTAATCAGTTAAATTCTTATTGCTCTGAGCGTGTCCTACCCACTCACCCCCACACGCAAAATATGGCAGCTGTTTAGTGAATCATAAAATTTAACATTTTCAAAAAGCTTGTTTTCATGTAACAAGTTTAAGTTTTAAAAAAGGATACTATTTGTTTTAAAGGATGAATATTTACATTCACAAACCAACAAATGCAGAGGTGTAAAAATGATAAATATTTTTAACTATTTATACTTATAAGCCATGCAACAAGAGACTATTAAAGGAAGTACTGGTATCCATGTTACAGGTATCATAGCTTCCAGTGCCAAAAAATGGTACCACGCACCCCTCAGTGAGTGCACACGAACTTAATCTGAACCGAATACAGGAATAAACACTGTAGACTGAGAAAATGCAGTGGATTAGAATCTTGAAGGTGGCACGTGTCTCCAGGTGAAGCTACTAAAAGCAAATACTTCTGTGTGGCTCTTTCTTCCTCCCTAAACACTAATGACTACTGGCTAAGCAGAGGGTGAACTGAACATGAGTAAGGTTTTCCCAGCTAAAATATAAGAAACATGATTTATAAAAGTCAACAAAACCTAATATAATAAACATCTAAAGATGTAAAAGAGAAAAGTCACATGATTACATGTGGCATAGTTCTTTTTCAAGATTTATCTTCATTTTTATTTATGTGCAGGAGTCTGTGTCTTTGTCCCTCTTTATGTCTTTATCCATGTCTGTGTCTAACATGGGGCCTACCGTCCATCAGAAAACACTGGATTGGTTCCCTGGAGACGGAGTTTCAAGAGGGGGTGAGTATCCTGACATGGGAGCTTGGAATTGAACTCAGAACTGGAAGAGCATCGCATGCTCCTAACTTTTAAGAGATCTCTCCAGCCCCTACCCTTTACTTCTTTATCATATCTAAAGTTAGATAAAAATTAGAACATAGTCTCTGATGTCTCTTAAGCAGACTTCTGATTGATCCCTTAGGATAATATGCTACACACCATTCTGTGATACTTGGACAGGCAAGTATAGCTTTAGAAACGTTACTTATTTTACCTCAATGCTTTAAATATCATCTTCACAACTATCTTGAGACACATTTTAATTGATGAGAACCTACAGTGGCTGAGAAAACAAGATGACCCGAACTGTGATAAGGAGTCTTCTGCAGTTTCTGTAACTCACGAAAGGATGCTCACAGAACACTAGGTAGCATGCTTGTACTGGGAACACATTTTCTCCATCAGCAGTAGCCACTTCTGGTCTACTATAAGGTGAAAAGATCTCAGTATCTAGGTCTAGAGCTCATGTAGGCAAGATTTAAAAAAAAGTTTCTTAAATTCACTTTAAGGAAACGTTAGTTGTGTACCAAGCCCTGAGCCATTAGTGTTTTAAGTATAGTAGCATATAAATAGAATTTTATGCAGCACAATATATTTATTTATTCCCAAAGAAACAAGTACCCATTTCTTATTAATATAAGTGAACATTATCATGTAATGCTTCATTTGGGTTTGGGTATGGGAAGGGGGAAGTGGTCAAAGGGTCTCAAAGGCCAGGCTGTCTTGAATCCTATGTGAACCCCAGGCTAGCCTTGAACTAGTGATCTTCCTGCCTCATCCTTTGTAATACTGGGATTAAAAGCACACACTAACAGCTCAGCAGCATTTTGTACTTCTTAAGCAGCTGCTCAGTAACTACAAATTGTTGTGTTAAAGTCTGAGAAATTTTATGTGAATTATGTTATTCGATTTGTAGTTGTCACTGTCCTGTCCACTAAAAATGTAACAGGAAATAAGCCAGTGAAGATCCACAAAGCCTCATACGGGGAGCATATGTCCAGGTATCAGTCGGCAATCGCTTACAGTGACTGATTTGGAAGGCAATGATTTGTAGTGTACGCCTTCTCCAACAGGTGGATACAAATGGATGGATACATCGATGGGACCAAAGAGAGGAGGAGACATTTGGCTTTGGAAAGTAAATCAGCAATGTAGATAAACAGATCTGGGATGTATTAAAGTCAGTTCATTCACACAAAAAAATAGGATCTTCTGTTTTACCTTATGCAACCAAATAACAATCTCCTACAAACAGACATGTCTGCTCTGTGGGAATGTGGGCAGCTATACAGAAGCAGATGTAACCCAGGCACATGTGCTTGGGTGAAAACTGACAGGTGTTTTTCATTTTCAAGTTGACTACCATGATGCTGATGATCACTACCTTAATGGGAAATCATAAAACATGAGACAATGTCCTCGAGACAGACAAAAAGACAAAAAGTAAAGAGAAAGATAAAAATTTTGCGATTAAAATCTAACATAAATTACATATTGGATATTCAGTACAAGTTTCACAGATGTCTTAGATTCCTATAATTAAATGCAAGAATATTTTTGAGTATTTTGTTCGCCTTTCCCAGCTATGTGATCAGAACCTTGAATTCGCATTAGGTCATTTAAAAGAGAATGGGAAGGAAGAGGAGAAGGGAAATGGTGAACCCACCTCCTGGCCTGATTTTCCTGAATTATCCGAGTGTAAGGATTCGATCTCCCCTTCAATCATTGCGGCTTCCAGGCACTCATGCAGGTCTTTGAACCCATTGACCTGAAGTGGATACTGACCAAACATTTCAGTGTTTTCAAATTTTTTTCCTATAGGATGGTTGGAGAAGTTAATTAATGTTCTTCAACTTGGCTTTTCAGCTACAAAAAGTAGGTGTATACATGGATTCTTACACACACACACACACACACACCCACACACAAATACAGATATGCATATGGGGTAACGGGTTAGTAGAGCTTTCCACGGGCATACACATATTATACATGTGCATTCATTCACACCTAGCCACAGATAGTAATTATAACTCACGTGTATGCGAGCTCTCAAGATAAGACATTATGCTAACACTGAATATGTGTACATATGTCCACATAAACTTGTTTGTTTGTGTGTGTGTGTGTGTGTGTGTGTGTGTGTGTGTGTGTGTGTGTAATTCAGCTTCATTGGAAGACATCACAGATACCCATTTGTCATAAGCCAACTACTGATTCAGTAAGACGATTGTTATAGATAAGAGAGCGTAAAAGAGCTAACCCCGTGTTAGGAATAGACAGTAGGGCAGTGAAGACTCCCACAGGAAATTGACATTTAAACTGAGATTTGAACAGTGAATAGAAGGTAACTAGGCCAGATTGTTGGGCTGTGGAGTATTCTTGGCTAAGGAACAGCAAAGTCATAATATTAAGACTCCAAAACTTGGCATGTTTAAGGAACCAAAGAAAGATAAGAACATCTTATGTAATGTAGTTAGATGGGGGGAGGGGACAAAATTTACAATGTCTTCCAGTCCTGCTTATAATTTTCTTTAATTGTATTCAGTAACATAGAAACACAGAACAGTCATATCCATGAAGCTACAGAATCAGAAGCCCTGTGGCTTACTTTGGTGGAAACACACACACACACACACACACACACACACACACACACACACACACTTAATATACAAAATGGAGCATGGACAGGGCTAAGTGGCTGGGTCGTAGACAGGATGTGCAGACAGGACAACAGGAAATTGAGGATTAGAGAGTCCCATATTCCTCCCATGGACAATGCATGGTTTCTAGGGACTGAATGCATAAGTCTGAGACCACTGTCCCCTCTGTTCTGCAGCAGTAAAGTCATTGTTTCAGAGTGACCAAGAGATTTCCATTTCAAAAGTTGGGTATGACTCTGCCCTAACTCCTTGCTTCATAACACTGTGATATCATGGTGGAAATATGACTGCCTAGGCAACTGCAGAAAAGAAAAGAGATTCTATCAAGCCCTGAGGAACTACCTTTACATACAATAAGAAACATGCACATGCACACACATAAACACATCGATTCCAAAATGAGTGTAGTGTCTCAGAGGCCAGAGAAATTTGTTTCTAAGGAAGAGAAAAGTCAATGCATAATGCATTATTAGATCAATAAGAACTAAACTGGATTTACTGGATTTGCTCACAGGTAGAAAATCAGTAACTTCACAGGGTCTACCTTTTTCAGAATTGTGGAACCAGCAACTAAAGCAAGGTGTGTAAAAAATATAGAGCAATCAGATGAAATCATCTTCTCACTACAAGGGGCATACGTATTTTTGAGTAGGAATTAGTGCTTATCTTTTTAATTTCTGTGATATGAAGCAGCAGAACACATAGAAATACTGAGGTGAACTACAAGGGAGAGAAAGAACTTAAGGACTCTGTTGGGCTGCGCACAGGGAGTCTTCCTCGGGGGTCTCTGGCCCAGCTGAATTCGAGGATCCTGGCAAGGGGGAGGGAGAGCGAGCGGGGACAGAGTTTCCTCTGCCTCGGTCCCTACTGCCGCTGCCTGGATAGTGCCAGGACGCTGCACTCGCCGCCCTGTGCCAAGTCAGGCCTGGGCGGCCGGAGGCAGGGCGGGCTGTGAGTGTGAGCTGCCTCGGCAACTCTCCCGCTCCAAGCCAACCCACAGCCGCTAGCATCTTTATTCCTTCTGGATGGCAGGCGGCAGCGGGCAGGAGTGGGCAGGGCAGGCAGGGGGCTACACAGGTCAGGACAGTTTGATATACTGTTTGAGAGGGGTCAGGGGTTTGGCAACCAATACTTTCCATTGGTTTGGTCTGGGGGCTTTGTAGTGCCTCATTTGCTTGCGGGGGACTCAGAGGTGCTTTCTACGTGACAAATCTCACATGGCAGGCCTCTCTCTATATAGGGGTTGTGAAAGCTATAGCTGTTTTTACAGGAGTCTTCCGGGAGCTTTGGCCAAAAACATAATCTGGTCCCTTGTGGATATTCCCCTGCTCGTGGGTATTCCACTGGGTCTCCCAGAATTTTCAGCCTGTGCTCAACCGGGCGTCAGATTGCCTGTCACAGACCACTGCCCCACAGGACTCAGAATGGGAAATGAATAAAATAATGCTACATAAGAGCATGCAACCCAGATGCACAAAGGGATGGCTGTCCATATCCTTAGTTTCTAAAGAGAAAGACAGAAAGAATGTGGTGAAGGTGTGAATAGGTAGAGGTAATGAAATCTGAAGCTCAGATACAGAGGGAATTACTTTCTTCTAAAAAGAAACTAAGATGTTGGAATTCGATACAGAGTGTTGGGTAGATGTTGCAGGCTTCAAAATAATTCCATGAAAACTGGAAAGATATTTCTCAGAGAATGAGAAGAATGTGTAGACAAAGAAAGGAAGAAAGGAAGGGAGGAAGGGAGGAAGGGAGGAAGAAAGGAAGGAAGGAGGAAGGGAGGAAAAAAGGAAGGAAGGAAGGAAGGAGGAAGGGAGGAAGGAAGGGAGGGAGGGAGGAAGGGAGG
>CM052713.1:62813906-62828079 GCA_028551405.1 Uromys caudimaculatus | reverse complement strand
GGAAGAAAGCAAGAAAGGAAGGAGGGAGGAAGGGGGGGAAGGGAGGAAGGGAGGAAGGAAGGGAGGAAGAAAGGAAGGGAGGAAGGGAGGAAGGGGGAAGGGAGGAAGGAAGGAAGGAGGAAGGAGGAAGGAGGAAGGAAGGAAGCAAGGAAGCAAGGAAGCAAGGAAGGAGCAAGCTAGAGTTGCAGTGAGCAGGGACATGGAAATAGTCCTTGAGGAAAAGGAGAACAGGCTACAGCTTTGCAGCTTTGTAGTCAGGCACATAAGCATGCAATTCTGACTTCCTTCCTTTACCTCAGGGTTCAGAGTTCTTCTACACGAAACACTGCAACTATCTTTTCGTGAAAGCTATCCTCAGCAACACTCAGATACTCGGTATCAGGAGAGGAATGGTGAAGGGTTTTCCAACAGTAGGAGCAGTGGGCAAAGGCAGATTTAGTATCTGTGAGAGTGATTTGAGAGACGCCAGGAGGTAAGGGGAGTGCAAACAGAAAAGGCCTCAGAGGAGCAAAAGTCAGGTGACTGGGATGGAAGTTCTTCCAATGCCAAGGATGTTTTGTGGGGACACTAATAAAGCAGCAGCTACTCCAAGAGTAGAGCCAGTCATAAATACAGAGCATCAGCAAACACAGTCAAAGACAAAAGTGCCAATTGGAAACATCCTGACGTGCAGTCAAAGCAAACAGGGAACATTACCTTCAAGCACGCCCATGGCTAGGAATCTCCCGTAGAACAACTCTACCATAGGGTTCTTTGGCTTCTCTTCATCCCTAAAGCATGTTGAAAAGATATAATAAATACGCTTATAACTTTCAGATCTCTAAATAATGGAGAAAACATAAAGATAACCATTACATGGAACAATATATGATGAGATGATATCATCTGCATGGCTATCACGCACACAGCTCCGTTATTTACTGTGTCACCTGGGGCACAGCACTTAAATTTATTCTTCAATTTCTTCACCTGTCAGCTAAGGATAATTATAGTAATTGAGCTCGCAGGAGAGATATGAGGGCTGAATGAGTTACTGCAAGGGACCTACACAGAAGAGGAGCCAGCTCCGCTCACAAGGTCACTACACTCCCTGTTATGTATTGCTGTCTATTTCCATCTCAGAAGTTCAGGCGTCTGTAACACTTGCCTCATTGGGAAGAGAAGAGAGTGTTTAATCCAAATAGGGTTCTGGAAAAAAAGCTAAGTCTTTTCCTGCATTTACATAGAAAAGTCAGAGAAACTACAGCGGCAGCTGCCACCGGTGAGGAACCTAATGCCCTGGCTCTTAAGCAGAGGCCCATAGTGTGGGCGTCCTTTTCTATGGTCAGATAGTTATCCCAAGCTGCTCAGCATGAGATAGTTCCTTTTTTGTTTGAAGGAAACAAGGAAGACCATCCTGTATGTACTTCTGTGTCTGGGTGTGACAACTTAATGCCTCATATGTAAATAACCTAGTATTTGTCTACATCATGATTAATTTAACTTCCCTTAAAGTGACTTCAAGGTCCATCCATGAAGCACCAGAATCCCCATTTACTGGAAGCTGGATAATACCCCATTTTGTTCACTCTTTATCAGTGGATTTGGCCACTAGGTATACAACTTTGATACATGGGTATATAAATACATCTTCAGACTCTTTTTTCAATTCACTAGTAGACCTGCCTACAAGTTAGGATACAGATGTATATTCTCTACCTTTAATCCTTTGGATGACTACAATATGGTTTTTACCTGCTATACGATTTCCTTTATCAAAATTGCACAGTCCCTGACTTCACATTGCTTGGTATCATTTATGTCAGCTGCTGTAAGGGTGAGAAGTGTTCTGACTCACTTTACAACAACGCAAGTTACATAACTTCCTTTCACCAATACAATGGAACCAAAAACGGGACAGGACCTTGCCAGGCAGAAACCTTGAGAGTTAGTGTTCATTGTCACTGCCAGGCTGCCACTGTATGCTGAGTGTAAACTTAGGCCTAGCAGAGGTTTGTGCTGCTCTGCAGCCCCGAGGAAGTAGAGTAAGGACCCTGACTTACACACTGGGGGCATGAAAGGAAATAGTAGAAGTCATTAGTCTGGGAGTTGTCACCCACACAATTATATAGCCCCAGCAGTTAACATCTCATAAATTGGGGGCATTTAAATATCACAATGACTTAATCTCTAGACATCTTTATAATAAATATTTTTCTAAACTATAGCAATCAAAGGTCCTGGAGATTGTTTTGACATAGATGAAAACATTCAAAAATTGAAAACTCTGACTCTTTGGATATAATTACTAATATGATTTGACATTTCATATAGAAAATCAACATCCTAGGCCTCTCTCCAATCACACAAATTAACTCTTAGAGTAACGACCTATGTGATGACTTTAGACTTCATAACTTTGCAGAAGCAACTAGAGGTGATTGGCTATACTAATTTGGAATGCTTATTACTTCTTCCAAACTGTGTGTGTGAATTCTGCCATGCTCTGTCCTGAAGGATTCCATGGCTTTCCCTGGTATAGGATTTCAGAAACTGTCTACTATGGTCTTCTCTGCATCCTCTCAGATGCTCTTTACTCTAAGTCTCAAATAATAGACTCCAGAAATGCACTGTGCTTGTATCAGTAGAAACAGGAGAAACACAACTGAAAGGAAATCAAGAAATCATAAGTAGGTAGAGGAAATAAAGTTTACTACCAAAGGCAAAGGCAAAAGAAACTTCTCTGAAGGAAACGTTGGGAGTATGGACTAGGTGATAACAGAAAGGTTATCTCAGAAGGACACCATGGTCTAGAGCAGGTGAAACAGTAATTGAGAAAGCTCTGGGTAGTGTTTCCCTAGGTGTTTGGGGCCTGGCCTTCAAAGGAAATGAGTAGAGCTTCTTCGGGGAAATAGGCCAGTTTCTCATCAAAGGAGAAACAGGAGCACTCCCTCTACAGATTTCTATTCTGGCTTTCCTAGCAAGACTGAGAGTGTTCCTCAGGATGGGCACAGCAAGGTGTCTCAAATCAGCTTAACATCACTACCAGAAAGAACTTAAAACTCAAAAGCAAGTGAGGGTATATTTCCAAGGAAACTTAAGCTGTAAACAAGAAACTGAGAAGGGGAAAAAACTGTTTACTGAACATTTTAGAAAAATGACAAGCTTGGGTATTTGTTTAGAAACCATGAGTAGGATCAAAGAAATGAAATAAAAAGCCAGTAGGCAAAAGAAGGGTTAAAGAAACTGAGGGCGGACGGTGCAAGGTTCTAATACATAAAGGGAGATCTAGTAGTGTGCTTTCAGATATGCTCTATGGTGGTTACCTGAGAGGAAAACCAAGGAATTTCAGGGTAAGCATCACTGTACAGAGAACCTCCAAGAGCAATGGTTGACAAGGAAGTGAAGAGATGGCTCATCTCTGCTAACTTCAGATTCAATTACTCTGAGGCATTGGAAGGTTAACTTATTCAGGACAAGAAACATGAGATTTCCTAAGAAACAAACAAACTCTGAGAGAACACTGGCATGGAGTGATCTCACACTTGGAACACTAAGATCGATGGACCAGCCCACCTATTCCAAGACTTGAGTGGACCAGGAACGAAACAAGTGTGAGGAACAATGTGGAGAACCCAACTCAGCTTTCACTAATCTTCACTTTGAGGAACTAATCAAGGTGTCACCAAAGGAAGACATTGGAACGACAGCAAATGTAAAAGACAAAGAATAAACAAACAGGATGATATCAAAACACTACAATTTAATTCAGGTCTTCTGTTTTATTAACGAAATAAAATATCCAGAGCAAACAGCAGCTTATGGGGAGAAAAGGTTTATCTGGCTTATAATCCTGAGTAAGAGCCCATCATTACTGGGCAGTGACCATGGCAGGAGCTTCACATAGCTGCTCCCTTCATATCTACAGTCAGAACCACAGAAAACCTACTGCCCTCATGTGCCTGCTTACACTAGCTAGCTTTCTTCACTGTTACACAACTTAGGGCTTAGTCCAGGCTATGGTGCTGCCCACACCCAGGGTAGTAGGTCTTCCCACCTTGGTTCAAAAGAGATCCCACAGAACTGCTTGCTCACACAGAAACCTGATCTAGATATGTCTTCAGTCAACATGCTCTCCTTGGAGGAAGCTAATTTGTTTCTGGTTGACCTTTAAAACTAACCATCATAACATCCTAAAAGAAAGAATGGGACAGACATACACAAACACACACACACACAATGTGTGTATGCATGTTACTGAACCCAAATGGTATATGACACCCCAAAAGATAGAGCATCAAGAGGCTGGAGATGGCTCACAGTTTAAGAATGCTTTTCTGTTCCTGTGGAGGTCATAGGTTTGTTTCCCAGCATCCTCATGGCAGCTAACAACAACCTGTAATGCAAGGCTCAGGATTTCAACACTATCGTTTAGCCTACACAGGCACTGGGCCCTTACATGTAATACATACATCAGTTAAACCATGCATACACATAAGTCACTTAGGAAAAAGAAATAGCATCAACACATATATCCAAGACTTGGGTCACCCCAAAGTAAGTCCACAATGTTACTGCAAAGGCATTATCTTCACCAGATGCTAGGTCTTAGGTCTCAGACACATCAAAAGCAGATTCCGTGCTTAACTTTCACAGGAAGTTGTGGATACGTAGCTAAGATGACGCTAAAACAGAAACCAGCCTTGGGGGACAGGGTTTATAGGCCTTAGCAGTTACATAGCAAAACGAAGTCCGAGAGACATTCACAGTCAGAAAGGGGTTATTAAAATCTGTTCAGCTTAATGCTGATGATCTCAGCATCAAATGACCTCAGAAGAAAAATGCACACTAAGGATTTTGGATGGACAGAAAGGGACACCTGATGACAGGTTAGCCAATGTCTTAAACTTCTACACAAACCAAAAAGAAAGCAGCTTTCAAGTGCCTTTCTATGACTAAAACTGTTTACAAAATGTTTTTTTTTTTTTCTGTCAAATACTACAGACTTGGTGCTAAATTAATTTTACTTTTTTGTCTTAATTGGTTGTGTTTTTATTAGCAATACAGATACTGAATGTTTTCTTTTTAATTTTTTATATTTTTATGTATTTATATAATGAATTTTACTTTCTCACTTCTCACTCACTTAAGTGCTTTTCCTAATATGTCACTTCCTATATTGAAGGTTTCGCTCTGTGTGACTCCTGAGGATAACTACAGTTTCCTGCCAAGGCATGACTAAGAGCAAACTGTCAGATGCTACAGTGAGGAAAACGATGCCCTGTTCCTAACAACTGTTAAGTGCCCAAAGTCCTCAATTCCCACATCAAATCCACAATGCACGTTGGTGGGCCCAATCTTGTGCAGATAAGTAGGTGCATTGAGTTCTTGAGTGGGAAGGCTCTGCTGTGTAATAAATTCCCTTTTGTGCTGCGCACCTCTCATTCTCTGGATCTTCGGCTCTGTGCTCCTCCCCCTTCTGTGCTGCGAGCTGAGCCTGGAAGAGTGTTCTAGCTCTCCCACTTAGTGATGAGCACGCCATTACCTCTAAGTCCTAACACACTGCCCAGTTAAGCACAACCTACTGCAGAAGGAAGCTGCTCTGATTAAACTTGGGCATGAAGTATAATTAAACTCTGAGTTCTGAGCTTGCTGTCAGTTCACAGGCAGCGGTGCAAGCGGTGCACTGTTCCTTGCTAGCATTCTGCAGGACCAAAACCATTAGCGTTTTTTTTTCAGCTTAAGTTTCACCTCAAATTTCTACCATTATTCTGAAAACTTAAGTCAGAATTAGATTAAATTGTGCGATGGACACTGCAGGGTCAAAATGGTGAAGGTCCGGTGCTCGTGCTTGCAGTGGATGCCCTAACAATCTTCTGAAATCTAAAACAAAGCATCGTCAGGTCAGCATCAGCACTGCTAGAAAACCACAGGTATTTAAGTGACAGTATACCACTGTAGGGGAAGTTACTATGGAGCCCACAGACACTAAAGTGCTAGGAACTCATTTTTATTATTATTGATTTGTATACACAAGGCAAAATAATCTAAATGGATTATTTAAATTATTTAGAGGATGCTTGACTCTTAAATTTCCATGTATAACTCCTTTGAAGTTTTCCTTAAAAGGTCAAGAAATGTTTCAAATGATTTAAGTTCACTGCAAACCATGTTATCATGGCCTGTACAAAACAGTGAGGCTGAAAAAAAAAGTTTAAACAAAACAACAAAAAAACAAAAAAAAAGGAAGATATTTAGGGGGAAAAAATGGAAGGAAGGTCATTTTTGAGCCTAGGATTTCCACCTATGTTCTATATATTGTTTAAAGCATGCTGCAGATTTCATGAGAGAGCCTTTTAGTAGCAGTCTAAGTGGTTGTCTCAAGAAAATACACAAAGGTGGCACTGGAGAGATGGCATAGCAGTTAACAGTGCTAGTTGCTCTTCCAGAAAGCCTGGATTTAGTTCCTAGAATGCACATGGTTACTAAAACCCACCTCAGACTCTAATTACAGGGAATCGGGTACCTTCTTCTGCCCTCATGGGCACCGTACACATATGTGCTCCACATACATACATGCAGGCAAAGCAGTCATACACATTAAGTAAGCATAAGAAATCTTAAAATAAAAAACATGGGAAAACACAAAGGAGCAAATAGGAGTATGGCCTCAGAAGGCTCAGCAAACCCCAAGCCCATGAGAAAGCCTCCTCTTATAAAGTGAGTGAATGGCACCTGAGAACCAATATCACCCCTGGTTGACCTGTCCCAGGCCCTATATACACACACAAAACAGTCAAGACCTTGTGCTTAGACCGAGAATGAGCAACAGGAGTCTAGAGGTGGAATTATTCACTCTGTCCTCAGGTTCACAGAAAAGGACTTAATATCAAGGAAAGTATTTTTAAATTTATGCTCAACTAACCCCTTCTTCCTCAAGAAAACATGAACATAGGAAAGACACATGGCTTCAAGATTAGTACTTTCAGAAATGGGGTTTTTAGATCTTATATCAAACCTGACAGTAAAAACTGACTGCTGGTTGGTTGATATTGTTGTAGCAGAGGATGGCCTTGTCAGGCATCAATGGGAGGAGAGGCCCTGGGTCCTGTGAAGACTCGATAGATGCCCCAGTGTAGGGGAATTCAAGGGCAGGGAGGCGGAGGGAACAGCCTCATAGAAGCAGGGGGAGGGGGAGGGGATAGGGGGTTTCGGGGGGGGGGGGAGGATAACATTTGAGATGTAAATAAAGAAAATATCCAATTTAAAAATAAAACAAAAAACAAAAACCAAAAAAACCTGACAGCTACTGAAACTTGTTACCACAGCTTCAAAACAGCCTTTTAATAATGCAGATAATCCTGGGACTCCCGAGTGTCTCTTGGCTGCATGTTTGTACTGCACCAAGAGAACACAACATGACTGTCACTTACTGACTTCCCTATCATTAAACATCATAGACACTTACGTTTCCTCTTCAGCTTTCATTTGGAAGGCATCTTCTAACCAGTCTAATAACTTGTGTGTAAACTCACTCACATCTTGCTGTGGAAAGAAAAAAGGTTGATTGGCATTTACTCCTACTAGTAAAGATACTAGATGCTGTAAAGGAAAACATACAGGTAGTCACTACTCTGAAAAGTGTCATGTGACTGTCTCATAAAATGCAATGAATTTTCATTATTTAACCAGGACATAAAGACATTTTAGAAAGAGAATTATAATTACAAGGTTTTGTTTGTTGTAAGAAACATACACACTGAAATGTAACAAATGAGTTTATAAAAAGAATTAGTTATATACTCTGCAATGAATTGTTCAATGAAATGAACAATTTCTTTCACCAAAAAACTCTTTGATTTACACAAAATTATCATTAAGTATTCTCTTAGGAAAAAAAAAAGACTGTTGCTTTTGAACAAATATTTCTTTAACTCACACATACTTTTAAATCCATACCTAATTTTACCGAGCTATTTAATCTTAGCAGTTAGGAAGCCCAATTACTGAGTCTACAATTCTTTAAACCTCAAACTCATTCTACACTAAGAAGCAAATAAACATCACCTACTGCCATCCCATTGCTTGACACTGATCCCCTAACCAAAAAAAAAAAAAAGGAGTGGTAGCCCACATAACTACTACAACTTATACAATGTGACTTGGAGGAATGAGTTTAAAAAGAAAAGAAAGACCAGTTCATGGTATCAAGACTAGATAGACGAATCCACATAAGTAATTCAGTTTCACTTACCAAAGTGGCCTCAAGAACAAAGTAATTACATATTTTTCCACCTAGTGCTTAGATCAACTAATTTACCTACAAAGTGTTGCTGTTAAGGTCTAGGAAGAGTACGTAACTCTAGTGTCACATAGTCAAACAGGACTAATATTAGTACAAAAATCTAGATGTATCCCCTTGGGAAAAATAGCAACAAAAGAAAATGTTTACTCACTTAGAACCTCAAACAGTAACTTAAACTGATTATGGGTCTTTGCAAAAATAACCTTATGGTGAATCCAGCTTAAATAAAAGTGATCCCTAATCCAGGAATGGCCATCTATGTGGGACACAGAACAAGAAAATAAGGAAGCCCACATGAATACAGACAGAGATCTAGCTTTTTAGAGCCAGGAATACCAGAACATGACAAGAGGTGAGGAGGGTGCTCCTTCTGTGAGAGAGCACGGCTCTGCTAGCATTTCAATTCCAAATCCTGGCCTCTGGGTCTACAAATAATTTTCCATTGTTCCTGAGCCACAAGATTTAATTTGTAAATATTCACATCCTTAAACAATTTCAATCTTGAAGATTATAGCTAAAAAGAACCATCATTTTCTATTTATCATGAGTCTTGCAAAGAATTACTCCCCGTCCTTTTAAGTAACCAATCCAAATTTTACAATTACAATGACAAAGTTTTAGCAAAGTTCCTTTGCGTGAACAAGCAGGGTCTTCCCTGTAACAAAGCACTTGTGAGCTGTAGGGAGGGACAAGCACAGTGACAGTAGTTCACACACCGAAGAATCACCCTTAGGACTGTGTCATGTTTCTGGCCGTGCCATACCCTGGAAGGATGTAAAACACAAGGCCAAGGTATTTAAAACTAATAACAATACTCATATAATGTAAGTAGGGATTTCACTGACTCACCAATGTGTATGCAAGAAAATCACACCTGTACAAAGAAACTGATATGCATCTACTTTTAAAGAGCTCTAGAAAACAAAGAAGCAAGAACCACACAACTCCTATACACCTAAAGGCATTCACACTACAGCATTTACAAGCACAGAGCAGCAAAGGTCAAGCCATATCCATGAGGACTTTCACTCTCAGGGAAGAGCCCCACATCTGCTCCATCTTTAAGGGGTAACATACAAGAAGATCGGTGGCATCTGTAGAAAGCAGAGAAAAAGGTAAATGGCGAAAGAATGCAGAAGAAAACCTGTCAGAGAACAGAAGTGAGCTTCTGCAAAAATAATTCATACAAAAAGCAGCAACTAAAAAGGACTGTACCCCATTCACAAAGAGGCTAGAGAAGTAAGTTAGAGATGGGTAAATGAAGACAAGATATCTGGAGGCAGAAGCAGTGTTCTAAAACTGGCTGTCCGGGAATCGGGGAATACTATTCTAACTATTCTAGCTTCTGTTAGTATTGTTGCAATGAGAAGGAATAAGTTAAGAAACAAAGTGGATGCAAAACGCAAAGAGCACTGGCCTGTTTAGGGAAACATTTATAAAAGGAAAACACCACAAGAGCAAACACTCTGTGTCTGCATATATTTTCTATATATGGTAAAAATTTAAAAACAAAAAAGAAATTGAAAATAAAGAAATACTTTTTATTTTTCATGAATCCTGCTTTAAACTTCCATTTCATGAACCCAAGTAACAAAAAGTTCACTACACCCAGGCAGGGCTCCGGAGCCTCACCATCCCCAGGCAGGGTTCCGGAGCCTCACTATTCTCAGGCAGGGTTCTAGAGCCTCACTACCCCAAGGCACAGTTCTGGAGCTTCAGTATCCCCAGGCAGGGCTCTGGAGCCTCTCCTTCCCCAGGCAGGGCTCCAGAGCCTAACTATCCCCAGGCAGGACTCCGGAGCCTCACTACCCCCAGGCAGGGTTCTGGAGCCTCACTACCCCCAGGCAGGGCTCCGGAACCTCATTATTCTCAGGCAGGGCTCAGGAGTCTCACCATCCCCAGGCAGGGTTCTGGAGCCTATCCCCAGGCAGGGCAGAGCCTCTCCATGTGTACCCACTGCAGCACTTGAGTGCTGCCATCTTTTTCAATATTTATTATTTTCTACAACCATGTGTGCTCCTGCTTGTGTTGTTGGTCTCTATGACTTTTCAATTAGCAATGCTGGTTTATAGACACTGTTTTTAACAGAAATCATCTCATACATTGTTTTTACCAATTGTTAATAAAAGGGGACTATGATATTATCATTAAAAGCAAGGAAAATAACTAAAGCAGTATTTAAATAAAATAACCTTTTATAGGTAATTAAAGAAAACTACTCTCTATCAGCCAAGGCAATGTCAAGTAAATCATACACTATATATTGGCATTTGGATTATCAGAAGTCTGTTCACATTGTCACTTAGGCGGCTGGAGAGATGACTCAGAAGTTAAGAGACCTGACTACTCTTGCAGAGGACCCAGATTCAATCCCCAACATCTACATGGTGGCTCTAAACCATTTGTCACGATCCAGGAGGTCCAACGTCCTCCTCTGGCCTCCAGCCACACCAGGGACACAGAAGACAGGCAGGCAATACAACCTCCCATACACATAAAATTATAAGCTTTATTTATATGAATATTTTCAATTTTGTTCATTGTTTCTCCTTATCAACTCCCACCATTGTACAAATTACACTTATTACTTCCAATTTGTTCACTCTTTGCTTAATTTAAATTATTTCCAAATAATAAAATTATGGTTCAATGGCTTCAAGTTAAAATTTAGTGATGCCATCCTAACTCAACAGACACCCTTGGAAAAGAGGGTGAAGATTTCTAAGGTTAAGTGAAAAGTCAGTTAAGAGACAGGAGGTTACCTGCTGTGAGTCATTTGATTTGAAGGCATCCTTCAGAATCTCAACTGCTCTAGATGGATCGACATATTTCCTCTTGGTACCAACAAGAAGTGCAAACAGATACCTCAATTCCCGCATAAAAGGCAAATTCCGATGTTCCTGCAGAGAGAAAAAAGAAGAAAAAAAGCAACCCAATAAGACCAGCAAACTCTTTACTGATCAGCAGATACTTCAACAGGAACCAGAAAGCAAAGGGCATCGAATAGGATGAATCTGGCACGCTACTGCATTATAAAGAGTATCAGCAATAAGACTCAAAGGAGTTAAGATCTACGACAGAGGACCTCCAGCCAGCCTTACAATTTCTGCATAAATGCCACATATTCATTGAAAATTATGTCAATGCCCAGCCAAGAATATCCACCGCATTTAAGTCCGTTAATTATAATCTTCCATTTGTTAGGGTGCAGCTGCCTCTGACAAGGGCAACGAGAAGAGTCAGTGTTCAGTAAGAGCTGAGTACATGCCAGGCACCATCTGAGTGCTGTGCTCCAGTGCCCCACTGAAACAAAGGACCCTGCTCAGCCAGGAGCTCTCGAGACCCCTCCAGGGCCACAGAGCCTCCAACTCGACATCGACTGGAAGTAGTGCTTTGAATAAGGACCACCAACTGCCACTTGTCATACAATGATCCTATTTATTGAACTAATATCAAGGCTCTGTCTAATTCTTATTTAATGTTCTAATAAACACTAATACCCATTTATGTATACTACTTTATACTTATTAATATAATTGTTTCATACATTTATTTTAGAAATTATAAGATTTAGTATAAACTTATTGTAATTACTGCAATTGTTCTATTTAAATGTTTAGTAAGCATAATGTTAGCAAAATCACTAGTCAGATCAAGCCCGAACATGAAATCTTAATTTTATCCTCACTAAGATTACAAACTTCTCAATTATTTCAATATATCTTCTCTTTATTTTAACCACACAAAGCAGATATTCAATTCTTACCGGTTGATTACATCAAACCTTTTGGGAAAATAGCTTTTAGTCAGCATTTATTTTAAAATAACAACAAAAAAATATTCTTGAAATGATTTTAGTAATGCTTCATGGCAGAAATTCAGTTCTCATAATAATAGTTTTGCAACAGCAATTTTAGCATAAATCTTAAAATACTATTAAATATGGGAAGGTTTTTAATTTTTATAATTGGTATTTCTTCAGCAATACCAATATTGATAATTTTATATAACTGACATCCAGAGTAATAAAACCTACATAAAAATCATTGTTCTCTCAATGCAATACAAGGGGAGTACTGAGAAACAAGTAGAAACTCAAAGATTTATTTAATCTCCAAACTATATACACCACTGAAGCATCCACACATAAACTAATTCTGAACTAGAATTTCTCAGCCATAAAGAACTCCAAATAACACTTAAATATATATGCTCCATCAGCAGTAATAAGATAAAAGACAAAACATGTACATGAAAACTTAATCCATTTTTCTGTATTACTTTTAACTCTTTCAACAACTGCACTATATAAGTTAACTTTTAAAAGTATAAATACTATAATATTTAATAAACACAATTTCACAAAATACCCTGTTTCCTGACATTTATTATCATTTCTCCACTATCATTTCGCCCATGACAAATGAAGGTACCCCTTATAAATTATAAGGATATAAGCAATATTTTTTAATCAAAATAATTCTGCAAAGATTATTTGGAAAGTAAAATATTATGAACCATTTGTCTCAGCCCATACATGCAACTAGAAAAATCTGACTGTCAAAAGGCCTAACATTACACAATAAACTAGAGCAACTACTCTATCTGACTAAATTATGAAAAAACAAGCACCTATAAAAACTTCAGCACTATTTTCATTTACTTTTGTAAACAGCCTTGTGCTATAACTCATGCACAATCCACACACCATTTAAAAAACACACAATTTCCCAAACTTCACCTGTTCAGCATCAGCATCAAGGTAACAAACCTATTTACTTAACGCCACCCAAATACGCCCATTGCCTAGTCATCTCAGCTACAACAGGCATGCTGGATTTTCTGGCTGTTTCGACAAATGGGATCATCCTCGAGGTATTTGCGTTAGTCTGGTTTTGTGCAATCAGTTTCATGTTTAGTGCTTTATCTACATATTGGTGCACATTAGTAATTTGTTATAATTTGTTGCTGTGTGGTATTACACTGTAGTTTAAATACAACAATTTTATCCAAGATGCTTTCAGCTGCTGCCTAAAATAATGGAAAATAATAATAATAATAATGCACACTTTCATTCTTTTATGAAACCTTTGGGAGCCTTGGAATGTTGTCAACCTAAAAAATATCTAGATGTGGGGCACATCCATCAGTTTTCAGATACTAAGTATCCTATACACGAAACTTATCAACAGTTAAAGTAACAGTATACAATTCTATACTAACCTTTATTTAAAATATGAACTGACTTTTAATGTATCCTAGCTCTTATTTAAAATGTATGCAGTTTGTGGGAAGCTTTATTTTTTTAAAGGGTAATTTTAGCAGTGCATGCAAATGACCTCTCTACAAAACCAACCCCAGGTATTTTCTGTATTTTAACAAATTGGTCTTTAAGTTCAATGTAATATTAACATGCCATGAGTTCAATGCAGACTCACTATTAAAAGAAAATGGGTAATGTTATATAGAAACCGTTAAAACAAAATATTCATTATCTCAATTAATTTAACATAAATCTATGACTGACAATTTACCATAATTGGGACACTGGTTTTCTGAATAAGCATCTTTCAAAGAATAGAAAGGTAAGTCTCCTTCCACTGCAAGAAATAAACTTCTCTAGGATGGGCTCATTTGCACTCCTGTAGTGTGAACTCAGGACACAGGCCTGTAGGATTCACTCATTACACAGTGCTCCTTCAGTGTGAACTCAGGACACAGGCCTGTAGGATTCGCTCATTACACGGTGCTCCTTCAGTGTGTGCTCAGGACACAGGCCTGTAGGATTCGCTCATTACACAGTGCTCCTTCAGTGTGAACTCAGGACACAGGCCTGTAGGATTCGCTCATTACACAGTGCTCCTTCAGTGTGAACTCAGGACACAGGCC
>CM052713.1:62792840-62813806 GCA_028551405.1 Uromys caudimaculatus | reverse complement strand
CTGTGAAAAATAAGAGACTGGAGGTCCATAACATAGGCAAACACAACACACACAGCTCTACAGCTGCAAGGACTTCTAACTGAGGGCATGTAAATTGTGTACGCCTCCTACCGGGACTTGAGAAGGGAGAACAATGATGCCAAGGTGAAACGGACAGGCCGCAGCCCAAACTTCCCTTCAGAGCTTGGAGAGCTTCTCTTTATTTCTCTAAGGAGCTGACAAATGGTCGTGATTCCCCTTTAAAAAGTATTTGTTCTTTAGCCTAACCCAACCCAAAAATTGCAGCTTAAAAGTCGGCTTTATTTATTTCTGGTGTGCATTATAAATATTTCATGTATTTGCAGAAAAAATGGTTTTAAAAATTAAACACTAAAAGGAAAATCTACCTAAATAATTTATCACTGTAACAATGGGTCACACAAAGTTCAGTACATGACTGAAACCTAAAACTTCATCTCCTTGTCTCTCCAGCCCGTGCCTTTAAGGCCACTGGCTCTTTAGCGGAGGTTACTCGATACCTGCATCAAACTACATCAACTCCCGACACAAAATTTTTACTCATTAAGTACGAATGTATGCATGCAAATCAGTCCAATTTTTATTAAAATTTTAAAAATTAAAACTTTCTTTAAAAAATAGCTGACAATACTGTGTAATGGACACTTTTAAGTGCTTTGTGTGTTTATCATTTAATCTGCTCAGCACCTCTATTACTGTTACTGTCTACACTACAGAGAAGGAAATCCCAGAAAGAACCGTGACTTGCTTTAGGGCCATAGCTAAAGCCCGAGCAGTCAGACCCTGGAGTTGTCTCTCTTAAGCCACCTTCACCTGCCTGACACCAACTCCCAACACAGGAGGGATAAGTTGTCACAGGCAAAGAGCATATAACCCCATTTTAAAGGGGAGGGGTCCTAAACAGCACACGGAACTGCTATGTTACTGTGTGTGCTATGTTAGTATGACACCCAGAAGAAGGAACTTCACACTTATGATATAGAAAAAAAGAGATAGGAAGTTACTGTAATAGAGATAAATGGCATAACATTAAAATTTGAACAGTTTCAGACTTAATAAAGAAGAGCTTCCAAAATACAAAAGAACATAAGGACCATAATACTTGACTTTTAAAAATCTTTTATAATTTTACCTTTTGGTTTCGGGGTAAATCTTGAGCATTTGATGGAGGCTTGTAATTCAGAACTAATCTTCTAAATTCCAAAAGATTGAATAATGACTGAAAAAGAGCAATTAAGATACCTAAGAGAAAATTCTATTAATGGAATTGTGAATATCACTGTTACCAAGGCTCGATCTTGACAATTCTACTACTTATATAAGGAACTGTTGCAATTAGCACAAGAATGCCTTTTTTCATGAGAAAAGTCTTTTTACATATTATTAACTAGTATTCTCATTTAAAAAATAATTTTGGATGGGGGTTTCAGGGAATTGATCCCAAAGACTTTTGCGTGCAAGGCAAGTGCCCTAACCACTGCGGTACGTTTAGTTCCAACATATTACTGTTGCTAACATTTATCCCACATGCAAAATACCAAATTATACAAGGACAACTTTTTAAAATCATACAATGTCTTACTTATTGAAAGCTGTTTATACTATGTCATTAACATGAAGTTTTCTTGAAATAAAATGAATAAAATACAGTGGAGAGATGTTTACACATGTTCTACTTCAGATTATGTATCTAGAAAAATTGAGTACCAATCAACTCATTCATCAGATGCTCTGGGACAGGACACGAAATGGGACCTATTCTCTTGACAGCCAAGAAAACACAGCCTAGAAGACAAATCTATAACTGTAAAAACAGAATGATATAAATGTACTAAAGAGGACAGACACTCACTAAAGGCCTGCTGGCATGGGTTTTTGGTTGGTGGTTTAGTTGCTGGAAATTGAACCAGGACTGTGGATTTTCTCTACCACTAAGTTCCATCAGGAACTCAGCAGTGTTTACTAAAAGGTACTTCATAATCCACACCATCATCTTAACATTTGTTCAAAATAAAACTGACAATAACACATACTAGAACACATACTTGATAAATACGAATTCATCTGAACATCTCAAGATTCTCCTTACGAATACTTTATATACATGTAGGTATGCTACAAGTTTTACAGTATAACTGTACTTTCTGACTCGCTTTTGATACAGAATATAAACTGACATGAGCAGCAACAATGTATTAAATTTTACGAAATATAAATTGGATTACTTTATAGAGCATAAAAGTAGCAAATCAATGATAACAATATTTTTAAGTAGATAAATTTTCGTAAACTTGGCACACCAAGTTGTCTAAAAAACACATAAACCAAACCAAACCAAACTAAACCAACCCAACAACAACAACAACAACAACAACAACAACAACAACAACAACCACAAAAGAATGAAAAGCCAGGAGCTGGGCAAATAGAGGAACTGGAAAGCTAAGGATGAATGGTAAAAAGCACTTTCTAACAGAAACTACAGGACTCGCCATGGAGTCTGTGATGACTGACAACCACCCTCCTCTTTGCTTTGTTCCTTGTTTGTTTGTTAGATTTTGTTTTGTGACAAGTTGTACTGCATATCCTGGCTGCTCTGAAACAGGCTAGATTTGAATTTAGAGAGATCCATGTGCTTCTATCTCCTGAGTGCTGAGATAAAGCCCTGTGCAACCGATGCCCAGGTAAGTTGTGTTGTTGTTGTGTATGGTTTTTGTTGTTTTGTTGTTGTTCTGTTTTGCTTTGGCTTTGATTTTTTTTCTCCAGATAGCCCTGGCCATCCTGGAACCCAAATTATGATGGGAGTAGGCTTGAACGCAACAGATCTGCCTGCCTCTGTCTCCCGAGGGCTGGAACTAAGGGCCTGAGCCACCATTCCCTATTCCAGTGAAGATTTTTTAATTAAATAGTATAATCATATAAAATAATTAATTTTCTATTCTTGTTATTTTTGTTCCTTTGAGAATGGACCTTCCATGCCATTCAGGATGTATCGAACTACTAAACTCTAGTGATTCCTTTGAGTGGGCCCCCAGGAGCACAGCACTGTGCGTATCTCATTTATCCATCCATTTAATAAATACCTATGGAATACACAAGGCTCGACGCATCCTAGAGGACAGAGAAGACAGGGCACCTCATCTTCGTGGGGTGGATCACCATACAAATGTGGATGGAAAGGCTGACAGGAGGAGTAGGAATCAGAGAGGAAAGGAAAAGAGCCTCAGGTCAGAACCTAAGCAGAAAGAAGGAAGTCTAATGCTAGAATTTAAACAAATAAAAAGGATTTGAGCCCAGTAGCAAGAGAAAGACATTGAAACAGGGAAGGGAAATAATGAAAAACAGAGCTTCCCGATGTGTGAAAGATCAAAGGGAGAACTGAGCAAGCATCACAGACCACAGCAGAAGACTGTGCACAGCAGGGACTCAATGATAGCACGCTCTGTCTGAGGGGGACAACAAGATGGCAGCCTTGAGAACTAGCATAGAGGACGAATGCTTGAGGCAAGACTTGTAGAGATGAATTAAAGCTTAAGGTGGAAGTATGAACTACTCATATGGAATTGAGAGGACACTGCCAAAAGACAATGAGAACCCCACCGCTGTGCTTTGAACTTCCTTTGGAGTGGGTGGAAAAGAAACGGGTTTTGTTTGTTTGTTTGTTCCCTCCATTTTATAAATATTTACTAAGGAAGGACTTCTAGGTGGCCCGTTCATTTTCCTAGCATATTAAAGGGCCTGTCCCCTGAGAAGCAGTGGCTGCTGTGTGCTGATCTTGTCTCACATAACTCTGTACGCTGAGTGAGCTCTGACCATGAAATGTTTGGAATTGAAATTCGGCAGAGCATTTATTTCACTTTGAAGAAATTCCAACCAACTTTGTAACTTCCAATATAAGCTTTGAAAGCTAATGGAGGCAATTTTAACTGAAAAGTCACATTTATAAAAGTTTCATTTATAAAAGTCGTATTCATAAGTAAGTAGTACACAGCTCAGCTCACACCTGAGAAATAAGCAATGTCAGAAAAAGAAAAAATAAAGATCGGGCGGTGGTGGCGCACGCCTTTAATCCCAGCACTCGGGAGGCAGAGGCAGGCGGATTTCTGAGTTCGAGGCCAGCCTGGTCTACAGAGTGAGTTCCAGGACAGCCAGGGCTACACAGAGAAACCCTGTCTCGAAAAAACCCAAAAAAAAAAAAAAGATATAATTACTAAACATAAAAGTGAAGAGTTCCTTAAAATAATGGTGATCACTGAAGATACAGTTAAAATTACAACGTTAAGTGAACTTGTAATATTTGCAACCTATACAGATTACCAGTGTGAAGATTTATGTTTTCCCTAAAAGTCACTTTTATTAGGTGGTGACAACCTAACTTTCTAAAGGTGGAAAGCTATCTGTATGGGCTGTTTAGGCTTCTGCTAGAGAAATCAAATGTTCTTCAGTAGCTAAATTTGCTGTCATGGGTGTAGTCACTGCTAGATTCAAAAAATTAAAATTAATAAAATTACTAGTTTCTATTAAGGAAACATAAGTCACATTTTTTTCAGTATGTTCCCTTTATGCACACACACACACACTCACACACACGCACGCACACACTCACACACACACACACACGCACGCACACACGCACACACACACTCACACACGCACACACACACGCACGCACGCACGCACGCACGCACACACACGCACACACACACACACACACGCACGCACGCACGCACGCACGCACACACACACACACGCACACACACAGGCGTGTCTCCTAGTAAACTTTGGGTAGGTGATGGTTTCTTTGTCACATTAAACTGAAACAGGAAAAGAGTAGGAAAGATGGAGCTTCCTTATCGCTGTTAATTTATTACTTCAAATGGGAATTTCCTGTGAACATTGTCTGAAGTGAATAGCATTTTCCTAGCTAACAAGTACTGCTTGAAGGACTTCTTCTTGAACGTCTCAATGAAAACTGCCTGGCAACAGAGAAACATCAGTGAGCACAGTACTGTGAGGAAGGCAGGCCAGCACTTTCAGGAACACTCAGATCACAGCTTTCTATCTGTCCTTCAGAGGTGCACTACTATGCACGAGAAGAGAACAATCTCTAAAGACTGTCCTAAACAATTTGTAATGTCTACAGGACTCCAAAGTATCAAATAAAGGATAACTATTGCTTTGAGCACGTAAGTGAATGAAGAATTCAGAATGAAGCTGATTGTCAAAGACTTGCTCCATCTTCACAGCAATGTAGACATTTCTTAGACTGCTAATATATTAGAAAAGCAAGTAATAAGCCATTCTATACATCAGTGTCTATTATAACATAATGAGAATGAGCCAGAAGTCCAGAAAACCAAAGGAAATCTACTTCAATTGACATGTGCCACAAGCAAATGGGGGGTCTTGAAACCTATTCTACACTTTGTAGGAAAAAAATTCAAATCACAGATTAGTCACCTAGTAATGACAGACAATAAGCTGGCAGAAAATGAACAGTGTGAAATACTTCTGACACTGTGTGCAAGTTGAAGTAATCATAAAAAACAGAGACTCAGAAATCTACAAAGGAGTCTTTTTGAGCATATAAACAACATATAAACAACATATAAACAACATATAAACGACATATAAATGACATATAAACAACATATAAACAACATATAAACAAGTGGCACAGATGCCCGATGGTTTTTAAGTTCTTGTTAGGAACAGTGAACAAAAACATTGCAACTGTCTTGTGGAATTTATGAAACTAAAAATATTTAGCGAATTTTTATGTAAATATGAAATTAGATTATTCATGCCAACAGAGAATGAAAGAATTATGGCAATCATCATTACTACATAAAAAGCTAAAAATCAGAGATCACACTAAATAAATTACAAAAAAATTGTTTCTTGTTGAGAAGGTAATGGGTATGTGTATTTACAAACATCTCATATTTTGGAGAAAACTAACAAAACATACCGTAAGAATTTTCTAAGGTGAAAATAAAATGTGTCAATCTTGATTTATCAATATTTATTCTTTTTAGCATTCTCACATATGTACTGTGATATATTTGCACATCAACATCAGCCTCAAACAAAATCTCTTTAAAGAATCAATTTGTAATTATGTACATTATTACATGTAGTCATGTAAAAATATGACTCTTTCCCTTACATATAAATAAGTCTGATCTGAGTCACAAAAAGTTAACTCTAATTTCCTACCTTGGTTATAATTATTCTCTATACTTTGAGAGAAATACCCACAAAATTATCTTCTTTCTACCTCTTCGGGAATCAATAAAACTGCACCAATTCCTAACAGCAAGAAACCAGGAGAAATTAATCTTATCTAACTGGAAGGAAGTAACTTATTTCTATTGAAGCTTCATGCTATACACCTGTAACCTCAGTACTGAGGCCAGCCTGGGCTATATATGAAGCTCTTGTTTGAAAATTAAATTAAAAAAGAAACTTTTTTAAAACAACAAACTCTTTATTTAACCAGGTGTGATATCTCATATCTCTAACCCCAGCACTCAAAAGCTGAGGTCGTAAATTCTAGGCTAGTGTGGGTTATATAACAAGAACCAATCTAAAACAAAGATCAGGAAACACCAACAACAAAAACAAACAAAGAACAATAACAAAGGCACACTGGGAATTTTAAAGACAAGGAGGTCTAAGGGATATTGAAATCAAGATACTTTATGCCACATGTATGAAAATCCTACCTGAGTTTCTACTTAAAAGGTAACAAATATCACAGCCCACCACCATTGCTCCTGAGACTCACTGATTGAGAACCGAATCTCGACCCTTACCTGAATAACTGCGCTAAACCAGCAGGTGTTGCCAACATTCTTCAGACCGACTGGGGCTTTATCTTGTCTTTTTCTGTCATAAGGGTTTCGGGAATCCCTCCAAACTTCTATAGGTGTTCTCTTCAAACATGCTTTATTTTCTGCTATGCTGGCCTCAAGAACCCTTAAGAAATGAAAATATGGTGTTGAATACGCTATTACGGAACCCTAAGCAGCCCCATGTGATGGACAAACTTTAAGGATTTGTTACACACCTCTAATGTGTTCAGGGAAATGATACGTGATGCTGACATTACTCGAGTAGCAGTTGGATGTCATTAGGAACATGACAGTGGCAATAACCAACAGATCAAGTGAAGTAGAGATTATTTCCCAAGAAAATTCAAACACAAAGTCTCCATCAGATTAGCAATATCATCACAATTCTTAGACACACACACACACACACACACACACACACACATCCATGAACCATGGTGATGAGGTGGTGAAGATCAGTCTATATATGCAACTGTGGTCCTAAGAGAGTACAACGCAGATGAGGTTTCCTTTGCCTGGTGGCCTTGTCACCACCGGGCTACAGCCTAACACTAGGCATGTTTGTGTGGCGAGACGGTATAAACAAACCTACTGGACTCCCAGCCCTTCAATCCCCAGCAACTGCAATTCTACACAGCTGGAGCGACCATGCTCCCAGCACTCAGCACCTCGGACAGCACAGTCATACTTTCGATATGCTCCTACACGCCATTACTTTATAGTCTTCATGCCCTAGTACACAGCGTACTAGAAAAATGAATGCCACAGTAGTCTGGCGGAAGATTCACATGTCCCATGTTTGTCTGTTGACTGTGTCAAGGGACCACATGGAGCTGTTAACCTAAGATATGACATCTAGGTTTTTGTAATCACATTCTACTGAAATTGCCTGTTCACCCCTTTCTTAGAACTATTCCAAAGTCAACTAGCTTGTAACATAAATAAGTTTATATTATTTTAGTTAGAAAACACTGACATGGACTGCAAAGATAGCTTGTTGTTCAGAGGAAGTACTAACATGACCAGTGACATGGTTTTCATCCTCAGTTCTGCGATAAATAGAGAGATGATAGACAGACAGACACAGATGGACAGATCCTATCACTCAGATATACACACTTATAAGTGGAGGTAGGAGAATTTGAAGTCACCATTGGAGACACAATAAGACCCTATCTCAAATTTTTCAAGGAAATGAACATGTAAACAAGTAGCAGGGCTTACACGGGAGAGAAGAGTCATACCCTGGCAGGATGCATTTATGTGGCGGTAATATAAATAACATAACCATCCAGTCATTTTCAGGGAAAAAAGTAAGCTCACAACCAGAAAACACACGACACAGAATTATAGATGCTAATCTGGGATATAAAATTCTAGATAGTTTCACATTCATATGCTAACATAAACTGATTTAAACAAAAGTTTATGTGCATTTGTATAAATAACATTTTTCAGCAAATATAACTTTTATTTCATAGCATCTCTCCCACATCACATTGGTGAACCCAAGGTCCCAGTGAGAGACTGTCTCAAAACAAGGAGACAGCTTGTAAGGAAGCACACCCAGAGCTGGCCTTTAACCTCCACATAAAGCACACATGAACATGCATACATACATACAAAGGCATTAAAGAGCATCACTACCCAACATAATTATACACCATAGGTCCAAAGCATTTACCATTGGTCCATTACAAAAAAAGAACAGGAAAAACAAACAAAAATACCCCAAAAACTTCAAGTCCTGTAATACATTTCTAAAAGTGAACTGGACAGTAGATTCAAACAAAATTACAGCAGGAAAGAAAAAATTAAAAAAAAAAAATTGTGACAAAATTATGTGCTTCACAATTACAAAATAAAGTTTCAGAACTAAACTTTAACTGAACTTTGATTACATAAAACATAGAAAGAATACAGGCACAGGTTAATGATTTATTCAGAATAAAGTATATCTTATTGATCTTAAAGTTAAAATCTATCTTTTTTTCAGGAATGTAGAAATCTTCACACGCACAGGCTTTGTACAAACTGTCCTTACCTACTGATGGCTTGCTCTTCATCGGTTATGCCAGTCTCCCTGAATGCCCTGTTTGATTCCGCCAAACTCAAAGCAATCGCTCTCTGAAGATCATCTTTGTCATCTCCAGTGAGATCAATCACATCTGAAAAGCAAATTATCTTTCTCAAAATTCAGCCAAACAAATAAAAATGAACTCCTATCACATAGATTTTATGCCTAATAAACCTTGGCAGACCAAAAGCCAGAAGCAAGTTAATTCTCTACTTTTGTAAGAATGAATATATCTTTAACAATCCAAACATGGCTACCATGAACTATTCTTAGCAAGTTCATAGTTTCTTCTGTAAAATCTAGAAAAGTAGTAAAAAACTGAAACGTCTTGATATTTGTTGATTTACTATGCAATCTCTTAGTAAAGCAAACACACAGACATGCTGGGAGTACAGCTTAGCAATAAAATGCAGAGTAAGCACCTACCAAACATTTACTTTAGTGTTCTTTGATTTATATATTTATCACACTGACTGACAACAGCACAGGGGTTCGTGTGTGCGCATATGAACGCGTGCATGTGTGTGAGCATGGCGTGTGCATGTTCCACAGTCTGTCAGAACAAGCCAAACTTTCAAAAGTCATTATCTCTAATGAGAGACATAGGAAAGGGGGATGTAAGGAGCTGTCACTTTGTTTTTTACACTTCAGTACCAAGTGATTAATTTAGGGCATAAGTCCTTCCTTTCATTGAAAACAAGAATTTTACTTAAGTAGATGTATGCAAATGAACATATTTCCCCAATTTCTTAAAAGAGAACTTGACCATTACAAGTTCTACTTCTATATCCAATGAATAACCCTGCACCTCTTATCAACGCCAGTCAAATACGCTCAGGGTGGGTCTGTAACTAGTCCTGCTCAGTTCCCTTCACAGACAAGACGTCGATGATGAACACTATTATTACAACAATTTAAGCAGTGAAACGAATCAGTCCAATGAGAAAAAGAATGGGTCATAGGAATTGTCTTCATGTTTTGGACACAGTTTATATTCATGATTCTTAAACTTTAAATGTGTTTAAAATATGACATGAGAAAAAAGAGGAAAAAATGGGAAAAGCCGCCTTCATTTTATCATTGCATTTTGACAATTACAAAAATCTCTTTTTATTCTTACCTACCACGTTTTTCTCCAAGAGGAGCACACAAGAACTTTTAAAATATTAGAAATAGTTGCTATAGAAAGAGTTCTTTCAATGTCCTCATGTACAACAAAACCTCCTAAAAATACAGTACGCTGTGCTACGAAGTATTTAATCACAGCTGGAAAACAGGTCAAACATATAGTACAGAGTCCCAGGGTACAGTAGCTGGAATGATGGGACACCTCCCATGCCATCAACGACAAGGTTTCGAGTGACTGAGCACGTGATCCTCAAGACACAGCTAAGGGGGGCGTGACTGCAGAGAGGGCAGCGCTGTCTGGAGGGGGAGCTGTAAGGAAGATGGAGCTACAGGACGGAGCTATAAGAGGGCAGAGCTATAAGAAGGCTGAGCTTCCTGGTCCAGACTCAGAAATGGAGAAGAGGGAGCTTCTAGGTGGTGTGAAATGCATCACAAAACAAGACCCATCCCAGCAATTAAAATGACTAGAACCTGGAGAGGGATGGAGAGGAAATACATTTGAAAGACCTCAGGAAAGTAGAAAGCCAAGCTCTAGAAACAAGATCAGTCAGTACAGGGGTTCCAGTCTCTCCTCCTTCTATTGTGTCTCCCTCACAAAACAAACAAACCTATCTCCAATATTCACTTGCAAAGACGATTATGAGTAGCATTTGGGTAACATCAACATCATTACTAACAGGAGACCATGAAGGCAGAAGGAACAGAGTGGCCATGATCCTATTGCTGCTGCTTTTTCCAGTGTCGTTAATGGATGTGTAGATGTTGCTCTATAGTAGCCCTCCAGTAGCCAGTGTCTAACTGCAAGAACCTCACTCAGAGTGAAACAAATATCCTCTTAGCATTCCAATATCCAAGCAGAGCCACGTGGACGTTAAGCATCTAGCTTTCTATTCACTAAGCCAAAGCTACAGTAAGTTGTATGCACTTATCAGAGCCACCCGACAGGCTGTTCTCCTGGTGAGGCAGAGGAATTAGACGCACTGTGAGGGTCAGTCCTGCAATGATCTGCAGTCACTGCCTAAGACCGAGCTCGAGACCCCTCCCTCAATTGCATGTAAGATGTCTTTAGATCACTTGGATTAAATTCCTTCTATAAAATTACCGAGAATATTTGAGGTTTCATGGCTAACTGACTAGAAAGTTACTTAGAAAGGTACTAACTTATACTTGCATGCTTTCATGATCTATGAATTGGAGTTCAACTGACCCAAAAGTAAACCATAAGTAAGGACGGCACAGGTTGGCCTAGCCCATAAGTGTGAGGATGAGAATGGTACACAGGTTCCACATCTAAGTCTTCCATGTCTTCCATCCCATTTCCCCACCATCAGTTCTTCAGGTGTGATCTAGTCATCCTAACAGACACTTTCAAGAAGAGATGAGGAGTCCTGAGGGTAAAGACTATGATCATGATAACATGGATGTGTAATCCGTCTGCGGCTGTTGATATCGGCTTTGCTGATGCAGAACTATAGGACGCAGAACTATAGGATCAAAGGCTTGCAACTTAGCACAAATCAAGGCACCAGCACCAATGTGGAATTCCCTTTATTGGGTTATAAATAAACACAATTGATTCTTTTTAAAAAAAATCAGCTTCTCTTACAAGTTATAACTTTGATCCAAAAAGGTAATTTTACTAAACACTGAATCTTAATTTACAAGGTTCTTAAATTGTTAATGATTAAAAATGCACAGAATATGTATGGCAAAGCCTGCTCTAAATGCCTATCTAAGACTGGAGTTGCAAATTTAGTATTTTTCATACCATTTTTAGTTGAAAGAACAAATGACATAGTACAAAGCATGAATGCCCAAACTTCAATTTCACCAGTCACTGCACAGTAACTCTTGTTAATGACTGAGAAGAAGCTTTCATCCAAGCTCAGAATTTTGAAACAAAAATATGTTTCAATTAGTATGATTCTGATAGTGTCATGGGATATAAAGGCTTTTCTGCTAAGGCCACTTCATAACCTGCTAACAATTTGGTATTTTAACATAGTTTTCTCTTATAATCTAGACGGCAGTGCAATTATCAATGCCGTCTTACAGAATCATGAATGGGTAAGAGATCCATTCAAGTAGGAAGGTGGTGGTAGATTTTCATATAGACAGCACAAGAGGAAAGGCAGTTACTGATTAGAACAGACGCCAGTGTGACTGTGGATTCACACCACAACTCACCCTTCAGAAATTAAGAACCACCAAGTTTTGGGATAGTAGACGGAATATTTGTTACTATTTGGATAATCAATTAAAACCTTCCTTTTTCAAAATGAACATCCGTATAAAGCCAGACTTGCAGCAGAGTAAAGCATGTACCCTTTCGCCAATTTCAGAAATATACTTTATACAAAATGTTTATGTAAACATAATAGGTTGCTATTTTGGTAAAAATTCATTTTCTAAGCTTCTCTGAATTTTAAGTTCTAACTCAGAAAATATTCTGTATCAACAAAAGCACTTTGAAGTGCACAGTAAGAGTGTGAGGTTCTAGGTGTCCTGAGATCAAAAGTGTGCCTCGTTATTAAACACAAACATGGCCTCCAATACTTTTGGCTGGATAGGATAGGGTCTTTTGTAATCTGGCTTTTACAACTGAGTTGAGAAAAGATAAAATGCAGTCACCTGATGAATGTCAGCAAACATTGCTACAAGCCCTACGTGCCAGTCACCTCTGTCATGAGGCCAGAATATGGCAGCCAAGCAGCGGCTCTGGATGGACGCCCTTGTCCTCCACACTGTGGTCCAACCCAGTGTGCCCTGCTTTTCCATTCTTGTCTGTACACACATGCATACTCTCTGCCTTGCCCTGACAGCATCACAGACAAAAGACACTTGTTCCTTCCACTGGTAGCAAAGGTTAAAACTGCCTGAGCTACAAGGACCATGCTCCGTGGTTCCTGCTACCTTCTTCCTCTGCATCTCTAATCCTCCAAGAGTTGGGCAAATAGGAACAACTGTAAGCTAGACGGGAATCGGAGCCTGCCTCTCCAGGTATTAGGCAACAGAACATTTTAATGATGGAAAGGGTTAGCTGAGATCAGATACTATCAGTCCTTGACCGAAACGTTTTCTTCCAGCCAAGGAAAAGCTCTCATTTGTAAAGCCACTGGAATTACAATATTCTTCATGGTGTTCCCATTAATCTCCATAAAGCTACTTGTTTTCTCCAATGATTTTTGAACACTGCAGTCACAATGAAAGAATTTTATGACCTAAGCACATACCAAATTATTTAGATTTTAAGTATCATTTTATTTAATAAGAAATTAGTTAAGTAAAACATAACCTTTTTTCTATAATTCATGCATAGTTAATTTTCCTTTTGTGATGGCTATTTTTGGTCATCAACGTTACTACATCTGGAATTAACTAAAACCAATGTAGCTGGGGATACCTGTGAGGACTTTTTTTTTCTTAATTAAATCATTTGAAGTAAGAAGACCCACCTTGATATGGGAAGACTCATGTTAATCTGGGCCACACCTTCTACTGGCAGCCTATATAAAGGACATGGAAGAAGGAAGCTTGCTCTTTTTGCCTGCTTGCTCTTGCTCTTGCTAGCACACATATTCCTTCCCTGGCATTAAAGCCTACTTCTTTTGAATTCTGGCACATACTGAAGACCAACTGAGGAATCCAGTCTCGTACCTCAATTAACTTCGTTTTCAGGAATTGTAGAGCAACATGTACATTAAGTGCTAGAGCTATCAGTTGTATAATGAAAGCTAGCATTGTCTGTATGTTTAGAAAAAAAGAGCTCAGAATTAACTTGGCTACAAACAATTGGTAATTGGCTGAAGTAAGTTTAAAAGCTAGCCTTGGTTAAAAAAAAAAAAAAAAAAAAAAAAAAATCCATTCAAATACCAGTACATTATATGCTTCTATGTGTGCTGCAGTAAGATCTCAGAAAAACACTGCAAACTCCTTTGCTACCCACTCTCCCTGTAGTATCACTGTGAGAATAAGGCTTGTTAATAGACACAATGGGTGGATACCACTTCAGTAGACTACGTCATCGTTGGAGCAGGTACCCACATTTGTAAGATTGTCTTAATTAAAATAATTTCAGAAGTCAGAAGTATAGCACATGATATTCTATAAATGTTTGCTCTCTAAGAAATTACCAGGAATTTGATATACATATTATATATACATTATATATACTCTCTGAGTCCCAAATATATGTATCCTATTGGATTTTACGTACTCTTTCAGTCCTTGCATGTTTGCTTCACCATGAAAATACATTTTAAAAATTGAGTTTGTTTACAAGTAATAATTTAACCTAAAATCTAGTTGGGTGGCAATATAAAGATTTTAGTTTGAAAAGGTGAAATGAACATTTTCATTATTTCTTTATCTACATGAGTTTAAGTCCAGGGGAATGTTGTATTTTGTTTGTTTGATAAATGAATTTATATTTGTCACCAATAAAGACTCCTAGACTCCATGTGGCGAGTTGAGAGAGAAGACATTGAACAGGAACTTGAGGAAACCAGGGTGATACCGTGGGTGTCAGAAGGCTGCTTCCCATGTGCTAAGGCGCTGGGTTAATCCCCAGTCCTGAGAGGGAAGGAGGAGGAATAAATTTGAGGAGAGTTGAAACAACAAGTTGGAATGCAAAGCCAGCTGTACACTGCACAGCTGTTTGCGTCCCAAAGGGTGGGAGCACTCTAAGACAGGAAGGCTAAAGGACACAGATGAGAGGTCAGGGCACCTCTGACCCTCCCAAGCCCAGCTTCAGCAGCCTGCCGTCACTATTCATCCATGAGCCAAACACAGTCTTGTCTCAGGCAGGGCTGGGATTCATTTTCCTCCCATAACCCTGTGACTCCCTACCTCACCTCCCTCAGGTAACTGTTCAAATGTCACCTCACCCAAGAAGCCTTCTCTGAGGACAGAACTTAAGAGAGCAGTTCCTGGTCCTGACCACAGCCACACCCTTGTCACAATCTCGGCTCAGCAGCTCCGTTCTCTTTCCCACTATCTCCATAAGCAGACAATATCTTCAATGGCTTAAAAGGTCCCACAAGTATTGAAAATCAGTATGTATGAGCCAAAAACACATGAAATTTAACACCCAAATATGAAACAGAATTTTAAAAGTGGGCTATGTGTAGTGGCAATAATAAAATATGAGTATATGTTCCCATTTTCTACAAAGAGGACAGAAAAAGCAATGCATTTACAAAAAGTTCCATATAAATAGACATCCACTCCCCAGGTCTGCCCTACTGCGATGCATTAGCTTTCACATATAAGCCCCACGATTCCGACTGCTGAATTCATGGTCTCAAAACCCGTACTGTGTGACCAGGATGGCCTATAATGAGATATCCCAAATTTCTAAATTAAATTTGTTTAAATTTAATTTTGACTCCTGGAAACTATACAAACAACCTTAGCTGTTCTAAACATAGGTCTGACTTTTAAAAACAGTTCCTAAAGTCATAATGGTATCGTCGGTAAAGAAAAGAAATGAAATGATTTAGGGAGTCAAAGGGGTCATGGGTGAGGGGCGGGGCAAGGGGGATCAGGAGGAGGGGGCTGCGGCTGGGGTGTAAAGTGAATAAACAAATTAATAAAAAGAATTCTCATTAATTTTCTGTCTTTCAATTTGGATGGTGAAAAACTGGAAGTTAATATTCCACAGTAGTCAACAACTACGAGACAGTGAGAGCCATGGCTGCCATCCTGTCCTACAGCCAAGGAGAATTTCAGCACAGAAGCACAAGTAGCCCTTGAGCACAGTAGAGCCTGGAAAACACAAGCTGCACTTGAGAAAGAACGCAATAAACTCAGGAAGTTACCCAGGCCTTTCCACAGTCCACATCTATTAGAGTATGCCTAAGGGCTCTAAGCACCCTTGTGGATCTAATGAGCTACACATCTTCAGACCATCCCAATCTCTCTCTAACTTTGGCAGTTGGTGAGTGAGTGGCCAATACAGTTTCAGGCAATAGAAATTTCTAGACAGAGTTGTAACTTCCATTGAATTGACTTCTCATTTTCCTATCTAAAATTGCTCTTTTCAAACAGTGAGGAATGGGACAAGGTAAGAGTCCTTAAGGTGACAACAGAAGCTCTGCCCCCACCATCATCTAAGCTATAAGCAACCTAGCCAAGCAACCAACAGTTCCAAGTCCTAGGATGGGACCTCCAGGGTTTTCTCATTCTGAATACAATTCAGCTTGTATAAACAGAGGGCACCTATAGCAACTCAAATGTTTGAAGAGTCTATTACTTAATTAGAACCTGTGTCAACGTTATTATATCAGGTTCTCTTAAGGTAAACAAAGCCATATGACTTTCTACATTATGATTAGCTACCCAAATCCCTCTTATCTTTTGATCCACATTTTGATTGCTCAACTGTGGTGCATCTTGCTCTGGTGGACATATACTGTTTTTGTCCTGTTTTTAAAAAGTTTAAAACAATTTAACAGTTGTGGTATAAAGTATTAGTATTAAATTTCAATGTGGGCAAAACCCTTTGTATAAGTCATGGCTAAGACAGTGCGTGCCAAAACCCAAAATCATCAGTTACTCTTTTGACTCTTAAGTACAATAGCCAATACTATGCACTGTAATTTAGTCTCCTTTGCTTGTCTATGTGGTAGGGACTGGTGTGTGTGCAGAGGGTCAGAGGCACATGTTAGGCATACCCCCAATTACATCTTATGCTAGTCCCTGACACAGGGTCTATCACTAAACTTTGATCTAGGCCGGAAACCAACAAGGACCAAGGATTCTCTTGTCTCTGCCTTCGAGAGCACTGGGGTTACACAAGCTTTGCATTTGGATTTGGGGGTTTCACGCTCAGTTCCCCATACTTGTACAGTATACCCTGCAGCAACAGATGATACTTCCACGATTCATGTAATTTCATCCCCAATGTAAGCTAGAAACAGGAGGCATTCCTTTGAAATTGTGCATGCTGACATGGGTCAGGATTATACAAGTTTACAAAAAGGTCTAGAGTTTTTGTTAATTATATTGCAAATAATCTGAGCCCTTTCCCAGAATACA
Organism: Uromys caudimaculatus; assembly: GCA_028551405.1. Taxonomy (NCBI): domain Eukaryota; kingdom Metazoa; phylum Chordata; class Mammalia; order Rodentia; family Muridae; genus Uromys; species Uromys caudimaculatus. Next base: position 62,796,688 of record CM052713.1, on the reverse strand, counting down.
CCACAGTTTTAAATTACAATAGCAAATATTACCAAAGGGCACCCAGTTTAGTATCTCTGAAGTTCAGAGTACAAGTTTCCTTGAAATTGTAAGTTTTCCTCTCAAAAATAAAAGGTAAAACTAGAAATATGAGATGAGTCCACTATTAAAAGTATTAAAAAGGTAATTAATTCTACAATATTACAGAAATGGGCCAAATATAAATGTTCTTCATATCAAGTAATGTAGCTTCCAATTGCCTTTGATTGTCACAGGATGCATAACTACATAGTCGATAGTAGCCCCAAGTGGGACTGCCAAAAAGCATCATGGTTTCTCTTTCCCTAAAGAGGCACAAATACTTATATTTGCACTTATGTCAAGGCAGTAGCATATGTATTGAACATATGAGTTTTCAGTAAAGAGTAAAAATTTTTTGCCAGTACTGAGTCCAGTAGGCTGGAAATATGACTTTGTTTACCCTCAAGCTTTGGCTAAGAAGGAGGAAGAAAGTAATAATTTACTGAAAATAAATATAGGAGAGTTTCAAATGCCAGTGTACTGCAAATAAAATTGTATTGAAGAGTGAAGCAGTTCGGTCCACATCAATGCCTGAGGAACTCCTCTCTAGAGAACACCCTTTGTCCTTCAGCACTCAGCCCTGTGAGCTGGTCTGCACCTAGGATCATATTTGAACAATTTCCAGGTTTGCATCTTTCCTGCCATGCATAAGCTTCTACTCCATAAAAGCTGAAAATAGACACACACACACACACACACACACACACACACACACACACACACACACACACACACAAACACACGCACACAAAGACCCTTCATTTCTTAGCAGTAACTGCACAGTCAAACCTATGTATCTCTTTACTTAGTTCACAGTCTCACTAAGTTCATTGAATCAAGACTATTTCCTAACAAGAGCTATGCTTCCAATAAGTTTACAAAACAGGATACAAACAAATATTGCTATTAAAAGTAATGGCATTAAAGTGTGACCAACAGGGTCGTTTTGCAAGCATGCCATTAAATTTCAACAGATCTGTGTCTCAATGATCATAAGTGTCCACGCAGAGGACACACTACCCAGTCAGCTTCCAGCTTTACACGGTGCATTTTATAATGAAACCACAGTGCAGACAAGGCATTCGAAATGACATCCAGCTGAGGTACAACCAAAAACTTCAATCACGTCCCTTTTACTCCAAGTGAAAGTAAAGTTACAGATTATCTTTCTAGGGCTATAAATATGCAGAGGGGTGTGGCTGGTGGTGGGAGGGCAGTAGTTTATCAGGAGACAGGAGCCTTCTGAATGGGGACTGCGCTCTCTCTAAGGGACCGATGCAAGTCGCCATTGGTGTCCCTCAGCATTTGCGCTGACCCTTGCCAAGTCTTGAACGGGTGTTACCACGTGGCTTGTTTTATTATTTTCTCCTGTGCACAGTAAGTACGCCATCCATTATGGTGGTCTCAGGATTCCATTTTTGCCCCTTTGTTCATTCATTTTTGTTTCATAAATGTATCATTAACAGCAAGAGCATTCAAGTGTCCTTCTAAAAAATCTTACCTCCCCAATTACAGCATGAAACTGGACTATTTGCCAGTTTGCATCTCTTTAACTACTGGCTTCAATCAAAATCAGATATTTCTCTCTTCCATTTTTTTTTTTTTTTCATTTTTAAAAACAATGTAATTAGCGTGCTCGGCCCCCTTAGAACTGGATGTTAGTCTCAAACATAGTCTTCCTGTACTTAGAACCCCACCTTCCCTCTTTCTCTCCATCTCTTCTAACAGTGATAAGTTTCTCAAGTTTATTCCTTTTTCTTAGTCTTGAAAGAGATTTTTCTATGCAAAATTTGGTAGCGCCACTGTTCGTCCAAGTGATTTCCAAATGACAGTGCTTAGAAGCACACCCTGGATGCGGGAAACACAGGTACTCCAAGCAAGACGACAGGGGAAAACGTTCTCCAGCAAGTAGCTGCTGAACTAACTCTTAAGGTTAAAAGAACAGAGAGAAAGAGAAAGGTTGTAGACACTTTCTGACTGGAAGAACAGCAAGAGCACACCCTGAGAGAGAACGTAGCACCAGGTGTGGGTGCTGTTCACTTCAACTAAGGTTGTATTATTGTCAGAGTGTAAAGGAAGGGGAGAAAACGGAGAGAAGCGGAGGCCAGAGATGAAGTTGGGCAAAGCCTCAGTCTATGCTGAACTTGACATAAGCAAGAGGGTCTCCCTCATGCAAGCGGCACAGCTCCTATCACCTGTGAGCTGCATGGAAAGGAAAAGGGAGCCGGACTCTCCCTCTTTGTTCCTAATCATTACAGCCTCAGAATGAAACAAGAAATGCTCTTCAGACATGTTAGTGATCTCAGGGCTCAAATCTAGAACATGTAAAACAAATGCTTACATTTTATAGACACCAGCTTTGTACTTTGGGAGCTTAAGAATGAAACCATGGGCAAGCATGTTATGTTACCAATACCACCTGCATCCCAGTTATTGGACAAAAGCCAGGCACAGGGATATGCGTGGAGACTGGAAACTCTGAGTGCTACCTGACAATGTTCACATGAGGAGGATGAGCTAGCGCCTTGGGCAAAGTCTCTCACGTCTCTAGACCTAAGTGTGCAAGTGAAAGTGTAAATCTTTCATGTGTCTTCACTGAAGGTGCACAGGAGAGTGGGTGGTGTCTCCCAACGACTCTCTCAAGTTTGACTGTCTTTTCATTTGAATAATGGAGGATTTGATTACATGATAATAAGCTTCTCTCCCAATTTGTATTTTCAATATGGAGTGAGGGAAGCAAGTTTTATAATTAAGTTATAACTAAACATACAAACTTAGACCCTCAAAGCAATGCTCGGCTTCTACTGAAAGTAGACAAACACTAATGACTGCCCTCCTAAAAGTCTATACTTTTTGTGGATATGATTCACACAGTTCTTTTATATTTCAAAGGCATGGAGTCTATATGAGATACTCATAAAATGATATATAGCTTAAAAATTTATATTCATTTATTTTTGTAGTTAGGCTTCACCTCACTTAATGAGTAAAACTAATACATTATCAACCAAAAAGTTTAATTCATATCTATAAAACATTAAGAAGAAAAACTTACTTGCATCTGCCTGGCTCCCCACACTGATGTACCGGTCGTTGCCCGGAAGTGCTGTCTGGTAATAGGCCGTCTCCTCCTGCGGGGGGGTCTTGGCATTCTTTGCAGTGAGGAAAGCTACTGCTAGTTCCAAGTTTCCATTACTATCCTTCAAATATCAAGAAAGGAACATGCAATGAATTCAGAGTAATGGTATATAATCACACAAAATATACATAATTTTATCCATAATGTTTTGTAGCAAAAATCATTTTGATTTGAAATTATTTAAATACGACTCTAACTGAATAGTAAAAATTTACTAGCCATAAACTATATTTCTTATATTAATTTTTATATTCATTATTAAGACTTCTAATACAGTGCTAAAATCAATTGTCTATTTTCTTAGTTTTCTATTACTTTCTTATCCATTTAGAAAAAAAAAATCAAATCATGAGCTTCCAATTTGAAACAAATGACTAATCTAGATTCTGCCCCCCACCTCTGGGAGGGGGCTTCCATAAGAGTGAAAAGTGACTAGTTAAAATACAGATTCTCTCACATGGACACTGGACACACAGCTAGGAACAAACTGAAGCAAGATGTCAAGGATTCTTAGGACATCTGAGGTATTAGAACTTGACAGTATAAAGAGGCTGAGAGAACTGCTAGGCAAAATACTCACTGCCATCAAGGTAGCAACTACACACACACACACACACACACACACACACACACACACACACACACACAC
>CM052713.1:62719585-62783931 GCA_028551405.1 Uromys caudimaculatus | reverse complement strand
AGAGCAGGTTGTCCTTGAACAAAGAGATCTGCCTCCCTCTGCCTCCTTAGTGTGTCACCACCACTGGGCCCAGGGCCAATTTCAAAAGCTCTTTCAACATTTATCTTCCATCATGATTTTTCCTGAGTTCTTTTTTTTTCTCACAAACATGAGTGAGTGAGCTCCTTACTATTTAGACCCTGGAAGTTATTACTAAGATTTTCTTGATATATTAAAGTTGATAAATGTTTAGGCATGAGATAAACCATTTCCAGATCTGGATGTAAGAGACTAGAAAATACTCCTCAAAGTACATTGCTGGCATGTTTTCCACTGGTTATTCTTTGAAACTACAGACATGGGAGTCTCTCTGAAAGAGATTTAGGACTATATGGGGGATCTATGTTGAGTCAAGAATTCGTGTCAGAAGGAGGACTATTCCAAAAGGATATTAATTACCATCCTTATTCTACTGATGAAATACCTCTCAAAGAAATTTAGGTGACAATGACTTGTCTTACCATTCCAGAGGTGATAGCCTACCATGGAAGGGAAGCCATGACTAACTTCACATCGAAGTGGGGACTCCAGGCTGCTGGAACCAGCAAGGCGATGTCCCACAAGCCTACATTCAGCTAACTACCTCTGCCACCAACTCCTTGTCTTCTAAAGGCTCCATAAATGCCCAAAACAGAGCAAGCAACTAAGGATCAACCGATCAAACATTTGTCCCTATGGTGGACATCTCATATTCAACCCATGACACAGAATTTATATTAACAACAGGACAATCATTTTACAAGTTGTCGGTGGTGACACTGCTGGGTTTTGACTTTAAAGCAGGGTGTTATTATAGCCCAGACTGGCCTTGAATATGCAGTATAGCCTAGCATACGCTGACCTGGAAGCCATGGAAATCCTCCTGACACCTCTTTGCAGTTGTTGAAATTGTATGCATAAATGTTGACATTATAAGCACCATGCTTGGCTTAAGACAATCTTCATTATCTCGAATTCCCTTCACTGACTCTGTCATAATGTCTTTTATCACACTTTACCCCAAAAGACCCATTTTCTTATCTGTTGCCAGCTCCAAATGCTGTATGGGCAGCTATCATATGGATCAGTTCAAACCAGACACACTGGATGATTATTTTCTCCTGGTTGTTTGGTCTTTCTTTCCCAAGTACCTAATTAAATATGGTTTTCCTCCTGTTGATTTGTCTATTGTCAAATTGATTTGAAGCCCAGAAGGGTGTAAAGCATTTTTCTACCTCCTCTCCCTAAATAAACACTGTAGATGGGCTGTAAGAAGAGCCAGTCAGCTGGGATCAACTACTCTGACTCCAGGAAAACAAGAGAAGCAGCAGGATTAAGTGAGGTTGGTTGAAGAACTTGGCAGTCTACGAAGGGATTGTGCTATTGAAATTCCAGTAATAGTTTAATAAGTCAGATCATGTACAAGTGACCTTGCCTAGAAATTCTTGGGCAGCTCTGGCTTCAGACCCTTGGTGAGTATTTCTATTTGGGATAAAAGGAAAATGCACAAAAATTCTATATAAATATCACAAAATTAAAATATACATTAAGGTTATAGAGATCAGAAAATATACTATACACATGTAGAAAGAGAAGCCTTAAATAATAGTCATGATGCTCAGCTTTGCATTTAAAATAATGGCATTTATATTACATGGGTGGTCATTAAACACAAATGAATTAAAGTGAATTTATAAACACCATAATGCAAATTATAAAAAAATATGCATTCCTACTTTCTAGCCTTCAGAAACTGTTTAGTATGTATGCTTCATGTCATCTTAGTCCTCTTATTAAAGGAGATATGAATATGACAATCTCCTAATGTGTCTGCTTATTAATTTGGTCTATTTTTGTATAAAAAACACAGAACTTTTTAATGTTAAGTATGGCTTGATAGTTCTGTTTAAGTCTGCCATAACGTTAGCTTGCACTATTGTATTACAATGGCCTTCTTGACTGTACAGGATACATTCAAGACACTCACGTATCCCAACACTTTGGATCATACCAAATTGGCATGTATTTTTTCAATAAATATTTATGAGCCAGTTTAATATTTAAATGAGGAACAGTAAGTGGTTGAAAATAATCATTAATGAACGAGAAATAAAATGCTATGTCCAAGTTATGTAAATAACTCTCAGAATACCTCATTGTTCCTTTGCAGTTCCACAGGTAAGGAAACACTCTCTAGCATCTCTTTCACATGATTAACTTGTCACCTTCATTCCTTCTGCACTTGGAGGCTCTTGTTCACTAAAATCAATATTTCTTGACCACAAGTGCTGTGATACCAGGATGGTGGAGATTGACCAGTAGGATGGCTACTGACTGACTAACGGGGAGGTAGTGTATACAGGATAGAAACACTAGACCAAGAAATGATTCGCCTCCTGTGCAAGACAGCACTATAGAGCCATATAGATTGCCATACTACTTGGTGCATTTTGCTTAATATTTTTAGACTATACTTAACTATGCACAATCAAACCATGGTGCTCAAGTAGCCATGAAGTCTCATGAAAGGAAAATTATTTTCTGATGGTTGAGAGAATGCAATCTCTAACCTGGGTGAGGACCTAGCATTCTGAAAGTTGGGCAAGTCAATTATTTGACCATTTGACCATTCAGGGAAGTACTATCCCTCGGGATGGCGGCTTCACCTTATACCCCACATTCTAATTCCTTAGTACTTAAAAACTGCCATGAGATTCTGTCAGGTCTGCCTGATGTGCACAAGTTTTATTCTTTCGTTCTATCTACCTTTCTTTCTTTCTTTCTTTCTTTCTTTCTTTCTTCCTTCCTTCCTTCCTTCCTTCCTTCCTTCCTTCCTTCCTTCCTTCCTTCCTTCCTTCCTTTCTTTCTTTCTTTCTTTCTTTCTTTCTTTCTTTCTTTCTTTCTTTCTTTCTTTCTTTCTTTCTTTCTTTCTTTCTTTCTTTTTTTCTGTATTTTTTGTTCTTACACTGGCCTGGCCCAAAGATGCTTTTTCTGGCACATCACAATTCCTTTCTCTTTCTCTACAGCACTCCTCCCTGCCTCATGGCTGTTAGTCAGCCATGTAGCCTGCTACATCCCATCTTCTACCAAACCCTAGGACATTCTTCCTTCTTCCTTGCCATCTTTCCACACCAGGCTGCCAACATTTACAGATTGTCTGCTTTGGAGTTTTTCTTTTAAACTCTAATAAAATTGTCCTTAGACTTCCTGAGAACCCTAAGAGAGAATCCCTGTTTCTCCAGGAATGTATGGTAACTATGACAGAACTCCCAAAATTTTTCATGAGAACATGGGCTGCCTGTAAATCCAGTCTACACACAATATAACACATTTTTTGGTGGGATTTTTGTGGGTTTTTTTTTTTTTTTTTGTAATTTAGAACCCCCAACTTTTCAAAACATCATCTCCAAAATTGGCCTTGCTGTTTTGTGAGTTAGGAGAACTATTCTAGATTTCCATTTCAAGGTGACATGGTAAATAGCCTATGGTGCACGTATTATTTGCTCTAATATATGCTAAGTTCTTCATTCTTATTATTTCACTATGATAGCCATCCTATGTAGTTGAACTTAAGGACATTCTGCAAATAGGGAGAAACTGCAGGGGGTTGGAATGAAGCCAGTTGCCCTAAGGCACACACCCTCACACTGTTATGTCAGTCTGACCCCAGGTAGGAGTCTGCGTGAACTCAAATCTTCAACGTTCATTAGTGTCAACAGACATTCTCAAAATGGGATTGAAGTGTTCCTGGAGTTCCTCAAACTCTTCCCAGGTTGGCGAGACACAACCACCTGCATTGGACACATGTGTGATAGCAGGTTTTCCCCATACAGTTCAGTCCAGAACAACTGGAGGACAAGCAGATTGAAGAATGTCATAGACATTTGCAAAAATGTAAAACAGTATCATTTGTCTTACTGGTTTTTTGTTTTCATAAAATATAACTATTTTTATAAAATATGTTTGTGGTGAAATGTAGTCATGCTAGGTGTTATGCACACCCCCATGACTCCAGCTAAGCACTGTAGAAAGTCATGGATAATAAGGGCATTCCAAAAGGAAGGTGATTCTCATCCTAGAGTCTTATTGAAGTTTTTTCCCAGCTGAGAATCCAGAATCCCATCACAAAGAAGAACTCTTGTTGTGAAAACTCCCTCCATGAAGATAATATTCATTTATTATGAATAATAATAATAATTCCACAGGAAGGCATTAATGTTTACTACTGTAAAACTAGCCTAAAAGTTCATGGCTGGGGATATCATAGGCCCTTGAGGTGGGTTGGAATGCTACTGTCATTTCACTAAATGGAAATGTTATTAAACTATCTTCTGAATATAGCCATAGATCAGTGATGCTCTCACTTTTGGTCAGAAACTCCCATTTGAAGTAGGAAGTAGTCAGTGAAGACACTCATAACAGTTCAAATTACTAAGGTTAAGTCGCAGTCCTAAGTGAAAAGTTTATATCAACTATTATAAGGTTCAGAGAACATCCTGGAGGATGGGGAAGAAAAAAAAAAAAAGATGTGGAAGGATTGTGTGAAATGCCATCTTCTGGCCATGACATGGTTAGTGAAGGCACCAATTCAGAGGAGCTGTAGTTACTTGTACATAGCTTGCATAATGTTAAGCCCGCCAATATCCTAGATGGAGGGGAGAGGGATCCTGGGGCTCCGACCATAGGTGAACAGCCATTAGCAATTTATTATTGCTCAGGGAGAGGCGGACACTTTTGTTGGGAGACATAGTTACTCATAGATTGCCCATGCCTTAATGGATGGCTCCTCAAAAATGTGCGTGAAAGCTCTAATTGGGCTCAATGGGTTAATAAAAGAAAAGATGGAGTGAAAGTGTGAGGGCAAGTACGCAGGTAGCGAGAGGAAGTAAGGGAACTGAGGAACTAAGATTGGATATGGTCAAGATTCATTGTCTACGTGTATGAAGTTGTAAACGGGTATACAAAGAATATTCTTAAAAGAAAGAAGTTGCATCAAATATCTTTCTTATTCTTATTTGTACCAGTCATACAGTAGTTGAGCTCTAGGTTTAAGAACCATTACATAGTTCTAGAAAAATAGAGACTTTGAAATGTATGTGTGGAAAAATTAAATAGAGAATGTTGCTCTGCATTTTCCCCTGTTGAAAGGATCAAAGATGGACTTTTTGAAATATTATAAAGCTTGAGAGGACAAATTAAACATATGATATTATTATGAATTACTGTAATATTTCACAGTAGTCCAATTGTAGAAGTTATCTCTGGTATGTAAATACCATATTCTTAATAAAAATAATGGAAAATCAATATTTAATGCATATAATAAAAATGCACTTGCTGAAATTCTAATGTAACAACTGAAATAACTTCACATTGTCATTCTTTATCATATGTAATTCACATGAAAATAGAGTGCATTTCATTTCACTGTCTCAATCAGGCTATAAGAGAAAGGCAGGACATGCACTGTCTCCATCTTACAAACATGAAAATCTATTCTTAATAGTAGCTGAATAACTTATCAATATCTCAAAGCAAATGTACAGGCATAATAAAATGTATACTTACCACAATGCCTTAATAAGTACTCACTGAAAAAGAAAATAAGCATTGCTAGTCTAGTGTCTTAGAGGTGACATGGGCTGACTTAAAGAGGGGAGAAAGATTTTAGATTAATGTCTTACCTCCAAGGATTATTTGAAAGAGAATTAAAGAGAATTGAAAAGACACCATGTAGCATTGATTCAGAATTTGTTTATGCAGTTCTTTAAGAGAGCAATGCAGGCCAAGATGATGCCTAGTCTTACATTAAAGGCTCTCATTTAATCTTCAAGTATGTTTTCCATTTCTAAGAAAATAAATATTAAGTCAAGAGTATAAATAATTATTATCTAAATAATATATATGTGACAACAGTTAGTAAAAATATGGTAGCTTCTATGAAACTGCAAAATCTCCACAACCATTTTCCATTTTTCTTTTATGTAATGATTACTAAAAAAAGACCTTTACTTAGCTTTTAAAAAAATCTTACTTTGATGTTCTTGCTTTCTCTGCCTTTGACTTCCATCCAAAACTTCCTATCTACTATACAATTTCTTCTTACGATACTACCAAATTAAATCTAGTTCTAAAGGGTGATAATATTGTAGAGGACCTGTGTCAAGGATAATGTTTTGTTAATGGTGGCAGTCAAACATCTGAGCACCAAGCTTGTATAACTAATCATTATCTGACTTATGGTGGCAGATGGGGTTCTTCCTACAGCAGAAGACAAAAATTCCAGGTTCTTGCTCTAGAGAATCCTCCAGGAATTCCACTAGTCAAATGCTTTTTTAGACCTACAGCATCTATAGCTTGTGAGGTAAAAACAGATTGTGTTCATTACATTCTAGAAATGGGAATAGTCGGGAGAAAGAACACAGGAGTAATATGTGATCTCCTTCATCTAACTAGAGATGTAGTAATACACTGTACTGGTCACTGAAAATTATCTCTTTGACTGGACCTCTAAATTCCCAGCCATTTTCCATTTCTTTTTTTTTCTCTATTAGAATCCAACACATTTTCTTAATTATAACTGATTTCCATTGTTTCTAACGATGAAGCCTAGTTTTTCTAAAGATTAGAAGATATATTGTGGTTGTCTACCTACTGCTTCTAATTTTCACAAGTTTCTATGGAAAATTCATTCAATTTCTGGTCTAACAATTTCCACGTAATGAGTAATGCCCTCCCCTCCCCCCCCCCAGAGGAAGCATATCTCTATAATGATTTATGAAGAAAGATTTGTTAATCTGAACAAGTCACATGGACCACATGATGATTTGTCTTGACTTTTAAATAAACAGGACATAGAACCAGCTGAGATATTTACCTTTGAGCACATATGTGAGATTATTTCTAGAGATATCATATTGAGAACAGAAGAAAACCTACGAACTAAATAAGGTTCCAGACTGAAGAAAAAGAAAAAGTAAGTAAGAGACCAACATCCATCTCCCTGCTTCTGACTGCGGATGCATGTGACCAGCTGTGTGATGGCCCTGATGCCACATCTGGAGTTCTTCGTACTGCCAAGCCTTCCCCTATAGCAGAGAAAATACCTTCTAACTGTGAAGCACAGAAACGCTTCAGCAAGGGCCAAATGGGAGTTAAATTTCTATTTCAACTGCTTTAGCTAGAACCTAGGCATTCTCATGCAGCACAGTGTTCTCCATCATTTATGCAATTTATTTAAATTTTTACTTATTTAAACCTTATTTTTAAATTTTTAAATACATTACACACATGAACAAATTTTTAAAATTCAAAAGGATGCAAACATTTCTTTTCTCTCTTCCTTATTTCTTTCTAGAGACAATTATAGCTACAAGTTTCTTTTCTTTCTATTTGTAATGTTGTACTCTTTTTTTACATAGGATAGAGTATCCAGAGAAAAATATGACCTTATATACATTATATCCTTCTCTTTATTTAATAATCTGTATTATATATTATATATTAAGTTATATGTTATATGTTCTGTATCATGTGTAATATGTGACACATATATATAAGAAGAATTCTTTTTAATTTAATGGGCTATATATAAGGATAAGAATGTATCTTTTATCCAATCCCTTCATTTTAGCTCCAAAAGGGAATATCATATATATTTAAGTAGGAAACAAATGGGGTTATTTTATGTCTGTAGAAACACTCAAATATTTTCACAGGTTGAAGACACTAGTCAAAATATTTACAGCGTGCCTTTGGCCCTCCCGGTAGTCAACAGTGCTGGTTCTGTGCTATGGTCTCAATGCTCTCAGATCATCTTATGCCATCTACTTGTCTTTACCCTTACCCACCAGCACAATTTATGCAATGCAAATTAGCAGTTTTTTTCAATTATGATGCACATTTCTTATGGGACCCACCCAATTCATGGGCACTTTGTTCTTAAGCTAATCTAAAAACCTAGAAATAACCACTCCTCAGAAAAGTTTTACCTTTTTTAGTTAATATACTTTTAGAGTTTGCCAGACATACACTTAACAGGTTCTATTTTGTGATCAGAAAACATTCCATTTGCAAATATTGGTAATCTCAAAACCTGAACTATATGCCTCTCTACAGCAAAGCATTTAATATATTATGTAAGATAACAAAAAAAATAAGGCAAAATTAGCTCATGACTAACAATTCGAATTTGACAAGAATGATATTTTCCTCTGATAAATTTTATTTCGTTGAGGAACATGGAACTAAGAAAAAAGATATAAAAAACATTTTAGTATTTCAATTACCTTTACTGCCTGTTCAACTATGACAAAAATAAATAAATCTGAGAACTACTTACACTGAATTGATGAAAAATGATTAAACACCCATGCCTCTTAGCAATTTGGGCACATGCACACATCAAGACTTAGATCTGAGAATCACTGGTTTATAGTTTTATAATGTGGCAAAAGGAATCTAGTTCACACTTGACTGTAGGTAGAACTTGCTCAGCATGAGTACCTTACTGTTTAAATATTAATGAACATATTTAAATATTAACTAGAAAGGCTCTGTGATACTACACATACACTAAAGCATCTTGGCCTGGGTTTCTGAGTTTTGGTGTTTCAATGTTTCTACTCTCTCGTTTGGAAACCACTGAGAAAAGTAAAACTTAATGACGAAAATTCCACAGAGGAATGGCCATAACACCAGAAATAGAGTATACATATTGATGCTTTGATCTAAAAGTTTGGGAAATTTGATGAAATTTGTGTCTGTGCTCAGAGAAGTATAAGCTTGGTAGTGATTCCTCAGTGTGAGAAAACTGCTTGTAAAATGAACGTAAACTCTTCATAGATAGGAAACAGTGTCTTGGCTTTGGGGGAATGATTTGCTGCTCTTGTCTATGTAATGCTCTGCCCAGTAACTAAAAAGAGCGTATTTCAAAACTATACTCATTCTGTTTTCAAAGGGAGTCCATGATGTGCACAAGGTGTAGCTTTAGGTTTGAGCACATGCTGTGTCTCGAGTAACACAGTATCTCTAAGAGCAGCCTCCCATGTGAGACAGTGTTACTGTGCCTTTAAGAATTAGTAGGATTGGTAGATAATAGCATAGAAAAGAATGTTTGGCATATGGTAGCTGCTCAATAAGTATTTGTTTAATGAAACACTCGTAAATAGGAGAGAGAAGAAGAGCATCTTTGCGATACAACTCAAGTTAACTGTGTAAAGCTGTGTGCTTTACTCTGATCTGTGTGTGACTGCTTTGGTCTTTTCTGGGGTGTATGCTTTTTGTGCTGTGTGCTTGACTGATCTGTGTGTGACTGCTTTGGTCTTTTCTGGGGTTAAGGATCAGTTGTCAAACACTGGAATGAAGAGCTCTAGCTATGGCCTTTCCTCCTTGGACTCCAGGATTTCATATCCCTCCAGGCAGTGTCGATTTCAGTTCAGCTGTTCGTGTTTGAACATTTGGGTAACTTGCTTCCAAATATTCATGGCACTGAGATATTGAAGGTCAAGTTTCTGCTAAGTGGCTCTTTCATAGTAATATACTAAGGGTACAAGAGGTCATCCGTTTCTACTTACTGACATTTAAGCTAATTGGCATTTAGGTACATAATCATATATTCCTCATGCTTATCATTAACATATCGTGTATGTAAAATTTTGTACTGCTGTAGACATGAATGAGATGTGACACCAACCAATGTAGTGTCATCAGACTGTACCTGTCATACTGGGATCACCTTGGAAACTGTATAAACTTCTGGTACTTTAGGCATTTGAGTCAAAACCTAGACCACAACATCTTTAATGATTTTCCCAGTTAACTTTAATTTAAAACAGCAAGGTTAGAACCACTGAGCTATGTATCACGGAAAATATTATCCAAATACATTTTGAAGAGATAGCCAGTTAATAATCTCTCTGTGTCTCTCTCTGTGTCTCTCTGTGTCTGTCTCTGTCTCTCTGTCTCTCTGTCTCTCTGTCTCTCTCTTTCTCTCTCTCTCTCTCTCTCTGTCTCTCTCTCTCTCTCTCTCTCTCACACACACACACACACACACACACACACACCATGAAAGTTCAGAGGACAGAGATCATATTCAATAAAAAGAAACAACAATATTCTGTGAGCTGAAAGGGCTGAGAAATATTTGGAGAGGAAACGCCAACTGAATATAGATGCATCCCTGGCAGAAGGACACGAACATGAAAGAAAGGCAAACATATGCACTTGGCAAAGACCTTTGTTGATGATCAAAACAGAGGCCCACCAGAGAATACTGTTAGGGCTGGCAGGTAGTAAGATGGAAAGGGGATTAAAGTCCGAGCGAGAAGATCTTACACACTTGGGTTTAGGATATTGTTATTATAAAGTGTGTCTAATATAGATTGTGTTTTATTTAAATATCTGGAAATGTAAACCTCTTATTTCCCAATCTAAAAAGTAAGCATTTTAAGAGTCTTGAAATATTTTGTCCTTCCCTCCAACTGTCACCATGTTTGTCCTTTAGTAGAAGTGATTTTTCACCCTAATTGTGGGTCAGTATTCTTCGGCATTTCCTCATCCTCAAGCACATAGATATAATTGAAATGTATATAGATGCTTACTGCCTTAAATAAAATCTATTTTCCAAGTGAAAGATGCATTTTTATCTATTGAAACAAATACATATGGCGTAGTGGAAACGGTACACCTGGAAGTGGAGATTAGAGGAAACATACAAAAAAATGTGTCAGCTACGAGTATTTGCAACCGGCCAGTAAAATCACGCTTAGAACGAAAACAAATGTCAAAGAACAGGAGGGAAATCTTAGTGCCTTGAAAATCAAAAACAAGGAAGCAGGATGAGTCAAAACAAGGTACAGACTTTGGAGTAGAACTCTGTGGTGGTGTTGACAGATTCAGTGAGTCATAGAGGACAGACTGGTTTCCAGGATGTAGATATTTGTGGAACTTGGTGTCCTGAGGCCATTCGCTCATCGTTGAGGCACTCTGATCTGTAGCCACTGCTGAACTTCTCCCCTTCCTAACTCTCCTTTTGCTCCTTCTGTGGCTCCCCATTAGCCTCTAGTTTGTGTTAGTGTTGACACCACATACTCTGAATATTCTCATTCACTTGCTGTGTCCAAATATATAGTCACCTGAGTCTCAGCTCTCAAGGTAACTTCCTAACTGCCTACAATATCCACCTCTGCAGACATTCTTTATGTGTTTAAATAAGACTTAGCACGCAGCTCATTCTCTTTTGCTCCTAACCTTTGTTGCTATTGATTCCTTCTCCTTTACTTTCTGTGTTCTCCAAGATCTGTCTTCTTACCTACTGTAGGAATGTGGGAACCGTACTCAGATTTCTGTCTAAACATCAGCTGTGAGTAATGAAAACAAGGGCTTACCAAGTTCACCTTCTCTATCCCTTTCCTTGTTTCTCTCTGGCCTCATATAATAATTTCTCAATTATTTACCTCTCCATCTATATAGTCTTTTGGTCTCCATTTGATATTTGTTATCCATATGTTCTAAGTGATTCTAAGCCTCTCCAAAAACCCCCAAAACAACAACAACAACAACAACAGCAAAACACTAAAAAACCCCCAGACTTTATCTAATTGTTCCTTCCTTGAAAATGAAAAAGTAAAACCAAAACAAAACTCTTAGAACTCTCCATTACCTTCTGAAGAAATATTCTTTGTTTTGTTTTGTGTTTTTCTTGTTTGCTTGTTTATTTTTAGCTGTTATTAGGATTCTTGTCTTTCAAAGTCAACTAATAGTATCACATTAGAAATTGAAACAGCAGGGTGATCCTTTGGGGAGAGATATAAAAAAAATGAGAGAGAGAGAGAGAGAGAGAGAGAGAGAGAGAGAGAGAGAGAGAGAGAGAGAGAGAGAGAGAGAGAAATGCAGAGGGAGACCGAGAGGGAGAAGGAGAGAGAAAATGAATGAGGGAGAAGCAACACAAATTTTCAAAAAGGAAATAAGTAGCCAATCTTTAATGTTTCTTCTAATCAGGGATTTTTTCAGTTAAATTATGTCTATTGCTCTGTCTTAAAGCTCAGTGAGTCTTTCCTCAGCTGGATCTATTACGTCCAATGTCATAATGCATTATTTCTGCTAATGTTGCTTCCCTTCTTGACATCTTTTTTATTTTTTCCTGTATTTCCCATAATTCTGTTTATATGACTCATCTATTCTTGATCATCTGATTTTTTTCCCATCAACAAATTATTTACAATTACAATTTTTGGTCTGATAACATCAAAGTTGTTGTCATATCTGATCAGGTTCTGATGATTCTTTGGCTCTTGGAGGGTAGGAATCTACATTAATCTGGTAGTATTGTTTGCTCTGCCATGAGAGCCAGAAACTTCAAATTGCTTGACTAATTTGTTTCTGCTTTCCCCAGAACTTCCCTAAGCATGCTTCTTGAGGTAGTTGGCTCTTCCCAACTTTTATAGAGTTCAGTACTGCAAGAAATGGTGATTGATGTGATAATGTAGGGAGAACATTGAATAATGTTCTAATTAAAGTTCTTGCTTAAATGGTGTCTTAGTTGGGTTTCTACTGTTATTTAAAAAAACAATACCATGACCAAGGCAACTTATAAATGAAAGAGGTTACCTGGGTCTATTATTTCAGAGGGTTAGCATGTATGATGGCAGAACAAAGGTATGGAGAGATGTAACTAGGGAAGCAGCTGCAAACTCTCTTCTTGGTTCACAAACACAAGGCAAAGAGAACACTGAAAAACCCATTCCCGGTGATGCATCTTTTTCAACAAAGCTACCCTTCCTAGTTTGTCTCAAACAACCCCACCAACTGGGGACCATATTAAACTATACAAACCTAAAGTGTTCCATTTTCCTTCAAACTGTCCCAGATGGACTTTTAGACTGTGACTTTCACAGGAGATTCTCCAGGGGTATAATCTTTCCATTTCCTTCCTGGACACTGACTTCTTTTTGGTAAGCACGGAAGGTAGTGGACCCTGTAAGCCCATGCCCCAGCTCTTTAGGTTTCACGTGAATTCTAGAGGGGATGAATGAGTGCCTTGGGAAGAACATCCTCACCAACTAGAATGAGGCTGTAGCTAGGGCCTTTTCTTGCAGAGAACCATTCGTGGATCACAACGATATCTCCTCTGTGGAGTCACAGGTGCCATAATGGAGGAAACCTAGAGGAAGTATGAGATATAAAACATACAAAATGTCACCTAACACTGCAGCATCCAGGAAGTTCTTATGAGCCTTCAGCAACTCATCAATAGTAGCACACCAGAGTGTCAGGCTTTTTCTTTTTATTCTAATTATTTTTGTAACAAAAAAAAATGGTTCATTGAGAATTTTGTTTTATTCATATTAATTCCCCTGACTTCTCTCAGAGCCACATCCTCTTCCCTACTTTGAGGAATTTATTACTTCTTTCTGTTTGTTTGTTTGTTTGTTTGTTTTATTCTAATCCCTACAGTCCATCTTTTGTTGACCTTACCGTCTTATGTCTTATACAGGTGGCCTTCCCCAAGAGTGCAGTCAGCTCACCAGAATTACATTCTTTTTTTTTTTTTTTTGATACTTTATTTACATTTCAAATGTTTTCCCCTTTCCAGAGTTACATTCTTAAAGAAAACTGAATCTCCCTGAAGGGAGACAGAGAATTGACAGGAAGGTCTACCAAGAACGCTGGAACTGTTCACTGCTGAAATGTGGTGTCTTAAGCCTGCACATGCCTTCGCATGCCATCACAGACCCTGTGAATTCATATGTGTAACTGCCATGCTGTGTAATGGGGGAACTTTTCTTCGTTATGTTTGTTTGCTGTTGTTGTTTGTAGTCACTCCCTAACTCTTGCTATTACAATTTTTCTGTCCTTTGTGTTACAATGACCTTGGAGCATTTTGGAGGAAGGATGTATAAAGATGAACATTCTGTAGTCTCATGCTCTGCACCTTGCCCAGTGGTGGATCTTTATGTTAATAACTATCTACTGCAAGTAAATGTGTCTCTGTTGAGGGACGAGAGATGCTTTGATCTGTGGCTGTAATAAGTCATCAGGAATCAGTTTAATGCTATATTCATTTAGCAATAGTAGTAGATTCTCCCCTAGGGTCTATGGTCTGTCTAAACATAGGTTGTTGGTCATGATGGTGCCAGATATGGGTTTCATCTTGTGGAAAGGGTCTTAAGTCCAATCAGATAGTGGTCGGTTACTCCCATGATGTTCATGTCTCTGTAGCACCAGTAGGTGTATATACCAGGGAGTCATTATTGTAGCTTACAGGGTTCATTTCTGGGTACAACTGATTGATTACTTTTACCCTAACCCATTTATGCAAGAGAACTACCAAAGCTCACAGAAATGCATGAAGATATGCCAGTGACCACTAATCCCAATAACACTAAGAGCATAGTAGGAATGTTTTCTCAGGAAACTTTTGGCAGATGCACCTTATTAGGACATGTTAGAGTATCCTAATGTCCTCTTTAAAAAAAAAAATGAAGAATTGCAGCTCTGGGAATAGCTTTCTACAAAAAATCAATATATGACAAATAGATAGCCAGACACACTTGTCTTTTGCTTTATCTTACTATTTGTTTACTCTAACACACTTAATTTTCATGATAAAAAAATGTTTCTGTTCATTAGTCTCTCCCATGTCCCCCAAAAGTTGTAATATTATTAACCTCTTGCATTAGAGTGGTAGATTTATTACAATGGTGAAATAATTTGATGCATTAATTAATGGAACCCTACTGTTACCTTTGAGTTTGCAGTAGCCCAGTAGGCAGCATGCACTTTTGAGGCCAATGAGGAAATGGTCACTTTTCCTGTGCTCCACTTTCTCCTCAGCTTTAATGAGTTCATCAACAGTACGGTGTGATATCAAACGTGCTCCTTTTTTATGCCAAGTGGATAAAAACAAGTGAAAGTGCCCGGAAGCCAAGTTTCTTCTATTTATAATGTTTAACCCCTTATTAAAAAGTACAACAAAGTCATTACTACAATAACATCTCAAGACAGACAAGCGAGAACTACCCCCCATCTCCTCTGAGTTGGGAAGGTAACAGATGTGGTCAGGTGTATCCTGGCTGATGTGACCATAGACTCCAGTGGATTCAAACAAAAGGCTCAAAGGTGTTGTTGGAAATACAACTTGGAAGAGATAAAATCTGTGTTTCAGAAGGATGTGGATAGTAACAGCTTAATAGCAAATATTTACCTGTGTGCCTTTTAAGTTATGTGATACACAATTATCGACTCTTGAAAAGTCATATCAGAATTTACTTTTTCCTTGTATTATTTTGGTGAGTAAAGCATGCTTCAGAGTTCCATGACAAGTATATGTAGATCAGAGCTGGGTCTGACTAGTGAGGCCTAGACCAAAAAAGGAAAGGAAAAATAGAGCGACTGTGGTTTGCTCAGTAATTCTCATAGGCCTCTCACGCAATAAGCAACTTCTGCCTTGAGCTATAATTCTCCTCTTTAAATATAAATATTTTCTTTTACTACAGTCCTAAACTTTAAAGCCCAGAGACCATGTATTTAAATGTAGATTATAAATACTGTACTGGCTGGTTTTGTGTGTCAACTTGAGAGAAGCTGGCGTTATCACAGAGAAAGGAGCATCCCTGAGGAAATGCCTCCATGAGATCCAGATGTAAGGCATTTTCTCAGTTAGTGATGGGGGGGGGGCCCTTGTGGGTGGTACCATCCCTGGGCTGGTAGTCTTGGGTTCTATAAGAAGCAGGCTGAGCAAACCAGGAGAGCAAGCAAGTAAGAAACATCCCTCCATGGCCTCTGCATCAGCTCCTGCTTCCTGACCTGCTTGAGTTGCAGTCCTGACTTCCTTTGGTCGTGAAGACCAATGTGCAAGTGTAAGCTGAATAAATCCTTCCCTCTGCAACTTCCTTCTTGGTCATGATGTTTGTGCAGGAATACAAAGCCCGACTAAGACAAATACAGGATCCATTTTACAAGAATGTAATAGATGTTCTTCAAAGCTCATATTTCTGTTCAATTTATCCTTTTAAGTTGATTGTATAATTAAGCTGTCACCTAAAAGTTAACTCTAGTATAACTAAATAAATATAAGTAGGTGTGAATTTGAGGCAAAAAAATTAAAATGCTTTAATTAGAAAAATATTTTGATATAACAATTTGAAAGCAGAAATGTTAATCAATTCTTTCATACAGTATTGTTTATCTGCAACACCTAAAACATGATGACAGGTTTTTTGTTTGTTTGTTTGTTTTATTATTTATTTATTTGTTTGCTTGTTTATTTATTGAGAAAAGGTCTCACTATGTAGCCCTGGCTAGCCTAACTGACTTTGAAGACTAGGCTGACCTTGAACTCACAGAGATCTACCTGCTTCTACTTCTTGAGTTCTGAGATTAAAGGTGTGTGTCACCACATAGTGCATTAAAAATGACGATTTTAATACACCACATGTAACTTATTGACATGTTTTGATAGAATTTATTAATTAGGCCCAGTAATTCATCATCTGAATAGGTCCTCATTTCCAAATATTTTAAGTCAAAAAGCAAATGCTAATGAACATTTTGACACTCTCTCTCTCTCTCTCTCTCTCTCTCTCTCTCTCTCTCTCTCTCTCTCTCTCTCTTCCTCTCCCTCTTAGAGTGTATTTCTATGTATGTGTGTTGTATGAAGGCACAAGAAGGATATATTGGTGTTTTGCTTTATCACTCTCCTATTCCTTGGGTTTGTAGTTGAGATTCCCTTTTTGGTTTTTTGGGTTTTGTTGTTGTTTGTATTTTTTATTATTACTTTTGTTTGTTCCAGTCCAGTTGTTGCCCCCCTCCTGATCCACCCTTCCACAGTTCCTCAGACCTTTCCTCCTACCCCTGTCTCCAAGAGGATGCCTTATACACACCCAGACAGGCCTCCCCACTCCCTGAGACCTCAAGTCTCTTGAGGGTTAGGTACCTATTCTCCCACTGAGGCCAGACCAGGCAATCCTTTGCTATATATGTACTGGGGTCCTAGGAGCAGCTCCTGTATACTGCCTGGTTGGTGGCACAGTCCCTGAGAGATCTCAGAGGTCCAGGTTAGTTGACACTGCTGGTCTTCCTATGGGGTCGCCCTCCTCCTTGGCTTCTTTCAGCTTTTCCCTAATTCAACTACAGGGGTCCCTGACTTCAGTCTAATGGTTGGGTTTAAGTATCTGCGTCTGTCTCAGTCAGCTGCTTGTTGGGCCTGTCAGAGGAGGACCATGCTAGGAAAGAGAGAGAGAGAGAGAGAGAGAGAGAGAGAGAGAGAGAGAGAGAGAGAGAGAGAGATTCATTTTGAATTGAATCCTAAGCTTGGCTCAAGGTTAGGAGTCCAGTGATCTCTCTGTCTTTGCTCTCCATATTGCCTGGGTTACAGATGGACACATGACCACCCCTGGCACTTAGGAACTTGCACTCAGGATTTTAAGTTTATATTGCAAGTGATATTAATCCTTGGAGCATGTCCTCATAACTCTGTCTTGACTAATTTCTTTCTACACATAATGGTATGACTAGAAAATCAACGTTCAAAAGCAACCATGGAAAAACCGCCCAGCAGACTGTTTCTGCATACTGATTCCCAGGAGGCGCATTCTCTCATAATGCCCTCCATCCCTCCTATGCAAAAGTCTCTGGACTTGCCATGTCCTTGGCCACTCAGTCTATTCAGTCTGAACATAGAATATTTGGCTCATTCTGTATAAGTAATTATTTTCTTAGGAAGATGAGTGTTTATTTAAAAGCCACTCTCTGTGTGGTCACAGGGCTATTTGTAGAGCCATTTACAAAAAAGCAAAACATTTCCCAACAATAGAAAAACATTCTTGACTTTTCAGAAGGATTCTTTCATTTTATTTAGAACACAATTATTTTCAGTCATTTGGGAAGAAATAATTGGTAATTTATTTGATGCTGGCAGTGTTTGTTTTTGTTTTTGTTTTTTTGGTTTTTTTCTCTTTTAAAAAATTGCCACAAAGTGCAACGAGAAGCATAAAAAGGAAGTTGTTTTAAAGGGTCCGTTGTTTTTGATGAATTGTGTTGGTTGCTTCGAGGTGAATTTTACGGTCATAATTGCTTTCTTGTCTCTCCACCTCTGTTCACTGTCCAGTTCCCACACAGTTACTGACAACAGTTTTCAAGTTAAATTTGAACATTTCTGTTTTCACAGAACAACAAAGGACATGTCTTGGCAAAAGGTGTAGGTGAAGTCAAACCCAACCACAGCCTTTCTCACATTACATACAAAGCTGCTTCCGGTCTCCAAAGAGCTCATTCATGGCGATACGAACCCTGCAGAGCAGCATACATAGCTTTCAAGGAAACTAATATAGGTTGAATTTCATTAGATGAATTTGTTTTTTAGTGTGTCTTTGGCCCAGCAATTCATGTATGCTAACTCTACTGAACTCCATCTCCAGGATTAAAAAGTAGCTTTAAAATGTTATGCATTTTATACACTAGCTTCTTCAACTAAAAAAGGTAAAACCTTAGTCTATCCAAATTGCTGAAACAAGATAACATGGTGGGTGGAGAAGTTATAAACAACAGAAGCTTATTATGCATAGCTCTGGTAGTTAAGAGTACACTATATAAGACACCAGTAAATGCGGTGAGTGGTTTAAATGTTCTTCTTCATATATGGCACCTTCTTGACACATCGTTACATGGTAGAATAGTGAGAAAGCTCTCTGAGTTCTTTTATAAGGGCTTTATTCTCACCCATAAGACAAAGACATAGGACTGAATTATCTTAATATCATTGGGCTGGTGATTAGGTTTCAAATTATGAATTTTTGGAAGGCACAATGTTTAGACTGTAATAGAAGTCCACAAATGAATATTACAAAATTGATGATTATTTGGGGATGGAAGAAGGGAGGCTAAAGAAGAGATGATGATTTTAGGGAAGAGAAACTTGTAGCTTGTTACATGGAAGAAAGCTTAGAGGTCATGTCTAAGAAGGGACTAACAGCTGTGCCGCATATGTCTGGAAATATCCATTTGGTTTCAACAAAGGAATTGGCTAGTTCTTTGGCAAAAACAGCCTCAGATAGATTTACAGTTGTAGTTTTGAATATGAAGAGTTAAGGGTTGGAAGTACACAGACTGTGCTGTTTTGAATGAGGAATGTCCTCTACAGGCTTGGGTATTGAATACTTTGTCCAAATTGATGGTGCTATTTAAAGAAGGTCTTCTAGCATGGTTGGAGGAGTATATCACTGTGAGTGGGCTTTGAGACTACATAGCCTTGATCGACTTCCAGTCTGCTTTGTGTTTACATCCGAAGAGGTGCACTTTCAGCCTCCTACCCAGGCCACCATGCCTGCCCGACATCTCGTTTATCCCTTGGAATCATAAGCCAGAAAAACATATCTTCCTTGGCCATGTTAGTTTATCATAGTAACAGAAAAGCAACTTGTACACATAGGCTTAGCAAGTAGAAAAAGCTTGTGTGGATGAAATTTTCTAGGACTTTCCACAGAAGGAAACAGAGAGGAGGCAACAATGAAATGGACAGGTGAAGCTGTGGAACATGGTGATAACAGGAAACATTAGGGATTTGGGTAAACACATAAAAGGAAATAGGAGAGGGGGAAAGTTCACACACTCCAGTGGAAGGAAAGCAGGACCATGGATACAGAGGGACCCTGTGCTAACTGGAGTGGGCAGAATCGGATAGGATTCATCAGATTTAAAAGAATGTCACCCCTAAGTCCCTGTAGCTGAATTGGGACAGTATTACTAAATAACAAAGACAGATACTGGGATGTGTCTCCTACATTAGGACGACACATTTGTATACACTGCTATTTGGTATTATGAATTGCCTGCCTTGCACCATTTATTCAAGGACTATTGTCTTGCCTTCTGCATGCAGCCAATGCATCAGATCTGGAACCTTTCCAAGCACGCACCACTTGCTTTGCATGCTCCTATATCCCTGTCATACTCCATGCCATGAAAGTGTGATCTTTACTTGTCATCGCTCCTGGGCATGTCCTTTGAAAGTTAGAGCATAGCTTACTTGTCTGCTCAATTGAAAGCCAAATCCCTACAAACAGTTCCATATTAACCTGCTAAATAAAAGGTTTACAGAATTGCTGTTTAGTCAAAGTGAATTGTCCTGGGCAAGGCTCCTGTTCTGGTTAATCTTGATTGTCTATAAGGGTGTTTCTAGAAAGACTAAAGACTAAACTGAAAAGGGATGATCTCCTTGAACAAAAAGGAAAAATTAGGGTAGCACCAGCATTCACCTCTTTCTGCTTCATGATTAAGGATGCTATGTAAATCAGCTCCCTCAAACTCATCCCTTCATGACTTCCCCAGTACAATGTACCACACCCTCAAACTGTGACTCAAAACATACCCCTCGTGCTTCGGGATGCCTTTCAGTGTGTATATTTTTCACATCAATGAGAAAGGTAACTAATATGCCTCCTTTGAACTGTAAAGTGTGGGAAATGAAGACGGAATTAATCTGTCTGTATTCTCTTGCTATGGCATTCCGCTCCTAGCTTAGCCCTCATCGCTTTTAGTCATCTTTGTTCTGTAGCTGATGTGTGTGTGTGTGTGTGTGTGTGTGTGTGTGTGTGTGTGTGTGTGTGTATGTTTGAACTTGGCTATCATACAAGATCAGCAAGCATCACCTACCCTCTTCCTTTCTAAATGTCTGCAAACTAGAATTTTTCACTGAATAATGAAGCTTACAGGCTGAAATGCAAAAATGTATAAAGCATGACTTTTTGAGTGCACAAATGAGACATTGTAAGACTGTGATAAAAAACACAATTGACAATCAGTCCCTATTACATAGCAATTCACTGAAATATGCCTCATAAAAACACAGCCTGGCACTCCTTTCATGTGCTATCACCTGCTTATATATCCCTAGACTGCTTTCTTTACTTTACCATACTGGATATCAATTCTCCCCAGAGAGACTGTGGCAGGTGGAATAATGAACCTTTCAGATGTGTAGGTTCTTCTACTCAAGTTATGTGAAGCAAGAAGACCAAACCTAAATCTGAGTCATGCCTTCTGGTGTCAGCTCAGATAAAAGAACCTGGAAGAAGACAGCATGTGGACTTTTCCAATTCTTTCTGGCAAATCCATCAATCCTGTTGCTGCAGCATTTTTTCTTAATATTAGAATGAATATGGTTGGGATTCCATCACAAACCAAAGAGAGAAAATTATCCAGGAATCCCCGAGGACTCCTGATGGGGACTGTTGAGACAGCCAGTCCTGTGGAATAGGCAACTACCAGAATCTTTACTTTTGCATAATGAAACAGAAACTATTGGACTACCCATCAAGTTAGTCTAATAATCCATATATGTACCAGGATTTGCTAGGACTAAGAAGCCAGAAGCTATTCACTTCTCCCACTGTTGACATAGGCAACTCCAGGCAGAAGACTTGAACTTGGCCAGATTTTACATCTAGCATGCAGCAGCAAGTGCACTAAACCTCGTCCTGTTCTTTGATCTTTGGAAATATAAGCAACCACTCATACTCTAAAGAAGTCTTCCATCCTATGGTCTCTCTTCTACAGAACTCTGCAGAGTTCCCTGTGCTCATCTTTCACATTTTTTCCTTCGTCTCTTGCCATATGCTGCTCTTTTAGTTCTTTCGGTGGACTTTTCTGACCTCCAGCACGAGCTTCATCCAACCACTTTTCTTTTTCTTCTTCCAAATAGAAATCTCTCCAAACTACTCACTTTATTTCATTTGTAATCATCTCCATTAAAGTCTTCTTCATCTCCTTAGATTAAATACTAATTACTTCCTGCTGCTGTGTGTAAAATAAACCATTGAGCAAGATGAGAAGGAAGGACACTAACTCAGACATTGCACTAGTTCACAGAAAGAGTAAATAGTTGTGTGAATCTCAGCAAATCTCAGCAGTAGCCATGGTAGTTGAGGCACTTCTCCATTCCGAATGCAGTTCTAAGTATAAATCCTACAAGTCTAGATGAGCAGTCAACTTGTACAAGAAAATATTCCATGAGGCAACTGCGGTTCTCCGTGGGCCATGCTCAGAAAGCATGCTATGATTATGGCTAAAGTAATGATTTTATTCCATATATAGGGTCAGTGCACAGACAACCCAGTGATTTGGTTACAGTCCATTGTATTGTCTCTATGGCAGATAAGCAAAGGCGGTAACAAAGAATTGGAAAGACTATCATAACTTTCTGTTCACAAGGAACATCCAACTATATTATTGCTTGCGAATACTCATATTTGTAGAAGAAATGACAAATATATATTGCCATGAAATTGCCTGTTAACCAACGTAAATTAAAAACAGTTAAAAATAATAATCTTAAATATCTTTGCACTCTGAAAACACCCTTGGAACATGTGAACTTTCTTATAATAATTGCAGTTCACAGTAGCTCTCTAGTCAATTCACCCCACTACCCAATCAGTTGTCACAATAATTGTAGACAATCACTCACTCTTATGTTAGAGAGATGAATGTTTCAGGGGGGTGGGAATGTCATGGATGACATAGTTAACCCCTTCCTGGTTGGCACTGATTGCAGACTTCTTGACTTTGGTGGTAAAAGGGATTAAGGTTGCTAATTATCACGGTTTCATCAATGAGAATTTATGCACATAGGGAAGATTTTATATTACTATGGTTTGAAATGAGATTGATTTCATCAGACGATAAAATAATCTTCAAGAAAATCCAGAAGGAGTACGTAATTTTTAAAGAGTTATCATTTTCACATTGCATTTTCTTGAGAAGCATGAACTTTTCTGAAGTACTTTATGCGTAAGAAATCACACTTGTATCTGGAACCACAAATGTTTGGTTTTAAGGAGTATCAGTTACTCATCTTTAGAAATACATAAAAATCATACTTTTCCTTTTTAAATAGCAAATTATTGAAAACATCCTCACTTTATCCAACAAATTTAGTCTACTACTATACAGACACAGAGCATTTTAAATGAACAATTAAAAATGATAACATTGCTGACTGGTGTTTTCACATTGCTGTAAAAATCAAAATTGAAACTGGTATCTTGAAGAATGGGTTCTTTCTCCAAATTACTTTCTCCTTTTCAGTAAGGGAGAGGTCATCAATGGAACAATATGGGCTGCTTTACTTTATTGATGCTTTTACACCTAAAAGTACTCTAAAATTTACCTTAGCTTAATTTCTTCCTATAGAAGTATTCTTTTTCTTATACCAAAATACACATGATGCCAATTTTATTTCAAAATATAGTGATATATATATACACTGTTATATAGAGAGATAGAGATATCACTTGCTTTTTTTCACATGTGTTTATATCATTATAAACAATAGATTCTTCTTTAGTTTGAAAGGTTCCAATTAGTCCCCTTTTGCTCTAATTGTAGCGCATGAATACCTTCCAGGTTGGCTCCTGTGCTGCTGAGAACATCCCTTGGGCACTCTTAGGCACTATCGTACTTGTTAACATATCTTCCAGTTTTATCTAGTACTTCCTATGTCCTAGTTGTTGCTTCAGTCACAACTCAAAGGAAACTCAGTAATATTTCTTTTATTTTTGAGTAGAGAATGGGCCTTTGAAAGATCTACATTGGTGTCTATTCCAATGGCAGAAGTAAAAGAAATCCTACATGTAAAGAATTTTAATCCAACAACATGACTGCTCTGGCATCGGATCACATCCAAAGGCCTTTTAGGTTTGTGTGATCTGGGTGGAATATAGACACACACACATCCTTTAATCCCTCTGGCTGGAATATACACAAGTCCTCAGTGCAAACCTTTAATCCCAAACTTTGTAGGTAAGGTTAGTTTACAGAAGGAAGCATTCATGTTTGAAAGTGACATCTAATTGAGGGTCAGACAAAGAGATGAATCAGAGAAAGATTTGGCAGAATGAGTCAGAAATGGTATATGTCCAACTTTCTTGAGAACAGACAGGAAAGAGAGGTGACTTAAGAGAGAGAATGGCAGAGAGAGAGAGAGAGAGAGAGAGAGAGAGAGAGAGAGAGAGAGAGAGAGAGGAGAGAAGGAGAGAGTTCCGTTCAGTTTGGTGCAATTCAGTTCAGTTGGGAGGATTCAGTTGTGCTCAGTTCAGGTCAGGTCAGGTCAGTGCACTTTGGAGTAGTAGAGTAGCCAGTTTGAATTCATCAGCTTGGAGAGGAGTTGCAGCCAGCACAGCTGAATTGAACCAGCCAGTCAGAGTTCAGAAAGAACTAGAAAGGGTGAGCTTATTCAGCATTAAGTCTCCACGATGACAATTATACCTGGTGAATAAAAGATGCATTTACACCTACACATAATTTAATGAAGTTAATTTGTAGAATATTTACTATTTACTACCTAGAAGACCTGCATGCTATTCTGATGGGAAGGAAATGCGTTGGCATGTTTATATTTAATGAGATAATTCTAAATCGGTGAAATTTTATCTGTCTTTAGATTTGAAAATATTATCTTAGTGTCATCTGTCTCCAAATTTGGTTTCTAATTTAGTGTTGAAAAGTAAACAGTTTGTGTAAAGATTTAAATAATATCTTAATGAAACTACACAAAGCAGAAGAAATATAAAATATACTATCCATGTGTGTGAGAATAATGTGAAATATTTTCAAAGGAACAAAAATACGTTGCAGTGAGATTAGTGTAGGTAACTCGGCATCGTACCGTGTTTACTTATTGGACTGAAAGGCAGAGTTTGGGAAAGCTACAACAAATCCTCGTGTACTTTATTGCTCCAACCCTCTCTAATCTAATTTAAGAATATATTCAGTTCTGAGTTCAGTAAGGGTATGATGAAGGACTACTAATTTAAACAAAAACCTTCAGAGTCAAATGCTAGCAATAACCCAAATGTGTCATAAACGAATGAGTGAAAAGGAAAATAGCAACAGTATGAGGGATGAATTATAGATCACTCTCGAGTTAACAGAGTAATTTTATTTGCAGCTGTGTGAAAGTTTCCAGGACAGGCTAATTTTGTAGAAAAAAAAAATATGTGGTAGATTATCCCAAGTTAGTTCGTTAAAACACCAAAAATAAAAATGTAGAGAAGAAAATGGCCATTAAAAATCATGATTAGTTTAAGAAAGGATCCTACAATTATATAAATTTAGAGATTGAGTTTTACGTTTTCTATCTCCTTAGTATTTGACATTTTATTGATCATGAAAAACACATCTTTGAATGAATAAAATGTTTTAAAATTACTGGAAACATAAACTGTTAAGAAATTAGACTGACAATAATGCTTTTGGCTTTTTCTTCTAGCATATGCATTATGTATCTATTGATGTATAATAAATTTCTCCATAGTGTAGTAGCACAAATGTCTACAATAAGCAACATCAATATCCCGGTTTCTGCATGAAGCTTAGGCAAGGCTCCTGAGGTGTCTTGTGATTAAGTTGCATTAGGTTGCAGTTAGGTTTTAGGCAGGGCTGCAGTGCCAGCTGAAGGCTCATTGGGATGAGAAACTCGTTCCACAGTTTCTGAGACACTCAGATTTCTCCATAGGGACATCCTGATGAGCAGGAGACTCGACAGACTGTCAGAGAAACCAGTGAAGAAGTCACAGTCCTTAAGATTTTCATCTGAATGCAGATGTCCTCTAAAAAGGGTTATCGGATCCCCTAAAGCTGAAGTTACAGAATCACCCAGTGTGTTGTGTGCTCGGAACCAAACTCAGGTCATCTGGAAGAGCAGTACATGCTTTTAACTGCTGAGCCATCTTTCTGCTTAATTAAATATAAAATATGTAAATGGGGTGCAATTTTGTCATCTTGATACAAACTAGATCATCTGGGCAAAGGGAACCTCAGTGAAGACAATACCTCTAGTATATTGGCCAGTAGATAAGTCTATGGGGTACTTTCTTGATTAATGATTGGGATGGGAGGTTTCAGCCCATCATACAATGTGTTACCTTCAAGAGGGTCATCCTGGAGGTATGAGAAAGGTATCTGAATGCTATTCTGAAGAGCAAGTGTCCCTCTGTTCCCTCCTTTAGTTCTTGCCTCCTGTTTGCTTTCTTTAGCTTGTATCTTGACTCCCCCTCATGGTGGAGCATAAACTTCAACCTGAGATAAACCCTTTCCTCTGTAAGTTATTCTTAGTCATTGTTCTTAATCACAACAAAAGAAATCTTACTAGGACTCAAAGATATTCCACAGTCGGGGGCAATTCCCCAAGTAGATACCACATGCCAGCAAACAAAAACTTCCCTACCAGTAATGGCTTATCTCTATTAAATGGTGTCTCATAGACTCCCTAAACAACTACAGGATCTTGCCATCTCTCTTGGTTACTGTCCAGAACCTGTAAGAACCTATGGATAAAGACATTACAAACTTGAATCATAAAACATAGATAAGTCAATCAAGCACTGACTTAGGAACTTCATTGCTAACTCGAAAGTTTTTGAAGCATGCTACCAGAGGGGGAAAATACAAATCTTACCCAGCTTCAAACGCTATGAGCCTCAATACTGACTGCACATGCTCACGGGTGCAACAGTGGCATGATGTTCTAGAAGCGATCAACCACTTGATGACTGGAGTTAAGGTTTGCTCCACAAGACAAAACCCATAAGTGATACCACTACTGACAAGAATTTTACCTAGATAGGTTCTAGGTCCTAGAGGAGAATCTCCTACTATTCTGCTGATTAGACATTGTATTAAAACAACTCCTAATGGGTTATTACTATACTCATATTAGTGAATCTCTTATTCCTTACCAGTGAAGTTTCTTTGTGTGTGTGTGTGTGTGTGTGTGTGTGTGTGTGTGTGTGTGTGTGTGTGTATGTGTGTGTGTATGGGTTAGGGTTAGGTTAGGGTTAGGGGTTAGGGTTAGGGTGGTTATATACATAGTGTGGCTGTTGAGTAAGAATCACTCCCATAGGCTCATTATTTGAATGGTTAGTCATCATGGAGTGGTACTATTTGGAAGAATTAGAAGGTTTAGAAGTTGTATGTCACTGGGGATAAGCTATGAAGTTTCAATAGCCCGTTCCAAGCCCATTCCCCCAATCCCTGTCTCTGCCAATGGTTCACGATGTAGTTCTCAGCCTGGCTAGATTGCACCATGATAATAATGTAACAAACCTCTGAAAGTGTAAACAGTTCTCTACTAAATTTTTGTTTTGTTTTTATAATATTGCCTTGATCATGGTGTCTCTTCATAACAATATAACAATGCCAAAGACACACAAAAACACAAACTGGTCAACACACAGAAAACAAAATATTACAGAGTGATTACCTATAGATGAGACCTCTGTATTATGCACAATTCCCAAGGATCAGAGATCTCTTAGAGAGATGCAGAAAGATTGTAATAGTCTGAGGTAGTAGATGAATTTAATGAAACTGTTTTCCAGTCACAAGGCAGTTGCAAATATGAGCTCACAGAGATAGTAACATCTTGTATAATACCTGTGCAAAAGCTCAAGTCAAATTAAAATCCCAGAATGAAAGGGTGAAGGTAAGACTGGAGCTCCATTCATAGCTATGGAGCTATTGGCATTTGACAGCTTCTGGGAAAGGAGGTAGAGTCAGTTTTCTTTAAGGGTGTGGCCCCCGATTGGAAAAACCACACCCAGGGCAGTTTCCAAGCCCAAGAGCATCTGGGCAACAGGAATTGGACTGTATAGGTTAAAAACAAACATAAATCTAGAGGGGTCAGGAAGTGTGGGTGGACCTGGGAGGAACTGGAGGAGGGTGAATATGATTAAAATAACTATATATCTCAAATACTTAATAAAATGTAATTTAAAATGTTTATTTGAGGAGTAACAGTCTATCAGTGTCATCATATTGTTTCTATTTGAAGTAAATCAAGTCAGGGAATCTATCTCATGCTCTTGTGGCTATTTGCTATACCCTTAGCAACATAGAAGCAAAAATCCAAGTTGATGTGTTTTATAGACCTTCTGAGAAGCATAGGCCATTCAATGTTTTCAACATTTTCTAACCCATTAAAGGGTATATAATGCACCAAAAAGGAACAAGTGATTCTATATTGTCCCTTAATGACATTAAACAAATTAGCCCTTTCAAGACAAAAAGATGCTTTTAGGATTGTCAATTAACTTTAGATTTACAAAAGTTATCAGTTAACATTTCACTACAGATAGTATGTATTGTCTAGTATAAAAGATGCGATTTATGCTATGAAACATTTCTTTCAGTTTTTATGATTATGTATTCTGACTTTTGAAGAGTACATAGAAAGTTAAGCTCATAAATCCAACATGGTCACTCACACCTGTATTCTCAACACTTGGGAGGCTGAGGCTAAGAGGACTCTCATGAATTCATGGTCAGCCTGGGCTACGGATTCAGTACTAGGGCAGCTTAGGATACAGAGTGAGACTCTATTTAAAAAGAAACAATAACAAATAAATAAATGATTGAAACCAATAATGAACACCCCTTTCTGGGGAATGCCCCCTCTAGCAGCTCATCTGTGAAATCAACTAAATCCCTCAGTAGACTGAGCTACAGGGCATACATTTGTGCGGGGATCAAACTCAAGGCCTCATCCTTAGTAGGCACGTACTCTACCACTAAGCTATATCCCTGAAGTGTAGTATTCTAAAAGCTTTATTTACACAATGTATTAGAGACAATTTTATCTTAGTGTAAAATAAAATAACTCAGCTATATTCTAGATACTGGATGTATCTATGAATACAAATATTTAAAATACAAATACTCATAAAATATCTTTAGGCATCACAATATCTGCTTTCAAATCACACCACACACTCATAATAACAAAAATCTATGGTGCTGGCAAATGTCTCCCTCAGACACATAGACCAAAATAGAATAGAGGACCCAAAAATAAACCTGTGCATCTACAACCATCTGCTTCTCAACAAAGGTGCCAATAAACATACACTGGAGAAATGACAGTGTCTTCAACAAATGGTGCTGGAAAAATTGGGTTCCACATGGAGTAGAGTAAACCTAGAGCTCCATCTTTCATCCTGTGGGGAAAAAAATCTGAAAATTCATCACAGGTCAGAAGCTTTGAGGTTACTGGTGAAAATAGGATTATCACTTAAAGACCCAGGCACACTCAATGCTATCCTGAATAAGACTAATAGTCCAAGAATGAATAGGCTGAAAAGTGGGATTGGATCAACTAAAAAAAAAATGTCCTTTAAAGACACTTGATTGAATAAAGAGAACACTAGAAAATCTTTGCCAACCATTAATCTGATAGAGGATTAATATATGGAATGTGTAAAGAACTGAAAGGTCCAACTAACAAATATAAAATTAACCAAACAAGCACATTGCACAAGAAGAGGTGTAGATGACCAAAAATAAATGAAAACCATTTCCCTCTTAATTAGTTCAGAAATCATGAAGGAAAGAAGTGCTAGATTTGTGGCTCTTGCTAATGAGTTAAATTTTGACCTCCGGAAAGCGATACCAAATTTGTCTTAGAGCATTATTTAGATACAAGTCCATAGCAAATGGCATGAATGGAGTTGTATGAGACTTTGATCCTGTGTGTCCTGATAATGAGAAGATACAGACAGAGATGACAAGTTAAGGGAGAGGTAGACATTTGAGTACTGCTGTCACATGCCAACAAATGCCTGGTCTTACCAGATCTTGAAAGAGACAAGGAACTCTCCTGAACTTCCAGAGAACCATGTGTTAAGGGAGAGGTAGACATTTGAGTACTGCTGTCACATGCCAACAAATGCCTGGTCTTACCAGATCTTGAAAGAGACAAGGAACTCTCCTGAACTTCCAGAGAACCATGTGTTCAACATCTTGGATTCTGGTGTGCTCTTAAGATGTTCTAGACAACTAATTTCTGTTTGGAAACTACTTATTGTTAACATTGTTTCAGCAACTCTTGGAAGAAAGACTCCTCCTGTCTTGGTCAGTTAGGATATCATGACAGTATAGGCATGGTGGCTTGTTATAGGTAGAAACATATTTTTCATAATGCTAAAGAGTAGGAAAACCTAATATCAAGGTACCAGCAGATTGATGTGTGCTAAGGGCCACTTCTTGAGTGCCACCTCTTACTAGATCTGCACATGGAAAAATATTGAGGTGATTTTGTGGTACTGGGGGTCACACTCATGGCCTTGTACTTGTCAAATGTGTATTCTACCACAGAACAGCATACAAGCCTGTGAGTCCTCTTTTAGAAGGGATTTCATACTATTCATGGGACCTTAGCAACAAGAAAACTCATTCTTCAAAGGAATGACCGCCAAGTATTGAATGATGGATTAATATTAAGTAGGATGGGGGAATGAAAGGTCTAGTTCTGTAACTCATCCACAGCCACAAGACCTCAACTGACTAATCCTGTACTCCATTTTTTCCTTCCATATCATGACTAAAAATAATCCATGGAAGTTGTCATTGTTGGTAGTGAAACTACTTGAGAGTTAAATATTCCAAATCTGTGTTAAAGACACCCTTAAGAATTTCAATTGATTACTGAGGAAAATATCTGGATTCAATAACTGCTTTAGCAATGTAAGCCTTTTCCTTTATATGAATGGATAATGCACACGAGGAATTGTCAAGCTCTTGAGTATACATTGTGTACTGCAGAGAGTTTTCTTTTTGAGAAATTCTATTTTCATATAGTGAGACACTTATACATAGTTTTTGTGTTAATTTATACTTTTGGATTCTTAGATACATTTTTGGTAACAGCCCAGACTCTCCTGAAACCTATGATGTAGCCCAGGCTGGCCTTTAGAATCATCTTCTATCAGGAGTACTGGAATCATATATAGGTGCAAGCTATCATTCCTGGCCATTATGTACACCTTGATGAGAATACATTTTGTCTTAAACAGACTAAAAACAGAGAAGCACTAAAAGATTTAGTTTTTGAAAGGATTCTACCAGCATATTCAAGAGTCTGACATCAGTGCCTAAGTTTCACTGCAGTTCTATGCAGAAGAAGAAAAAAATGAATCCTGTACTCAATAAAGCATATCGATGTGTGTGCTGGCTGGCAGCTTTTTGTTTTGCTAAAATATTATCTTAATGAAGGAAACAAAAATGATCGTGAGTGAAATATGACACTGCATCACCTAAACTAGGAACCACTATAGGTTTTACTTCTTTAACTTGGACTTTTCACAGGGGTCTGTAACAAAGGTATGACCATTCCTCTTTGCATATGTCAGAGCTTTGGAGATAGGAGAATGGGCTTCATGACAGAGGAAAGCATCAGAGATAAACAAGGAGGAGGAGGAGGTTTATTCAGACATACAAAATATTTCCAAAATATTCTGTGAAGACATTGAAGCAAGTGTCATCTGCGATACGTTTATCGGTTAAAAATACAGACTTGATAAATAAACAAGGTCTAAATTTAACTTAGTTTGCTAGCATGCATGATTGCTAAGCATAATAATGTAGTAAATGCATCCCTTTTCTATCTGTACTCAGATGGAGACGGCACCCAGCATATTGATACTTGTGTTTCAAAAGTAGAGGTCTAAGCTGAACATCCCGTACATATTGAGAGAGCAAAACAATCTGCTTTGTCAAAAGCGTTCTAGTTCCGAGTTCGTCTCCAGAAGCCTTAGCTAGGTGTCACATTCATAGTGAGAAGACAAAAGGGGCACCATGGTGGTGGCTCTATTGTTTTAGGCAGAGATCTGAGTTGGGATCACACCTTCTCCAACTCTGGGGATATGTATCCTGGAATAGAATGGATGGCACAAGGCACACAAGGCACACAAGGTTACAATTAGAAATACAGATAGCTCATTTCAAGATAAAGGGGCTGGCCCAGGAAACTCATGCTCCTGCATGGATCATTTCCACAACAGTTGCCTTCTCCCCAGTTGTGAATGGTGGGTCTTTCTTAGACACGCTCTGTTTGTTACAAGTTGCCCTGTGGGGAAGGGTTTCCAGTTTTTAGGCCAATTGGTTCTTTCATGTGTTAATGTTTTTGGATGTGATAGCTATAAGTTTATTTTTTGATTTTTCTATTTTTTTATTAAAAATAGTATAAATAAAATATCCAATAAAAATAGTGTTTCTTATACGATATTTTCTGATTACATTTTCTCCTCCCGAAACTCCTCCCTGATCCTCCCTGTTACCCCTCCCAGCTAAATCCACACCCTTTCTTTTTTTCTGTCACTACAAAGCAAGCATGCATTTAAATAAAATAATAAAATAGAACATAGTAAAACAAAACAAACAAACCAGAATAGTACAAAACAGAAACAAAATACCCTGTCTTAGTCAGGGTTTCTGTTCCTGCACAGACATCATGACCAAGATGCAAGTTGGAGAGGAAAGGGTTTATTGAGCTTACACTTCCATGCTGCTGTTCATCACCCAAGGAAGTCAGGACTGGAACTCAAGCAGGTCAAGGAGCAGGAGCTGATGCAGAGGCCATGGAGGGATGTAACTTACTGGCTTGCTTGCTTCTCCTGGCTTGCTCAGCTGGCTTTCTTATAGAACCCAAGACTACCAGCCCAGGGATGGTACTACTCACAAGGGGCCCTCCCCCCTTGATCACTAATTGAGAAAATGCCTTACAGCTGGATCTCATGGAGGCATTTCCTCAAGGGAGGCTCCTTTCTCTGTGATAACTCTGGCTTGTGTCAAGTCGACACACAAAACTAGCCAGTACACCCTGTTAATCTGGATCCTCCTTTTCTGTTCTCCTTCAAAGTGATGACTGCTACAGTATAAAATAAGTATGGCAAAAAGGGGTGGGGGGTTGTTTCTTTCCTTCTTTCTTTCTGTTTTTTTTTTTTTTTTTTTTTTTTTAAACTTTGGATTTCTAGTACTTTTGAACCACACCTAAGTTAGCAGCCTTACTTTTAAACTCAGAGGGTAACTTATTTCAAGGATTTAGAATTTCAAGGAACTTTGCCTTCCTTCCTCCATCCCTTCATCTGTCCCCAATTTCTCTCCCTCCCTCCTTTCTCCATCCTTCCCTTCCTTCCTTTGTTTCACATACATCACTTATCCCCAAAATTTATTATCAGAAAAAGACAAGAAAGGAGGG
Organism: Uromys caudimaculatus; assembly: GCA_028551405.1. Taxonomy (NCBI): domain Eukaryota; kingdom Metazoa; phylum Chordata; class Mammalia; order Rodentia; family Muridae; genus Uromys; species Uromys caudimaculatus. The sequence continues at coordinate 62,750,885 of CM052713.1, read as the reverse complement.
CAGGGTGGGGCTGGAGAGCTACCACGATACGAACACTTACGGCACTCGCCTGAGAACATGAGTTCAAGCACACCATGTATGAACTGCACTGAGGACACGTCTACCTTGTTACCTGATCCGATTCCAATTCCTATGGCCCCGTGCTTCTTCCCTGCTGGTCCCCCTCCTACTTTCTTGTTTTATTTTGTGTGTAATGCAGAAGCTATAGATGGTCCCTGCATGTGATTCCATTGTCCACACTGTGTCCAGAAGACAGCATTTCAGAGGACTCCTCTCCATGCTCTAGTACTTGCAGTCTTTCCACTCCTTTTTCAGTAATAGTCTCTGGGTCTTATAAGGAATGACGTAGATGTTCTGTTTAGGGCTGAGTCTTCAACAGTAAACACTGTCAACATTTGATCAGTTATCCGTCTCTGTATTAATCATTGTCATGGGGAGGGAAACTTCTATGGTCAATGTTAATAGCAATACTATACTAGTCTGTAGGTATAAATATTTAGAAGACAGTTTGGCTACAATAACCCGTTAGCTTAATAACAGTAGGCCTATGATATACCCTGTCATAGATTCTGCCTCAGGTTTACGATTTCAGATGTACTTTCTTCCCATGAAGCCGGACTCAAATCTAATTAGAAGACAGCTATCCCCAACACAACTATGCACTGTTATACCAGTGGAAACATCTTCACGAAAGGTCAATATTGTAGTACTTATGGTCCACATCTTGGTAAGACTGGCGTTGCCCCCCCCAACCAGGAGCCTGTAAAGCCTTTTGTGGCATTGTGCAAGCTAGACAATAAGGTGGAGGCTTCTACATTAGTTCCAGCTTGGTTCATCTGTGTCCCGTATCTCAAATGTGTGGCATTTTCAGAATGAGAGCCATAATGCCTAGGTCTGGTGTGCAACCAGACCAGTAGCAACAGCCTTCGCTGTTGTGAGAACCCCAGAAGTCAACAGTTCACGAGGAGGTTCTTCACATGTGCCTCTTAGATTTTCCTTTATTGATGTACTGCTCCTCGGATGAATATTATCTATTTGTGCAGGATACCTTTCTTAAATGATTTTTACGTTCTCAAAGCTTTTGGTTACCTTATAATTTAGTAGAGTCCTACAGAGCTTTCTCTTATCTCAAGCTTTGCTTGATTCACCCCCATCCTGATCTTTATCCGGTGCTTCCCATCTCTGCTTAACCCTTCCCGTCCCTGGTATTCCCTTATTTGACTTTCACGTCACAAGTGTTTTCCCTTCCTTCCCCACAAGGATATACCGCCTCTGCCTCGTACAGCTCCTTTCAAGGTTCACGGCGTCCCCCGACACCACAAGGATATACCGCCTCTGCCTCGTACAGCTCCTTTCAAGGTTCACGGCGTCTCCCGACACCCACACCAGCTTAGGCACAGAATTTAAAGCCATGGCCTATGTATGAGAGAGAATATTTGGTGTTTGCCTCTCTGAGCCTGGGTTAACTCACTGACTACAACTTTTTCCTCTAACTTCACTTTTTTCTTCTGCATATTTTAGTTTTCTTTGCTGTAGAATAAAATTAAGTTCTGTATATGTAACTATGTAACACATTTTCATTATGTATTTACAAGTTGATAGAAACATGGGCTGATTTCTTTTCCTGGGTATTGTGAATAAAACAGCAAAGGGTATGAATGAGCAAGTATCTCTGTAGTAGAACATAGAGTCTTGGCATATCCCCTGGAGTGCAATAGCTGGGTCATATCCTACAGCTCTGGTCTTAGACCTGTGACACTTAGATGCTGAACCCTCTTTAGATTCTTCTTTGTAGCACTCACCAAACTGTCAAACCTTTAAATTCACTTACAAAATGGAGAGGGAGAGTAAGAGATATGGAAGGAAGGAGGGAGGGAGGGAGGGAGGGTAGAGGGGAAGGGAGGGAGGGAGGGAAGGGGAGAGGGAGAATTTCATTACTTTAGAGTTTGCTTCGGTAAGGATCCCATGGTATGGCTTCTGGAATTACAGGATGGGACATATGAGATCAGTCTGAGTGCTGGTGAAACAGAGAAACTAAGTATGCTAGCCAGTTTTTATTGTTGATCTGACACAAGCAAGAGTCATTTTGGAAAAGGGAACCTCAATGGAGAAAAAAGCTCCTATTAGATTGGCTTGGAATCAAGCCTGTGTGCATTTTACTGATTCAGGATTGGCGTGGGAGGGCCCAGCTCAGAGGAGACGGCACCATTCATGGGATTGTGACCCTGGGTGCTGTAAGAAAGCAGGCTGAGCAAACCATGAAGAGCAAGCTACTCAACATTACTCATTCTCTACCTCTGCATCAGTTCCTGCTTCCAAATCTTACTCTGCTTGAGTTCCTACTCTACCTCCTCTTTGTTGAACTATGAGCTAAGGTAAACCCTTTCACCTCCAAGTTGAATTTGGTCGTGGTATTTATCACAGTGGTAAATCCCCTAACTACAATGTTGAGTAATGTGATTATTGGTCCCTTCTTAAGATAAAGGTTCAACAAACTGAGGCAAAATTAAAGAAATTATATGAACTGATCTCTATGAGCCATTAGGGATATTTAACTACCAGTTATTGATATTTCCATGACTATCAGAGACTAGAGGCCATAGAGAAGCAATAAACATCAAGTCATGTCACACAAGAAGTACTATTTTACTCCTAATACACCAGAGAGGGAGAGGATTAAGAAGGAACTTGATATGACAGGGCTCCAGAGACTAGTATGGAACTCGAGAGGCTCTGCTGAATCCCTGGCGGGGCAAGACATTTAAAAGGGAGGAAAGGCTGTGTGTGGTGTATCTGAGTTTCTTAGACCAATATATAAACCAGGTTTGTAACATGAGAAAGCAATCTAGAGGAAGGGTCTTTTTTTGGTTGGTTGGTTGACTGGTTGGTTTTTTGTTGCTTGTTTGTTTGTTTTATAGACAAAGGCATCTGCCTAGGTTACTTGAAAACAAATGTGGCAAGATTTGTGTTGAGTTGGAGTACCTAAGAGAAAAATTGACGAAAAGTCAAACTTGGTCTAGAGAATGTCTGGGAAGCTTTACAGTTTGAAGAAGAGTTCGGGGTAGGCAAAAATTAAAAAATTATAGATGAAAAAGACCAAGCTTATCACATTGGTGTAGTGTTAGTGCCCCTAGAATAATCTGTGTACATTTCTCTACTACAAAGAGGTATATGAAAATTGTTTGCTTAACCCAATTGTTTGCTTACTTCACAGCCTTGTGTAGTGGAGGGAAAGACTCTCATTAAAGCTGTAGCCACAGCGTGTTCTCAAAGCATGTCAGACCCAGGAAGCCGTTCTGAACACTGTGATGTAGGCCTGAGGGCAGCCTCATACCTTCCTGGCCCTGCGCTAGGCTGAGCACCATGGAGCAGGGATGGAGGAATGTGTGGTTGTCCCGTGGAATGCAAGTGGGCAAGGAACTGCCAATGGGAATTGTCTTAGGGTTCTAGGGCGCTAATTAAGGCAGGGACTCCCAACTTACCTCAAACTCCTTCAGCAAATAAACATTGCTACATTTATTTATCTATTTATAGGTGTGGAGGCACACATGTGTCATGAATGACACATCTGTGTGGAAGTCAAAGGACAACTTGTGGGGGTTTGTTCCATCCTTCTACTGGGCGGTTCCTGGGGGCTGAACTCAGTTCATCAGCCTGGATAGCAAGTAGATTTACCTACCTCACTGTCCCCCAATCTTTCTTTTTCGAGGACCACTTGATACAAGTGATGAGATGTTTTCATGCTGTATTGAAACTTATTAATGCTTTAGTTTCTCCTTAGATGCTGACTCCTGAGATGAGCTGAAACTTGCTAAGGATGGATATTGCCAACTCTATTTTTAAAAAAGGTTTCATTACACCAGTGTTTGAGCAATCACCTCTAAGAGTGTCACATGTTTGGAGAAACAGCTGAAGGAACAGTTAGGATATAAGAAAGAGCTTGGGTTTGCTTGTTTGCTTTTTTGTTTTTTGTTTTGTTGTTGTTTTTTTAATGTTTCTTTAATGGCCAAGAAGAGACATTTTCTAAACCGTAGAGTATAAAATGAAAATCCCAGTGCCCCTTGCATGGTAGGAAGACTCAAGAGGCCCACAGATGGTAATGTACATGCCGTCCTGTCATTTGGATGCCATAACCACATGGTAAACTCTTATTATTAACAATACTATCACAGCTGTTGACTGTAAACATGGAGAAATCAGGCTGGGTTTGAACTGTGAGCTGTCTCCCCATTGCCTGGCCTCTGTAGTAGTGGCAGATACTGCCAGGCTTCTGGGAGTGCATTAGCACTGGCGTGGCTACTCAGCTGTGTAGCCTGCATATTATTATGTCAGTGTATCAGGCAGGGTGTGACACCTGATGAACTCTCCAAACACGGAGGACCTATCTTGATACCTGGTTCTTTCCTTTTCTTTTCTTTTCTCTTCTCTTCTCTTCTCTTCTCTTCTCTTCTCTTCTCTTCTCTTCTCTTCTCTTCTCTTCTCTTCTCTTCTCTTCTCTTCTCTTCTCTTTTTTCTTTTCTTTTCTTTTTTGTTTTGTTTCTGGTTTTTCGAGACAGGGTTTCTCTGTGTAGCCCTGGCTGTCCTGGAACTCACTCTGTAACCAGGTTGGCCTCAAACTCAGAAATCCACCTGCCTCTGCCTCCCAAGTACTGGGATTAAAGGTGTGCGCCACCACTGCCCATCGATACCTGGTTCTTATCTGGTTGATTTCTCCAGTGAAAAGAGGATTGTTATTTCAGTGTCACGAATTGGGCTGCTAAAAATGTCAACAGAAAAATGTAACTCTCAGCCTTATAGGGAATAAAGGGCAGTCGTTTCTCGAAGCACATATGAGAGACCATGACCTAGGAGCACTGATTTATGTTGTCCCAGAATCCGTGCTCCAATGCGCTATGGGTTTCAGGTTTTTGTTTGTTTGTTTTTCAAATCAGGACACTTTTCAAAGAAATCGATGGTAAAACTATGTAGGTGGATTACAGGCAAGAGAAATTTCCCCTGAAGGCCTCAGAGGCCATCTGATGGCATCCCAAGCTTTTTAGTTGGTGGAAGCTAGCCGTCTGTTTGCACATTCCAAAGCATTTGCCCACTAATCACAAAGGTGTGAGATCTAACACAATGGTGGGCAAGGATCCGCTTTGAAGGGCTCTAAAGAAAATTCAAAATAAATTGTAATTAGGCCAGAACCTGGAGCATCCAACCTCTTCTACAATTGCAGAAATTCAGATCAGTTAGTTAGTCGTGTAGAAGTTTAGTGTAATGTGTGTTTTGTTATTATTCTTGTTATTTGTGTGTTTGTTTGGTTGGTTGGTTTCCAGGTACTTTTGTTCACGTTTGTTGTATAAGCCCACTGAACTCATTGAACTTTGGTGGAATCATCCTTTAGTCTGTTCTTGGTACCCTCTTTGGGGTAAATACATATTTATTCATGTTTTCCCAGGGAAAGTTAATGCAACAGGATATATTCTGTGTTCTTTACTATATTTAAAATATGCTATTTTTGAAATGTTTACCACCAAATTTTAATTTCTTTTAAAATTTTAATTTTAAATATATTCCAATTAAAAGTTGTTTCCTAGAACTTTCGTTCTACGGAGTCCTTACGTGTCATTTTAGCCCATCCTGGTATTTTTGTTGAAATAACTATGGTTGCAGGAAAGAGTGCTTATTTATAAGATTTTTGGTGATCAGTGCAACAGATGCAAGAAGAGTAATGATTAATTAAATATCAATTTTCCTTTTTATTCACATACCATTGTAAATGTCATTTACTTAGCATAAACATATTTAATGTTTGATACCTAATAGTGAAAACCTGGTGAGTTATTTGTAACTCAAAACAGTAGTGATCTATTTTACCATAGCAGCAGATGGTCTAAATGTGATCGTTGAATTTTTATGAATTTCTGATTTTTGTTTCCTATGTATTCACCATAAAAGCTTTTGTAATAACATGGGTATAGGAATGACACGGTTGAAGATAGCTTCTCACCGTTACAGCGACTGAGTCCATTTAACCTGATTGTTTTATTATTAGCATGCATGTATTTCTCTGCTCTGAAAGGGTTCCTTGCTTTCGAATCATTACCCCACCTTTCTAGTAATATCAGACTCTGCTATTGTTGATGGTAGTGGATCGACATTATTCCATGGAATGTACATAAAGTTTTTAGGTGCTGTGCGCCAACCAATTTGTTTCATCTGCATGCGTAGATTGTGTTGGCAAGGCAATGGACTATCCCATCAGTCTGTAGATAAAACTAAAACGATAATAGGAGGAGAGGTAGGGGTGGATCTCTGAGGAGTTGTGGAAGGGAAGAGTGAGTAGAATCCAAATATCATGTTTGAAATGCTCAAAATTTAATTAGAATATTCTTTTAAAAATGAGAGACATTGTGGGAGAAAGTTATTCTTGAGATTTTTTTTGTGAGAGCTGAGACAAACCCACTTTCTTACACGGGGCAGTGGTGCTCGAGGAAGGATGCATTTCAGGATCTCCTTTCAGCTTCTTGTTATTATAGGACAAGCCAGTCCTTGAGTGAAATGTGTGTTGGAGAACTCAGACTAGAAAGACAATCAATCTCTGTCCTTGGTTTTTAGCTGTGTTTGTAAAGGTGGCTCACACACTGAATAAACTTGGCTTGAGTTTGTTTTGTTTACAGTAATGGAGGTCAATACAGTAAGGGTGTATTTTGGTCTGTATTTCCCGTTTCTAGTGAAATAGTGTACCTCACACAAGCAGTCAGGTAGCAATACCCTCTTCTGACTCGGTCTCCTGCAGAGTACCGCTTTTTTCAGAAGAGTTTTTTTTTCTAATTTTTAATTCATTTGATTTTTCTTTTTACTACTTTAATTAGATTTCATCTTCCAAAGCCACACAGCATTATTTATAGTTTTATATTTTTATTTTATTGTAAAAGTAATTATGGTGGCATAAAACTCACGCAAGCAATTTTAGGTCCCTACCCAAGATCCATTATTAGGTTTTCATGGGAAATATTCAATACAGTAATGTATAAAACTTCAATCTTAATTTAACAGATTAAGTATGTGTTAAAATAAACATAAATTTATTTGTCTTCTCATCCCATGACACTCTTCACTTGAGAAATTAATACATATATTTTTGTCCTGATCCCTATATTAAACAGTAAACTAGCTGAAGTAACTACATAAACGACATGGTTGAACTTGAGAAAGCATATCAAAACATTGTCAATGTAGACTAAAACATACATATGAAGGAATCAAAAAATATAGTTTTAGTATTAATATTCTTTAGAAATTAAGAGTTGTTTTCCCTTTCTAGAGGGCCTTTATTGGCATCTTATGGCAGACACCTAACATGAAATTTTATACTCCTGTTTGTAATGATGTTATCTGTATATTGGCTAAACATTAGCAAAATGTTTCATGATTTCACACATTAGTACCCTGTATAATATGTGTGTGCGTGTGTGTGTGTGTGTGTGTGTGTGTGTGTGTGTGTGTGTAAAACTATGTGCCATAAGCAAGGTCCCTTCAGTTGTAAGGCCGAGCACCAAGCTGCTAGAGACCATGAGTAGGAGAGTCACCTACAGTTGAGTTCTGTAAGGATGGGACTGATACTAAGATAGAACAAAGATTGTTTTGTGTGTGCAGGTTGTTAATAAGCTTTAAGGTCATGGTGAACCTAGCCCCTGATTCGTTCCACCAGATTTTCTGGGCCCCGGCCCTTTCCTACATGTCTATTTTAAGGATTCTTAGTCACAATGCACATCTGGTAATTATTTCTATACCTTCCCTACATCAACACTCTTAGTAGCGTTTGGAACATGTATGCTCTCTGCTAATTTCCTGAATGAATTTTTCAGTGTGCTGATAAGTGGCTAATACTGCAACTTCAGATTCATGTCAGCTGATTTACTTTCTTTTTATCTTTCTGCGTTACTAATATAAAATTGCTTTGACCTTCTCTACAAGGTGTGAGGAGTTGGTATCACGCATTTTCCCTCAATCTGCCTCCACCCCATTGTCCAAATGCTGACTTAATTAATTCCCTGTCATCAGAAATAGTAGGAGGTATCCCCTAAACATTCTGACATTCATCTCTTAAACAGGTAAAGTAACTCCTGCCAGATTGCAGTTGGGCAATTCTGCCCTTTGGACAAACAGTTTCTAATTCCCAGATTGGAAAGGGTTCGGTCATGGCTGCCTTTGAGATGAATCACCAGCTCCTCGCTGCCCAGCAGAGCTCCTGCTACCCTGTTCTGACTTCACCAGTGACAGCAGGCACTCCAGTATGTCCGCCTGCCCTATAATTCTCCGTTCCACTCCACAACCTTCGCCAGCCTGCCCCTATGTATCTACTCTCTAACCATGCTCCACTAGCCTTTGTAGGTTTTTTAAAGATAAAGCATGATAAACGGATAGGGTGAAAACAATGAATAAGGAATATGAACTTAGTGAAAGCTCAGGACAGGGATATGGCAAAATTGACCTAGTTCCAAGACTGAATATGCTGACATACATTTACCATACCCAGTTCACTGAAGTTCACCTTTACATCGCCGAGTCCCGTTCTTTTGAAAACTGCCATCTCTTAGTAACTGCCACTTAGGAAGAGTTTTCTTTTTCAATTTGAAAAGTTTCATAATTTAAAGAAAGTATAAGTTTCATGAAAATAGTGAATAAATCAATTCCCAGATTTCCTGGGTGGTTGTTTGCATAGCTTTTTTTTTTTATTCACTGATTAACATTAAGAACATTTGTCTGAGCAAATTGTCAAATTGACTTGCATTCTTAATATACAAGAACAGCATACAAATGTAAGTGGCTCATACATTTAAGGGTGTGGCCTGTGGAGGAGTGTGAGGGGTAACAAAAGACACTAAGAACACTCAAGCCCAAGGAATAAACCACATGAACAACAAGAATGGTAACCATAGAAATACCTTGCCCACACATCTAGGTTTTCAAAGCTGTCACTAATAGCAATGGACATTCATTTACTAAGAATGTCTGGGCAAATGTCCATTTCTGAATGGAGAAGTCAGAGAGGAGAATGCTGAACCTGGGAGAATGCAGAACATTTATTTTTGTGAATGGGGGGGCAGAATTAAACATATTCTGGGTGGTGGGGGCATGAAGCACTTAGGAAAGGGAGGTAGAGACTCCAATGGAGATAGGATGTCGGACACAGCAGCCACAAGCTAGAGAGGGGGTGGACTGAAAACACAGCAACCTGTTGAGGGAGACTAGTTAGTGACCTATCTAGCAGGCTCACATTCCATAGGCCTGAGATTCCAGAACAGTAGCAGCTAATCCACACGAAATGTCATCTCTGCTTAATTCACAGTCTATTCTCAAGTGCTTTCCTCAACATTTGACGTAGGAGGCCATAAATTACGTGCAGTTATTAGGAGCCATACACATGTACAGGATTTATTGATGTCTTCAAGATAATTAACTTTTGAAATTGCAGTTCAGTACAGTACAAGGGTATCAACGATATGATACATAGCGTAGTGTGCTGTCTTCCAGAGGTAATGTCTGCAAGGTCATTTGACAGCTAGGGTTGCTAATTTCCAGGACACTCACAAAGGAAATAATTAATTTCTTAATTATACCTTCTGGCATAATTCATGACAAGTTGCTATACTTTAAAAATATTATCTGATTCAGAAGTACTTATACATGTTATTATGTCTGAATATTTAAGATACGATTCTGTGTTACAAATGTATATGGTTGTACTTTATATAATAATAAACTTTAATATTTAGAATTCAGATTTTATTTTAAGCTACTCCTGGAAATATATACTGTAGCCTTTGAACTGAACCATTCCTCATAAATTAGAATTTCTTGAATTCTATTAGCTTAGCAATTCAACAATTATTTCTATGAACCCTTCAGACATTTATATGATTTTCTGGTTTTTTGGATACTCAACCATTAAGTTAAATTTGAGAAGTCTATACCAACTCATGGGTCCATTTAATTTTTACTTAATCATCTCTATTTCTGTTAAACTCTGCACAATCTGTTTTAAAAACATGGCTAATAAATACCAACTCTGCTTTAAAATTAAAATGGATGAATGAAATGATTTTGAAACATAGGCAAAGAAATATTTGTTGGTGATTCATTTGAATATAGTTTACCACTGAGTAAGACTTATATTAGAATCTGTTTTCTGTACAAAGGGATTTTGTGGCTATAAAATGTAAATGTATTGTCCTAGTACATGATCTCATCCAGAAGGTGAAATCAAAGTTCAAGCAATGCAAAAACAAAAAACAAAAAATACTCAATCACTAGCCAAACATGCTTAATAATTTCTCATTGAAACACTATTGATTACTTGCTCAGATTTTTAAGGTCTTTTTAGGATGAAACTTCAATGGTTTGGGGAAACAAAGAGAAACTGAATCCCATTATTCCCATTTCTACCAAATACATTCTAAACTACTGAATGTCTTAGTTTTTCTTCTAGTTTCTGTGATAAGATACCCTCTCTCAAACAACTTGATGGAAAAGCTATTATTTTCAGTCTTAGATCCAGGTTACAGTCCATAAGGGCAAAGACATCAAGCCATCAGGATCTGGAAGCAGCCAGTCATAAAATGTCCACCATCACAAGAGAACAAGGGATATATACATGCTCCTCAACTTCGTCTCTGCTTTTCTTTCAGCCTGGAGTCCAGGGTACCATCACATCTGGGGAGGGCATCCTCCCTCTTCAGTTTACACAGTCAAGAAAATCTCTTCCAGGTATGGCCAGAGATCCATGTGCCACATAACTCTAGATTTTATCAATTAAAACTAAACATCATGCTCAGGTAAAAAGAATCTTTAGAAAAATTGTTTTTCCTGTTCTGTTAGAAAAAAATTAGAGATTTATCTTTTCTAAAACTTAGGTTTGCAGTTCTTTTTTCTGTTTAAAGCTACAAGCTTTTATAATCATTCTGCCTTCCTCGTTTCAATGAAACCGCATTCTATATGTTCTAGTTTAGACTGCGTTACTGCTCTGAAACCCAAGGAACTTGTGGGTGCAGCCTCCACATGTCCTGTTCTAATACCATTTCCCTCTAATTAGATAGTTTGATGTGCCCAAAGTGTCTTTTTCTTTTTTCTTTTTTCTTTACGTAGCACCTTATTTTCAAATGTGTGACAAAATGTACGTGGTACTCACAGGCTTATTAAACTTGCAATTAACAGAAAAAGTGAAATTCCTTTTGAATAATGCTCTGTCAAAGAAATATAGAATAGTAAAGACAGCAAGAGTTATTTGAATAACTATACAAAAATCTCTTAAGAAAATCAGAATAAATAAGTCAGTTAAGATATGAAGCAATGATATTGAGGGTTAATCTTATCAAAAGCTTTAGTTTTGTTAATTCTTAGAGGATGTGTGTTTATAAATACAAGTTTTAAAAGATTTATTATTATTATTTGTGTGTGTGCACACACTACAGAGAGAGGGAGAGGGAGAGGGAGGGAGAAGAGAATTCCCTGGAACTGGAGTTACAAACAATTGTGAGCTAGATTGTGAGTCACTGTGTGCTAGGGAACTAAATTCATTTCCTCTTTCAGAGAAGCAAGCACACTTAACTACTGAGCCATCTTTCCAACCCTACACAAGACATTTTAAACAACATATATGAGTTATTATTAGAAAGAAATCTACTTGAAATATCCCCTTGCTTTTCCCTATAATTCCAGTTTTTAATATCCCTAAGATTTTGTTATTAAAAAGGGAAGAAGGTTGAGAACATATTCCCTTTTACTTAATTTGAACCACATGTTGTCTTCATTTGTGAATGTGTGTATGTGTGTATGTGTGTAGTATGTGTAGTTTGAATATGCATGTTTGCTTCTCTCTCTTTCTGTCTCTCTCTCTCTGTGTCTCTGTCTCTGCATCTCTGTGTCTCTGTCTCTGTCTCTGTCTCTCTCTCTCTCTCTCTCTCTCTCTCTGTGTGTGTGTGTGTGTGTGTGTGTGTGTCTGATGTTGGCTATCTTCTCTGATTGTTCTCCACTTTACTTAGGCAGAATCTACGTGTGTACTCTACACTCACCATTTCTCGCTGGTCCAGCTCTTTCTGAGTTCTGAAGGTCTGAACCCTAGTCTCCAGGCTTAGAGAGCTTTACCCATTGATTCTTGTCCCCAGACTGAACCACACATTTGAAAACTTAGCTTGAACTATTTTTAGTTTGATACTTTCATCTGATTATTACTGTTACATGAACTCTACTGGATGTCCATTTTTTTATTCCTGTTTTAATATTTTTTAAAGGTTGTATTTTGTGTTAAGAGTAACAGTGCCTTTTAAACAGTTAAAACTCAGAGCTGGGCATAGTGAGAATTCTGTGTTGAAAATTGCAGCTGAGAAAACTGCAATTCCAACACATCAGAGGCAGGAAATCTAGAGTTCACACCCAACCTTGGTTATGTCAGAACCTGTTTATGTAGGCACATTAAGATGGCCTAGTGATCTGAGTTCAATTGCCAGGTCTCAACATATGATGAAAGTAGGGAGGGAACTTATTTCCACAAGTTGTCTTATATCTACCAGTGTACTGTGGCACACCCCATCTCCATGCTAAATAAATTCACAAATGTAAAATGATGACTGTGATGGATAGTTTTATGTTAACTTGAAACAAGCCAGAGTCATGAGGGGAGAGGAGAGTTGGGTAATCCCTGGGCTGATGCTCCTGGATACTATAAAAAAGCAGTCTGAGCAAGCCACGAAGAGTAAGCTAGAAAGAAGCATTCCTCCATGGCCTTTGCAACAGCTCCTGCTGCCAGGTTCCTTCTGTGTTTGAGTTCCTGTCCTGACTTCCTTCAGTGAACTATAATGTGAAAGCATAAGCCAAATAAACACTTTCCTCCTCAACTTGTTTTAGACCATGTTGTTTTGTCACAGCAATAGAAAACCTAAGTAAGACAAGGGCAGTCATGGAAAAGTAAAAACGTCAAAGAACAACAGTCAAAATGCTACCATTCAGTTACAGCTACTTAATTTTGACGTAACATCTATGGATTTTTTAGATTGAATTAATATGAAACAGTGTCTTATAAGATTTCTGCTGCCACACAAGATTGTAAGAAAGTAAGACTATTTCCCAATATATCCAAATTTTTTATGCTTAACTATTTTTGGGTGTTTAACATTTGACAGTATTACATGGGTATGTTATTTTCGGTGGATGGTTATCTTAGTCTGGTCAGCCTGCTGTGACAAAATGTCATCAACCTAGTCACTCATCCACAGCTCGGTGAGGTGCCATTTTACAACATTTCTTACTGACTTATTCCATGACCAAAGTGTCAAACTAGTTAATTCTATGATCCTCTTTATTAGGAAATTATCTCAGCCATGAAGGTTTTGTCTTCACAAGCTAAATAATTCCCAGAGACCCCATTTTTTCATGTTGTCATGTTGATGATTAATCTTACAATGTGTGAATTTGGAAGAATATAAATAGTCACTCTGTAGCAACAGTTGTGTGTGTATCTGTGTCTTGTGTGTGTGTGTGTGTGTGTGTGTGTGTGTGTGTGTGTTTTAAACTATTGTGCATCCCTGTTTTATAAATGCTTGATGACCGTGAACCATATAACCTTTTGTTATTATCTGTCTACAGTAGTGGAGGGTCCATTAGTGGAGAGGACAAAGGCAGCTTGTACAACTGAATCACTCTTATCTCTTCCTTAATCTTAGCTATACTACAACTTGAAGTTGAAACTTTCTTCATCTGAACAATAGGGAGAGTACCACCTAGCCTCCTGAGTTTTATAAGTACACAGTGCATTGTGAAGACTGGTTGGAAATATATTGTGAATAGTTGACTGGTGTTAAATACTCAGTTTTCCCAGGATGCTTGCTATATTGCTAGGCCTGGAAGCTGAAACCATCATGCCCAGCTACTTAGCAATAGTTCCGTGATTTAAATAAGCTCTTCCGTGAGAAGAGTAAGAGTCTAGCAAGGAGTCTAGCAAGCATCCAGCATGGAGCTAACTCGATTTCCTGGGTACTGTGAGCTGCTAGCAGGAGTAGTTGAAGAAAAGCAGTTGTTTCTCTCTAGGAGAGAAAAATAAGCTCATCAGTTTCCTAAGACTCAGTTTTTGATTTCTTTTCTTTTTAAGGAATCTAGATGGTAACGTTTTCCCACTCATAGTGTGTGTGTGTGTGTGTGTGTGTGTGTGTGTGTGTGTGTGTGTGTGTGTGTGTGTTTGTGTGTGTGTGTGTGTGCAGGCTACAGGTTGATATCAAGTGCCTTTCTCAATAACTTCATCTTATCTGTTGAAAAGATTAATTTATTCTTACTGTATTTGCATGGGTGTTTGTTTGCATGAATTTATGTGCCTCTTACTTGTGCTTGGTTGCCACAGAGGGCAGAAAGATCTGTTAGATAGTCTAAAACTGGAGTTGCAGAGGGTTGTAATCTTCTATGGGTTTCAAAGATCTGGTGGGTGGTTGGAAACAAATCCAGGTCTTCTATACGAGGAGCAAGTGCTCTCAACTAAGGAGCTGTCTCTCCAGCATCTGCATTATATTTTATGAGATAGAGTCTCTCAATGAACATCGACTTCACTGCTTTGTGTGGACTCACTGGTCTACAAGCCTCAAGGATCCTCCAGTCTCTGCCTTAGCAGTATAACATTATGGGGGTATGCCTATGTGTCTGATTATTTTAATATGGATTCTGAGGATAGATAGCTGGTCTTCATGCTTTCATGGCAAATCCTTTGCCCACAAAATCTTCTCCCCAAGCTTAATTCTGTCTTTGTGCGCATGTGTATGCATGTATTGATGCATGTTTGTGTGTGTGTCTGTGTGTGTGTATGTATGTGTGATGTCGCTGATAGCAGCAGTATAAACACTATGGACCTATTAATGTAAAACAATATTAAAGTTTTGGTTACCAAGCATCTGGTTGAATGTTTTAGTCTCTCAGCTAGTGCATTCAAGGGCCAATTCACCAACTAAAATTGTAAAGTAGTCTTTGATTCATTTATTATTTTTTCATAACTCTCTGCTTTGTCCTTATTATTTATGGAACAATCTTCTTGTCTTTGACACTGTTATTGTCCCCAATACCTCCACATTAATTTTAGTCCCTCCAGTAGTAAAGCAGCAAGTTTCATTTCTAACTCACCCATGATGTATAACTAAACTAATATCTTGTTAGCCTGTATATCCACAACAGAGAAAAGAATTCTTAGGGGACACACGGACCATGAGGAAAGAGAAGACATAACCTTCTTGCTTGTCAGGTGCATTGAAACCCACACCTAGTTGAACAAACAAAAATAGATGACTAAGACCATTAATCACTCCACAAATATGAAAGACGCATGTGTAATTTAAGCCAGGTGTATTTCAAGGCATCTTGGCATGGATGTGATCATTAGGACATGGTTTGTGGCTGTCAATATGTGTCATTTATTAAAGTAGAATTCATCAGCACTGACACTCTGTATGCTCAATAAACCAGCAGATGGTGTGTGACAATTTCTTCAAGGTGACATCAAAAACATTCCATGGAATCCCTTCTTGTTTCTTTCCGCGAGAACATTTCAGAACATATTTTCATTTGCAAAATAAAAATGATAGCAAAAACATTTGATGAAATTTTGTGTGCAGTGATGTGTGAATGGGAAGGACTGTCTAAATCTGCCGAGTCGATCTGTGTGTGAAATGTGATGGAATTTATAGAACACAGTTCGCCAAAGCAGAGAAAATTATACTGCAGAGGAGAAATGCAGCGGATTATCGTATTGGAACCTGGCATGTTGCCCACCCAAGCAGAAGCTGAATGAGATCAGTGGAATTTGAAGATGAGCTGAAAATGGATTTTAAATATATATTTTTTTAATTTTGCAGAGGAAGTCAGTAAAACATACACACACAGAAATTGCAACGTCTGCACTCTTAACTGGAAATAAGAGCAAGACAGAGATGCTGACAATCATTAACATTTGCTTTTTCATTGAGAACCACTAGAATTCACCAAATAAAAGCCCAAATGGTATAAGTGGAATACATCTTCTCCACAGATATGTAAAAACAAAACATTTATAATAGAATTCTAAGGCATAAGTTAAACTCACTAGCAGTGGAATCTGCACATACGGTTATTTCAATATAAGTGATTAGCAGATTCAATTAATAGAAGTACATTTTTTATTAAGAACAAAGCCTGGACTATATAATACCAGGAAAATATATTATATATTAAGCATGGAAATGGTGCCATTTTCCAGTGATATAAATAAATAGTATCATATTTAGGAGACACAAAATAATCCTGTGGGGGAATTCTCCAGTTCCTAATTAATTTTTCCTGACTTGAAGCTAGTTGGGAAAATGGTAGAAAATTACTTTTCTGTTAAAATGGTTTCTGTCACCATCTTCAAAACAGTCCAGTGCCTCATTCAGTATATTTATGAAGGCCTTTGA
Source organism: Uromys caudimaculatus (assembly GCA_028551405.1). Taxonomy (NCBI): domain Eukaryota; kingdom Metazoa; phylum Chordata; class Mammalia; order Rodentia; family Muridae; genus Uromys; species Uromys caudimaculatus. The sequence continues at coordinate 62,734,440 of CM052713.1, read as the reverse complement.
GGAACTGTTTGCTTGTGCAAAAGCTTCTTGCACTTATTGTCAAGTGGAGGGCTTTTCCCCACCAAACAGAGCATGTGCTTTCATGATCTCCTACAAGCTCACTGCCCACTGATGGTGATGCCCCAGGTGCTGCCATGTACAGTCCAGAGTTCACTCTTCTCAAAGCACTGGGACTAACAAAAGGTATTCCATCACACAAGGTCTTTAGAACACCAGGATATGCTTGCATGCTGAGAGTTACTCACATGAAGCTGGTGAAGCATGCAGATTGCCCATGGTTTGCCTTTTTAAAAATTATTCTTGTTAAATATATTGTGTCTCTGACTTGGGCAGATTCTCCAGCCCTTATATGTCTTACATGTCGGATTTTTAAATTAGTACTTTAAAAATAGTGTTCTATACTCCTAAAATGCACACAAGAATTGCAAGCACAGTGTCTGGGTACCATACTCCCTGGAAATACGCCAGTGTGCAGTGAGGAAAAAAATATGAGAGATTAAATAATAAAAAAAAGTCTTTTTTTTCTTTTTTTTTTTTTTTTAAAAAATTAAGGTAGCAAAGAATGGGTAGGAACCCTAACTGCTTGATGGTTTTTATGAGGACAGAAAAAAATCTGAGGGTGGCAGACAGGGATGGGTGTGACTAGAGGTGACTTCTGTGAGATTTCTCTATTATGATTTTAATAATGGCACTTGGAAATCTTGAAGCCTTTCTCAGTCTATCAGAGAAAGGAAGACCTCCTTTCAACATGAATTGTATGAATGTGTCCTTTAGACAACCTAACAGGAGAAAATGTTGTTACAGTAACCATGATACTGAGGCTCATAGATACCAAGAAATCTTCCCAAAATGGAGATGTTTGTGGCCTAAGGAACTGGTGGGAGTGGCTTCATCTTGGCTGAGCAGCAGAACCGTTGTTTGCTGTGGCAGTTCTCTCCTTTCCCTTATGTTGCTGTCATAGCAAATGAAAGAGGAGGGGCCTTTTATTTTTGTTATGGTGTATATATTTGTATATGATATCTTATATACAGTTGAGAACCTAAAATCAAACCCAAAAACTCCCTAGTATCACTGGGAAAACAATATAAATCCATTCATCTTTATAGTGCAAAGAAACCTTCTGAATTTGATTACTAAAGTAGGGTAAAAAGCAGCTTCTATATACTTAGGAACTGTAAATTTTGCCAGGTGTCCACAGCAAACAGAAACACTGAGACATGCTTCTGGGTCGCATCCTCTCTGACTGCCAACATGAGGCTGTGGAAGACAAGGATAAAGCTAAGGTGAAGGCAGTGCCATGAGAGTTCACGAGGTGGTCACAGAACTCTGCAAAGACAGTCTGCTTTTTATTGTCCCTACACACCAGCATCTCTAAACAATGTCAAGGTAAACTACTCCAGACAGGAAAAGGTTCATTATCTGGTTTATGTACTCAACAGTTGCTATGGCTAATTAGTAGTTTTTAATAACATGTATACATACTTCAGATGGACACGCTTTAATTACTGTTTGTTAGTGAATGTTGCATACCATAAATACACAGAAGTTGCTCAGGAAAGTTTTGAGTAGAATTACTGCTACGTATGCGCTCATGCGCACGCATGCGCGCGCACACACACACACACACACACACACACACACACACACACACACACACAGTGAGAGGACCATTTCACTTTTTTGAGTTTGCTTTAGTGCAGTTCTGTCTGTGCTGGTAACACACACATGTTCCTTATTTACACAGTAGATAAAGCATGCATAATGCCGGCACACTGCAAAGATACAGAAGAACTCGGTTTTCCTCAGCTCTAGCATTGTATGTGACTACAACATAGCTTTACTAGTGTCTAAATCCTAATTCAGTGGAAAAGAAAGAACCGCAAATTTAATTTTTTTTTTTATTTTGGTAAGTGCTTACTTCAGTTTTTATGAAGTCATTTACTAAGTCTGAGTAATGGTGCTTAAACTTTCAACTTATTCTTTTAGCTAATTTTTTAAATTACAGAATAAAATAAAGAAAACAGAAAGGACAATGCCATAACCCATTACAGTTTTTCTTTGTTTAAAAATACATTAAGGTACAAATAAATGTATTAATTCATTACCACTACCCCATTTGGTGTTGTACTATTTATATATTTTTGTAATTGACATGGTCATAATAAATGCAAGGAAAAAAATGATGCACTTCACTCTCTACACACACACACACACACACACACACACACACACAGAGAGAGAGAGAGAGAGAGAGAGAGAGAGAGAGAGAGAGAGAGAAACACAGACACACAGAGAGAGTGGGGGCATGGCTGAGTTTTCTTACCACTCTTAAGTTTAGAGTCCTAGCACCCAAGTGACCAAAATAATATTGGGGGTGGCTGAGGGAGAGATGGGAGGATCTCTGAGGTTTGCTGGCTTCAAGCTTAGATAAAAAAGATCTCATCAAGTTCCTCATGCATTCAGTGAAAGACTCTCTTTCAAGGGAATAAGGTAGAGAACAGTAAAGGGAGATGCTCGATCTTCCATTGGCCTCTGAATAGGTAGGGATGAGCACACAGATGAGTCACACACACACACACACACACACACACACACACACACACACACACACACACAACGATAACACATGTAGAAATGCACAAACAGACACATCTAAATACAGAAACAACCCTGCCCCCCCCCCCCAAACTAAATATATTTACATATCTAGAAGGAGCTCTGGGAAGCTAAAAGGCTGGATGCTCTGATTTCCTGGCAGCTGGGACCCTATTTTGCCTCTTCTTGCATCTTCTTCCTTAGTAAATATAGCTAGTTATACAACACAATCTTTTCTTTTTTTGGAGCTTATGATGTCATCAGAAATGGTAAGTGTGCCAGCACTTAGGGAAAAAATGAACTGCTGTTTGTCTGAGCCCTGAAAGAAAATGCTGCCAAGGGTCAGCGGAAGGGAAGGGTGAGGACTGAAATCATGGTCATCACAACATCACGGATGACTATTTAAGATGTACCTACCTATGTATCTCACAACGGACTTATACTAAAGGGAAAAGTTCAGTGGGGGAACGAATAAGACATACTGGAAAGGATAATGAGATACTTATTCCTCAATCCTGATCAGAAGTAAGCGTCTATAAACCTTCTCTGTCTGCCAATTTAGGAAAACACTATTGAATTCTATTTTGAGGAAGATCTTGAAAACATTTTGGAAACACCAAAAATACCAAACAATCCTAATAAGACACTTTTTTTTCCTTTTATCTCCTTCTTTTGCCTAGCTGTGCTGGAAATGGAACCCAGGACCGTTCAAATGTCAGGCAAACACTGTTCTGCTGAGCTGTACCACAGTCTAATGGCCCTAATTAAAAGAACAATGTAAAAGCCACATGTCTTTTCAGGTCCGAATGTGGGGACATAAAACCATGAAAAGGCTTCAAATCCACTTGAGATGTATTTGGAACAAATTTGCCGGAGGGGATCATGAATGTTCCTCCATCACCACATGATGGGTGGAGGTTCCTGTCTTTGGAGAAATCCCAGCGCTCAACACACTCCGAGTCTCCCACAGAAGCCCCACCCCTGTGATCACATTATCCCCACTGCTAGGTAAGCATGCTTTTAAGTGGGTTAAATGATCGTACCATTCTCTGTATCAAAAGCAGGGTCTACAAACGGCATCAGCGATTACCAGGAGAAATACAATGCACAAGCTGTTCACACTGAGAGCTCTTTAGAACTCTGAGAAGCCTCCACTCTAAAAAGAGAGTAAGGAAACATTGTTCTTGCAAAAGAAACTTTGCAAAACTTTGATTTCCAGCATTGACATCAGGTGGGTCACTTGTAAATCCAGTTTTGGGGAACCCAACACCCTTTGGCATCTTCAGGCAGTTACTTGCATTCATGACTAGCAATCGGGATTTGGGGGCAGGTTTAATTTATATTATTTATTTATTTCTATACACCATTACTCTGTAAAATTACTCATTCAGTCAAGACGTTGACATCATATCTGTGGCTCAGGGTTTACGTTTCTTACTTCTGACTCAGAGAGCTATGATTACATTTGAGGTCGAAGAGGTTTTAAGAGAGTTTGTCTTATCAATTTGCTTATGTATTTTATTTTATTTTATTTTTTTATTTTCTGTAGTCTTCCTCCAGCCTTGTCTGGAATTGGGAGACCCTCAAATTTATTCCCATTAAGATCCCTACTTTTCTACAAGCCCATGCTGAAGGAGATGTAGTGAAGCTGAAACGATACTGCTTGTTTGAGGCCCTGGAAGTCTGGGCAGTTAGGTATTTGCTCACAGAGATTTTATTTTTCAGCTTATCTCCGATATTTAAAAACAGTAGGTAGTGTTCTGGTTTGTTCCCCATTTCTATAGAATAATATTACAGACAGACCAGATAGTATTTATTTTTATTTAAGTATTTTTGAGATTATAATGTAATTTTATCCCTCTCCCTTCCCTTTCCCCACTCTAAAGCCTTCCATGTACTCTCCTTGATCTCTTCACTCTTCAGAAACCATGACCTCTTTTCTTCATTAATTATATTTACATACATGTATATACACACACACATATATATAATGTGTATACACACAAACACACACACACACACACACACACATACACACACACACACAAACAACCTTGGTCTCTATAATACTACATGCATGTATGTAACCATTGGTATTAGGTAATCAATTTGTATGCTTTTTAGAGGGGAAATCTACCTAGCTCTCAGCACTCCTGTAGTTCTTCGTGTATGTTTACAGTGTAGTTAAGACTTATGTTGCTTTAGTAAAGTGACTGCTGTAGATTTTTTACTAGTCCTGAGTAGCTGGCTAAGTCTCCAGTATCCGTTACACTTTTCTTCTTCTTGAGCAAGGAAGGACGGAGGGGTATACAAAAATAAAAACAATAAGAATATCTTTAACAGTCATATCATATTATTAACTATCTATCTAAAAATATAAAGGAGTCAGTATATAAATATGCATATGCAGTTTAAATAAAAATTCCCCATTTTGGCTAAAAATGCTCCTTTCTAGAGCCAAAAACCATAGACAAACCCCAACACTAAGGATAAATTGTCTTCTTTTGAGTTGTTGGTCAGCGTTGCTCACGAGACTCAGAAAACAGAGAGGCTACTGCTATTGCCTGGTATTGCCTTCCAGACATCGAGGTAAGCTCCTATTGCTGAAGACATGTACTTCAGACACTGAGCACAGATGCCCTCTGAGCCAGAAATTACCTTAAAGCCTCCTCCCCAGGAATAGCTTTCTGAAGGAGGGAAGAAATTAACAGTGCTATCAGACGTGATGCTTATGACCAGCCCTGCATGATAACCTGAAGGGTTTTACATGGATTCCAGACACTCTTCAAGTTATGCATGGAAAATATGTTTTTAAATGCCTAGAATCTGATTAGTATCTCTGATCTCCAGCCAAAATAACAATCAAGCAGCATTCTATTCCAAGTCTGAAAATACCAGTTGAAATCAGGCAAAGATGCATTAGCAGGATAACTTCACCCTTCTTTATGTATTAGGGATACTAGAATGTACTTATGCCTGGTGTTGACTATTTCATTAAAAGCCTTTGCAGTCCCAGGATCATTGATTGTATCAGTTTAGGATAGGAGGGAACCTAAGGGAGAAGAGAGAAATACAACATGAGGAAAAGTAGTTTGATACATATATTCTGTTATTCCAAGATGTGGCTGTCTAAATGTTTCTCAGTTTTGTTTGGAGTTAGACATTATTGAATGCATAGGGTTTATTATGAGAAACCACTTAACACCAGTTACAAGTTCGGGGCGCAGGTTCAGTGGCAAGGCTTTTTGTTTTCCCTGTGGCTCCTCAGTTTGATGCTTGTGGAGGTGTAATCTAACCTCCTTTTGCATGCATTTGCTCATCTACAAAGTGGGTTAATAATAATATCCCTCCCGTTTATGGATTTTTTGCAAGGAATGCTTGAAATCAGCAAGGCTTACATGTGTGCCCTTATTAGCAGTGCAATCACACTGCGGAAGAACTTTATCAGCATGTTCTCTGCCCTGCTGAAATGGCATAAAAAATAATTGTGTATGAGTAATATCTGTACCATAAAGAGCAGGGGAAAGTAGCTTTATCTCAGATATAACGACATATACATCAGTGTAGATAATTCTACACCATAAGCTATTTATATATAGGTTATGGGAGCTTAACTTTACTCAATGACTTCCTTTGGGATAAAGAAAAATCATTCCGATATTTATCTCCATAACTAGTACATGCCGAGGTAATAATACTTATTTGAGTTTTATCCGTGATGATTGGCTAAGTCTTTAGGAGGTAAAATGCTATGGAAATGTGTAAGTCAAATGAAAGTTGGGTCACCAGTCTTTCTAAGGGAGGTATGGCAGAGGGTCGATGCCATCCCATGACCCAAGAGCAGGATATAATAATGACAAGGGGAAAGAACAAACCCGTCTACATGGGCGATGAGCAAAGCTCACACTACATAGGCAAACAACAAACTATCGCACAGAGGTAATCAGGCTCTCTGCAGCATGGTGGCAGCTATGTGGCCAGCCCTCCCACAGCATCTTCTGGCCCCTAAAAATGTCACTAAGGTAGCTAATCAGCCAGCTGACCACTCGTGAGAAAACCCAGGAGGAGACAGAAGAAACTAGGTGCTACACCACAGGAATTCACACTGGTACAGTTCTCACTGACCAGATATTTGAGTTTTCTAATCCAGTGAGAACAAAACTGTGTTAAGTCCATGGTATGAATGTGTTGAAATAGGCAACTCATTCTCTAAAACCTTGTAAAGGGAAAATTTAGGACAGTACCAATCCAAGAAGGTCTGAGGCAGTGTATCTCTTGATTTCTGCTCCAGAAACACATTGTATTTTGTTTCCATTACATTCCAGAAGTTCTACATTTAAACTTCGGAATTCCTTTTGACAGTCGTTGTATTGCCAAGAGTGAGACTGACGGATGACAGAAGAAAGACGACAACAGTCTTCACCATGTACAGAACTGTTGGTGTCCAGCTACCTAGAAAGACTGCGTTAAAATGTGTCTGTAAGTGTAGGGCTTTTCAGGCAGTGCTCTGAAAAAGTAAAGCTGCAAGCACAAGAGTTGTGAATGAAGAGGAATGTTTGTGCTACAGAGCTTTGAATATTTGTGTAATAACAATTCTGAAAAAAAAAATGGCCCTTGAAGTTTTGAAACAGCCAAGATTCTTTTCATCACCAGAAAAGAACTGGATGACTTGATGTCTCCACAGGATGCGAACCTACATGTGTGCCCCATCCCACAGCAATAATAAAATCAATGATGATGATGATGATGATGGTGATGATGATGAAGATAACTGTCTTAGGGTTTCACTGCTGTGCACAGACACCATGACCAAGGCAACTCTTATAAGGACAACATTTAATTGGGGCTGGCTTACAGATTCAGAGGTTCAGTCCAGTATCATCAAGGTGGGAAGGGAGCATGGCAGCATCCAGGCAGGCATGGTGCAGGAGGAGCTGAGAGGTCTACATCTTCATCTGCAGGCCTCTAAGAGAAGACTTGATCCCAGGCAGCTAGGACTAGGGTCTTAAAGCCCACGCCCACAGTGACATACCTACTCCAACAAGGGCACAACTCCTAAGAGTGCCACTCCCTGGTCCAAGAATATACAAACCATCACAATAACTTAAAAACTAGATCCATAAAAACAACTCAATTGGCAAAGTGCAGGCATGCAAGAATGAGATCTGGAAGTCCCTCTCCATAACCTACATAAGAGAGCCAGGAATGGTGATTCACACTTGTAATCCCTGTGTTGGGGGAGAAGAGACAGGTACATCCCCTGGTTTCTCTGGCCAGTTAGACTAGATTCGCCCAGTGAGAGACCTTGTTTCCAAAACACAAGGCAGGGGTGTCCTGAGGAATAAAACTCAAGGTTGTGTGTACCTATATCTTCACTTACAGAATGTACCTACATGCATGAGCATAGCCATGAATACACACAAGATGGAGAAGCATGACCCAGTCGGAAGGTGGAGGCAAGAGGATAAAGAGGTCAAGCCAGCCTTGTCAACAAGGGAGGTTAAAGGCCAAGGGGCTATGAGAGATGCTGCTTCAACAAACCAAGAGAGAAAGGGAGGAAGGAAGGAATGAAGGAAGGGAGGGAGGGAGGGAGGGAGGGAGGGAGGGAGGGAGGGAGAGAGGGAGGAAGGGAGGAAGGAAGGAAGGGAGGGAGGAAGGGAGGAAAGGAGGGAGGGAGGGAAGGAGGGAGGGAGGAAAGGAGGGAAGGAGGGAGAGAAAGAGAGAGGGAGGGGGATGAAAGAAAAAAGAAGAAAGGAGGTAAAAGAAGGGAACTATCAAGAGATGTATCAATTTTAGTGAATTCCTAAAATTATTGGCCTACATTTAATATGATATGTGTACAGAAGAATTGCTGGAACAGTTAATATTTGTACATAATGAAAGACTTCAGCCAGAAATAAAAGTACATCTTATACAACTTTTAGTTGGTTTGCAAAAGGGAAAAAGCAATAACCGATCTTGTAAAATTAAGTCTCATGGTTGGTCCCAGTCGTTATGCCTCTTACTGTAGCGACTCAGGATTCAGAGGCAAGAGGATCACTTTGGTCAGGGAGATCAAGGATGGCCTGGCTAACAAACTAAGACCTCATCTTAACAGAGAAGGAAAACCACTGGCAATATGGTTCAGTGACTAAACGAGATTGCAGCCAATCCCAAAGGCCTGTTAGATCTTCAGGAGAGAACCGACTCTTGCCTCTTGGCAGAGAGAGAGAGAGAGAGAGAGAGAGAGAGAGAGAGAGAGAGAGAGAGAGAGAGAGAGAGAGAATGGGAAAAAGAGAGGGAAATGAATAAAATCAGAAGTTCTCATTAGTTTGGAGAGAGTAGTCCTTACTCTGAAGTTCATGGTATCTGCTATTACCATTTGTTCTTATTCTTATTCTTTTTTATTTCATTGCAGAGTCAGGTAAATCTAGTTCCCAACTGTCAAAGTCTCTTGCTTGTACCAGCTGATCTGGCATTCTCGAGTTGCTGCAAGCTCCCGTGACATCTGTTTGAAGACATGCTTTTTCTACAGCATCCTCATGGTTGCAAAGCACTCAGGGCTTACAGCCTATGTCTTCTACACTACCATACTCTAGCAGAGGATTCTGCTCTGTCACATGCAGCATGAAGACTTTAAGTTCATATGATTCCGCTTCTCTTAGCTTCTGGGCTTTTGATATAGAAAGAGTTGCAGCTGTGGAGCAGAGTTAGATGGCAGATACAGAGCACTGGAAAATGAGTTTCCTTCCCTGAATGTCACCTTTGAAAACACCTTCAGAGATTTGAATTCACAAAGACATGAAAAAAATGTTTTGAAGTTACTTGTGTATAGGTGGTAATTGAGGTGGTGAAGAAATTCACATAGACCAAGTAGGGTAGTGAGAAAGAAACTGAAAAAGATGGAATTCTGAAGCTCATAAAAGGAGAGGCTCCAGGAAAGAGAAATAAAACCTACAAAGGTTGAGATAAGCAATGTTATAAGAAGAATTAAAGGGAATGTGCAACATTGTGAGAACGAAAAATAGGAAGAAATTTAGGGATTAGAAGTTTAGGAGAGGCTGATCTATCATTTTCAGATACAAGGCTCTTAAAGTAGTCTATGTCTATATGTAATTATCTATTATTTATCTATTTATTATCTATGTATAGTCTACCTACAAACTTATATTCCTAACTTATAGAGGTAAGTTTTCCTAATCTATAGACTAGGAATCTATAAAAACAAATGAACAATTATCTATGGGTGCTCCTCAAGGAATGAATTGTGAGACTGATGGCCAAGGTACAAATTAGAAATTGTATTCAGCATTGAAACGCTGAAACTTATCAAACAGATAAGTTCTCAGGTTGAGATCCATGAGAGCAATATTTTATACTTTTGAAATACATCTATGCTTATTATTTTGGCCAACTAGAGTAGATATAATTGTCAAAAACATTCTTGTAACTTAAGAGTACACTATGGTGGATCCGCACAATTTCATCACTACTTCACATGAAAATAAAATGAAATTTAGCCTGGTGATGTCACCTGACTTTGTCCAGGGTTGGGAGTTACGGGCGGGAAGGAAGGGAAGGGACTCTAAGACTATAAATCTTAGCTGTAGCTTTAATTGGAGTACATCCAGGATGCTTTCCTACAGATTATGTAAATGAAGGGTGAGGAGTCAAAAAACAGAGTTGGGCATTTATGCTTTACAAGGAAATTTGTTTATTTCAATATCAAAATATAAAATTAAAATCTTTACAGAAAGTAACTAATATAAATGATTGTGCTGTGATTGTATACATTCCCTGGAGACTAATTTTGTCAGATGTAAGAAAACTGTCTTGCCTATTTTTAAAGAGTCAAATCACATTTCTGTACTTTTAAGTTTAGTGTATCTTAGCAACCCACCAAATAGAATATGCATTCCTAAGAACAAGACAAGATTCACACTTCACGGTGCTGTGTTTATAGCAATGTTAACAGCCAAGATTTGCTGTAACTTTATCTGGATTAGAGAGTATCCCCGTGATATAGGAAAGACACTTAATTGTGATGTATTTCTTAGAGAAAAGAGTCCTTGGGGAATTCTTTGGTTTATCGAATCTCCTAGCACTTCAGAGAGATGAATCAGAGTTATCGCCACAGAATCTGAAACACATTATAAATTCTAAACAGGCATTTGTAGCAATGAGGGTGCTTATGATACTTCTTAGAGTGACGGTTTGTACGGAAATCGAATATCCTGGGAATGCTCATTTTACAATTACAAATCAATTTATACTGAGCATCTGTCATGACCATGTGCCATGTAAAGAATTAAGAGATGCATTAAAAGTGGCTGTTTGGGGCTTTGATGAGCTAGGGTTCTAAGGGAAGAAAACTAGCAATCAATAATTATTCAATGAAATGACAGAAATATTGTAAGATGTCTCAGGACTGCAGTACATAGTAATGTAAGAAACAACTCTTTATCAGAGAATGCATGTCCTTTAATCTGTACTATAGAACTCATTAACCTTAATATGTAAGAGTAAAAAAAAAATGGCCCTACACTTATTTTCAGTTGTACTTAAATGGCATTTGAATATTTTTTTCTTATAGAATTTACTCACAGAATTATCAATACTATGCTAGTGTTTTTTAAAAGCATATTTTACTTTGGTTGTAAAATGTGTCAAATTATTATAAAAATTGCATTTATTTGGGCTAGTGAGATGCTTCTGTGGGCAAATAAATGTAATGCCACAAAATCTGGTTGCTTTAGTTCTATCACCTGGAGGAAGAAGTCCTCCCTGGACTGCAAAAGCATAGAGCAGTTGGTACACACTCACACACACAAACACACACACACACACATACATAAACATACAATCAATCAATCAATCAATGTCATAAAACCATGCTGACTGAAAAAGCAAAACAAATTATCTACATTGAAAGTCTATTTAATTCTAAGCTCTGACTCCTGCAGAAGTTTAATTGGCTTCTATCTACTGTGCTTCAGATACTGTCCCAGTCACCTTGATGAACACACTGTAGCTAGACTTGCCTTCAGAGTCAGAATTCAATTTTTTTTTGTTGTTGTTGTTGCTGTTTTAAAACTCTGAGAATTATTAGCCATTGACCAAAACAGGACATATCTTTTCAATATTTTATCATATTTAATTCAAAAGTCTCACATGTTCTCAAAAAGTCCTTTGAAGTGTCATTAAAAGAATAAATTATTGACCCCAAAGTATGCATCCTTTATAGTATACTATTTACTTTGTTAGCTATGTAACAAGATGCAGGCGTGCCAGTGGTTAAAAATGTTGGACAGATAGGTTTGATCCATATATCATAGTACAAATTAGCCCAATCCTTGCTCTGTGCTCATAATTATCACAAGTCATGAGCAAGATTAGTCATTGATTTCTCACAGTTTCATTGACTTAACAAGCAATACTGTTCTCTCTGTGACTGCCTATAGGGAATAGCAGAGCTGGCCTTCCAATTAACATTTTGTTCCAATTAATTGTAGCTTTCACATGTACTTAGTTTTTGGTTTGCTTGGACATAGGAAATATATTCAGTGCTTTAACATTTGAAGTGTAGCCACTCACAGTTGGTTTCTGGAGTGGGTGTCTCACTTTTACCAGCTTCCTTCCCTGCAGCTTTTTGTTTAATAGTAAGCAAGGCTGTAGGCAAATAGTTCATTTATTTCCATTTCTTATTCTGTCATGCCCACTGCCTTGGTTCAGGCCATCTTCCTTCAACTGACTGAACTAATCGAGTCATCTTTGTTGAAGCTTCCCTTTGGCATCCAAAGCAAATAAGATATTCACATCAGGTCTATCATGGAACTTTAATTTGAGAAAAGTTTTCATTTGTCTCAGGCCATTTTTGTTTGGACTAGTACTTTTGTCTTGAACATAAATAGAGAAAACAAGTGTTTCAGGTAATGGTCAGTCAGATTTGCTTTAGAAATTTTTTTCCATTTCCCACTGTGCTGATGGCCTGAACAAAGAAAACAGAAAAAAAAATGTCCAAGGGTGCAAGAAGTGGCAACCTCAGAACTGGGAGTGGTTCCTAAGTAAGATGACTCACTACAGCACTGAAGACTCAAGTAGAAACACTGATACTTAGAGTCTCTGCTGAAAGCAGGGGGTTGGGATAGAAGAGGGAATCATGGCTCTGACCAACACAGGCATGAGGGCAAGCATGGAACACTTGCTGAACCAGAGAACAGGATAGTAAGTTCTGTACCTGGGTCCAGCTAACTTAACTAGATCTTTGCATTGCAGAGAACAGTCAAAAGACACAGTGAAATCTGCTGGACCAATAAACTTCATTCTTCATCATACACTGGACTTAGCATGCTGCTAGTATGGGTGTGACTTCTACAGGAAGTGACGCGGTCTAAGCCCTCTTGTTTCCCTCTCACCTTCCTTTGCCTTTAGTTATCTCTCATTCCAGTTTTACTACATGTTAAGAAGATGAAAAATGATCATTATATTTCCTCACAGTAATCCAAATATCTGACATGAAGAATTTTAGGGAGAAATGGTTTATTTTGGCTTACTGTTTCGGAGGGTGAGTCCTTTGATGCTTGTCAAGAGTTGCTTCTCACGAAGATCTTGGTGGCTGAGACTCTGTAGTAGAAGAATTCCTTCTCCATTTTGGAGTTAAGAAATCAAAAGAAAGATAGGAAGAGGTCAAAAGCAAGCTACCTCTAAGGATAGGCACCCAGTGATGTCCTCTCTTTGGGTATATACTCATATCTTAAAGTTTCAACAATCATCCAAAATAGGGCCACCTTCTAGGGACTTAGTTTTGTACATATACACCTAATGGAGACATTTACAATTTTTAATGTTTGGTCAATAAAATTCACTCAAAATTACTACCTCCTACTTTAACATTTACTTTTTAAAGGTACATGTGTGTTCTGGGAATAATTTAACTGATATGCAACAGTGTTGCACGACTTTTCCTAAGGAGATGTGAGCAAATCTCTATTCACTACAGATGGAGTACCAACAATAGACGAAAGAAATGATTCCAACTGTTAATCCTCACTGGTCAAAAATAAGACCATTATCACAATTTAAAGCCAAATTTGAAGCAAGCTTTAATTAAATACTGGCCAGCTACTGAACTATGGGTTCCCAGAAAATGGCTATGAGTAACATCTTGCAAGAGTTGTAAAAGGCAAAATCCAAATCACTGCATTTCCCATTAGAACCAGACAGGGGCAAGCATATATCCTGATGTATTTCCTGCCATGTACCTCCTGCCCACATGTGATCAAGCGCATTCAGTGCAGATGGCTCAAACAAGCATAGACCAGGAATTTATTCTGAACTGCAAATGGAACTCTTAACCTGCGAGGTATTTCTTTCCTGTTTTGGTCTCACACAACAAAACGTAGCTCAGTGAATCCGTGAGTTTATTTGTGTCACTTGCAGGAAAATACATGAAGGACTGCTTACAGAAGCATAGAGACTCAAAAGCAACTGTATCACTAGAAAGTTTATGTCCCCAAAGCATTCAGGTGGCAGTGGGGTTGGTATAGAAGTTCTGTTTAGGGCTGAGCATTCAAGAGTCATTTATGCTTAGCACTCTGACCAGGTATAAGCTTCTGAAGTAACTGCTATCTAATGGAAAGCAAGGTCCTGTGACAAAAGCTTAACACAGCACTAATCTATGAAAATAAATAAATAAATAAAGAAAGAAAGAAAGAAAGAAAGAAAGAAAGAAAGAAAGAAACCTAAACCTAAGTAGAAAGTAATCTAATGAATACAACACACTCATTTATTAAAAGAACAGTAATAACTTATGCAACTTATTCTTTATTAATTCAGGAATATAGGGTTGTTTGCCAGCAACACTGCACTTTTTGGCTCTTGGGTGGCCTTGGCTATTTAACTAGAGTCTAGAAAATTTAGTGAATACCAAAGCTTTCCTAGACATAAGCTTTCAGATTCTTATCTCCCAAACTCAAATAAAGAAACACATGAATTGCAGAGAGGTGAGCTTTTTTTTTTTTTTTTTTTTCTTCTCCTTTTTTATTTTTGATACTTTATGTACATTTCCAATGTTTCCCCTTTTCTGAGTCTCCTCTTTGGATACCCCCTGTCCCCTCCCCAACCCGCCTCTAGGAGGGAATTCCACCTCCCACCCCCCCACCCCACCCCCGTCCACCCATCCCCATATTCCCGCCTTGACATTCCTCTTTACTGAGGCCTCTAACATCCTCAGGCCCAAGGGCCTTTCTTCTCTCCCTGATGGTCATCGAGGTCATCCTCTG
>CM052713.1:62681288-62719085 GCA_028551405.1 Uromys caudimaculatus | reverse complement strand
GGATTCACTTCGTGTGGCTCTTAACAACCACTAGGCCCAGGTCCAGGGAATCAGAGCCCTTCTTAAGACCTTCATGGGTGCCACCAGTACACACACACACACACACACACACACACACACACACACACACACACAAGCATACACACATGTATGCACAAATAAAAACAAATCCTTGGGCTGGAGAGATGACTATGTCTTTGAGAACAAACATTGCTATTCCAAAGGACCAATTTGGTTCTCAAAACCAGTTCAGACAGCTAGAAAATTGTCTGGAACTCTATTTGCAGGGGATCCAATGTCCTATTCTGGCTTCTGAAGGCATTTGTATTCCCCCCCCCCGTGTTTATATTATATACACATGACTAAAAATAAAATAAATCTTTAAAAAAGATAACTGATTTGGGATATTTAAGACACAACACCACTATAGAAGGCCCTTTTCCTGTTGAATAGTTTAATATGAAGTGACTTGAGAATGCCAGGTCTAGCCTTTTCCTTTGAAGTAAGTCATGATTGTTGGGAACTAAACTGTTTTCTCCCTTATTGCTGGTAAATATATCTCCTTTCTGGAAAGTTAGACTCTAAAACAATTATTGGATCAGAACCTACAGTTAGAGGTTAATACCTCTCCCTACTTATTTCTAATGATATCTATGTTACCTGATGAACAGGATATGTAAACGGAAGTCCTGACAGAGTACTTTGTTAGAGTTTCTGGGTGTCCAAGAGATAAAAGTATGTATTCCCCTCCTTCTGAAATTATGCATGATTTAAGTCCACTACCAGGTACATTTCTGTAAAATCTTAAGAATGCAATGCTGAAGTAGGCATGATAGCTGAGTTGTAATGTTTCACTTCTTATCCCTGATAAATGGAGTATATGATTCCCACGACTCCCCAAATACCAATTCCAACAAAGTACCTTGAGCCAAACTGACGTGCATGGTGTTTCCGCTTAGTGCTAATCTTACATACCCAACACAAACTTTTCCCTTAGGACTGAAGGTTAAATATAGCATTTTTAAATCTTAAATGATCCCATATGGCTATGGTAAGTTAACAGATATAAATTCATAATGATTCATAATAAAATTTTAAAGTCCTAAACATTGTTAGAAGTCAGTGATAGGCTATTGTTGTAAAATTACATGGACGGGCATTTCAATAAAAGTCAAGAGTGGATTGATGATCTATACTATAAGAGAGCAAATTTGTAAACATCAGCCAGATGAATTTAAGTGTGGTTTTTCTTAATGGTTCTCGATGGGAATAAAGACATCCTCTCATGAGGAATGCAGCATCCCAGGAATGTAGAACGTGGCTTCCCAAAGATGGCTTGGCCTGTAGAGAGCATGGGGTCAAAGTAGGAGCGTTCTTCATCCTTTCCCTAGAGGACAGGAAATGGAAAGTTCATATAATTCCATTTTCAAGGATTTGTTTTAGCTCATTTCTAGAAACTTCCTTGTACAGTCGTGATTTTTTTTATCATGTTGATGCTAAGATAGATTCTCAGGAGTGTTGTACAGGAGGAGCTTATTCACACTATATCTCCCATAGATTGGTCTGTGCAGTTTAACTGCTTATATGATGACTCTGTTTGGGGGAGGAATTTAAACAATAGAAAACCAGGGAAAAAGAAGACATGGAAGGATAAATAGAGCATTAACTACCTACAATTTTTATCTGCACAGCTAGCTAGCTACTTGATTCATGATAAATCAGACTCCCCCTAACATTCACTTCCTAATTTTACAATAAGAGTAATAAGCTATCTTTAGTGATTATTGTCAGGTTCAGTAACAAAAATGTGAGAAAAGGAACTCTAATCTTTAGTCATAGAATTCCGTTAGCCTCGGTCCCTAATTTCTTACTATCTTAATATTTTTAGGTTCACCTTATTAATGCCTATACACACTTTTATCTTTGATTAGTAATTTTGACATTGAATCATTTTCATGTTAGAGATCCACAGGAATAATGTAAAGGGTCACTGAAGATAATTCCACTGTTTCTTTAAAATACTAATTTCAGTGACTGGGAACTTCCCTCAGTAGAAAAAAAAAAATCACTTGTTATTCAAACCTTTTAATCTCAGTTTGGAACCTGAAGAAACTTGGGGCAAGTAGCATGTCTCTGGAATCACAGCACTCCTGTGGTAAGATGGGAGGCAGACACGGACATGACTCAGAAGCTCATAGGCCGGCGGCTGCTGGTATAAATCATACAGCACAGTGGGCAATTCAGGAGACACCCTTCCTCTTCCAGGGTAGAAAATGAGCAGTGACAACTGAACATTGTCCTCTGATGTCCACTTGCATGCCACGGCACATACGGGTTACTCATGCACACAGCATCACACTAAAAATAAATAAAATATTTTTATTATACTACTAACATCACATGCTTGCGTTACACTGTTGAAGTTTGTCTTGGTTCTTTCTCCCAGCCCTAGGCCACCAGAAATAAGACTCAGACACAGAATATATTTATAAATATCTTGGCCATATAGCTAGGCTCTACTCTGACTAGATCATAACTAAAATATCCTATTTATTTTAACCTACCTTCTGCCTACATTCTATATGGCTAGTTACCTGTGTTCAGGTACCATGGATCCATCTCTTCACATCTTCCTGGGTGGATCCCTGGCTTTATCCCTGAATCTTTCCTCCTCCTAGATGTCCCGCTGCCCATTTCCTGCCTAAGCCATAAGGCCATAGGCTTTTTAATTGACAGGTGATATAATCCATACAATATGCAAGATATTCATTCTACATTAGGCATATATGAATAAACCTTTGGACTACTGAGAAAGATTAGCAGGGGCTTAGAAATGTTGGTTATTCCTGTGTCAGGGGGTAGCTAAGGTCAAACTGTAACCGACCTGTGCACGAGCCCACTGCACACTCCCACAGAAGCCTCCCATTAAGCCTTGAAACAGCTTGTCATCCAGTTGGCAGAAATTTTATCCTTTGAGAACAACCAAATTCCACACTGTGGAGGTGTTTTTTAAAATGAGAACTTCCGTTTGATTCTTTCTTTTCCCCCTTGTACACTGAAGAGAGAAGAGAAAAAAATCAACTCTTTAAATGATTCTTACAAGCCTAAGTTTTATAATTGACCTCATTTATATTTAAAGATCTATCATTCAAAGAGCATTTGGAACTATCACACAGCAAAGAAACAATACATCCTCATGACTTCAAGCTGAAAAAAATACACTCCCTCTGCGGACAGAATTAGAATAGTGTCTCTTGTGGCATTATTCTTGGTTTTCAGTGTTTGAATATGAAAGTTCAGTTATCTTCAGTTTCTCTCCAAAAGTGTTTTACTTTTAAATGAAAGACTCAACTAAGCTAAGAGAAATGTAGCTGGCCAGTGTAGAACAGGCAAGAAATCTAACAGACAACCAGTGCATTATTCTCCCCTGTAGACATTTTTAGCTTTTGTTACAACTAGCAATTCTAATTTCTCATCTGAATAGAGTTTTCTGTTTGTGCTTTGACTAGTTAATTTCTACCTACGTTATTCACTTGCACGTACATTTACTTTGATGCTGCTACACTGCCATGAGTGCTCTGAGTAGATACCACTCCCATTACCGTCCAGGTGGTGACCTAACTTGGCTGACTCTGCTTAATGCACCGCACCAAAGGAAGAGTCTTTAAGAACGCTATCTTGAAAACACCCAAGTGTGTATAACTGAATCTCTCTGATTTTCACTGAATGCCTATACTTGCCTATAATTCCAATAAAGCATTTGAAAAAAGTTTTGAATGTTTATAATAGATTTATCAATAAAAATCTAAGAAATCAGTATTAATAAGCCTTTTAAAGCTGATAATTGCACACACACACACACACATATATATATATATTCATGCATATTCACACACATACACCTGCACACAAACATATATTTATTAGTTTTATCAATTTACTTCTGACTCACTTCATTTTATTCAAAAATGAAAATTTTATCTGCCAGTTGCACAGTCAGCCAAAATTACTTCCTTTTAAAAATGTAAAGAAGACCAAAGTCTCAGAATGTTATTAATTTCACAAAGATCATACATAGTTTGGACAAACAGAACTAGGCATCTATGGTTGCCTAATTCTATGACTTTTATTGATTCCAGAGTGTGTGATGCTTTGATATAGACACCAAGCAGAAACCTGTGCCTGCACAAGATACTTTTTAAAGAGACACATAAATATGTAAATACTTATTTGTATTTTATGTGGTAAAGAAGATAAGTTTAATCATAAATGGGAAATGTATGATGGGGCCATGTAGACCATCTGGGAAGAGTTCATTGAGCAACAAGTTTGAAGAAAAAAGAATTTTTTTCTAAGACATAACAGGAAGGAGAGATTCCAAAGGGAAGTAGTTCATGTCATCATTAACAGAATAGTCAAAATCCAGAAATTAAAGATGGAAAGCTCCCACGAACCTAGGAAAGAAGATGCTGTATTAAGTCTTGAAGTCTTGAACATTATGCCAAGAAATTTGTTCTCTACAGTGCATACAATTAGAAGCCATAGGAGGGTTCTTCCTGGTGCAGGTGGTTTTATTGACTTAATAAATGTTTGTATGCCTATTGATACCAGGCATTCGCTGTGTTCAAAACTTATATTGGTCGGATAGCAATAGAAGGTATACCAGAGATGGAAAAGACTGGAGGCTCTTTTAAACTCTTCAAGGAGAGAGAGAGAGAGAGAGAGAGAGAGAGAGAGAGAGAGAGAGAGAGAAGAGGAAGAACGTAATAATAAAGGAAGGAAAAGTATAACTGAAGTAAAGATGAAGAGTAGTTCATATTTGAGTAAGTTATTTCCAGAAGATAAAATAAAAGCAAATATATGAGGTTTTATTCCCATCCTTTACCTGCCAAGTTTCCTAATGTGTCCAGCATCCCAGCTGCTCTCTAAGACACAAACAAGTTTTTCTGGAAAGTAGTAATTACCACCTGGCTTCTTCTAAGTGACCTCCGTAATTACTAGGTCTGGTTGAAGGTGTGTATTTGAATATTTCATGTGGTTTTGTGTTTTTCCTTCCCCTGCTTTTCCAGTCTCTGTCTCTGTCTCTGTTTCTGTCTGTCTCTCTGTCTCTGTCTCTCTCTCTCTCACACACACATACACAGACATTCTAATCACTTTCTTATTACACTTGTGTGCTTAGTTCATGTGTGTGTGTGTGTGTGTGTGTGTGTGTGTGTGTGTGTGTGTATGGTAGACATGCACCATGATGTGCTTATACAGGTCAAAGAACTGTTCAGAGTCAGTTCTCTATTTCCACCAGGTCGGGGAATTGAATTCAAGTCACCAGAGTTGGTGTCAAGGACCTTTACCCACTGAGCCATGTCTCTGGCCCTAATGTTAATTCTATTTTAGTCTTTCAGGTGCTTCCATAGAGTCTTCAGTATATTGCTTGAAGTCTACTTTTAAGAAGCATTATAATACTTCCTGAGAAGTCAGAATGTATCCTGATTGTTGTACTCCAGGTTTTATGGATCAATGGTTAGAACCCTATGATAACTGGCGTGTGGGGTGGGGCGTGTTTCATCATTATTCTTCCAACTATTTCTTCTGCCTGTCTTACTCTTCTTTTGACATCTCCACTGCATACGTTTGTACTTTCATAATTGACATACAGTCCATGGATATTGTGTTGGTGTGTGTGTTTGTGTGTGTAATTTTACCTCAGCTGTATCCAATAAGTACATCAAATGCAATGCATTGTTTAACACAATCACAGCATACACTCAGTCTCTAGTTTTTTTCTATTTTTCTTAGAATTTTTATCTTTATGCTTACACAATCCTTCATAAACTCTCAGCTCCTGTATGATATTTACTACTTTATACATTAGATCCCTTAACATATGGCTCATACTTAGCTATAATTATTATGTACCAACTACACAAAAGAGGGGCATCTAGAAGTGACTGTGGGAAGGGGGGGGAGACATTTTTTACCTTTTGTTCAATTTTTATGTAAGCATGAAATTGATTGAGTAATATAATGAAATGAAAGAGGCTAGTATATCTAAAAAGTTTTAAAACATGGTCTGATGCCGGGCAGTGATGGCGCACACCTTTAATCCCAGAACTTGGGAGGCAGAGGCAGGCGGATTTCTGAGTTCGAGGCCAGCCTGGTCTACAGAGTGAGTTCCAGGACAGTCAGGGGTATACAGAGAAACCCTGTCTAAAAAAGAAAAGAAAATGGTCTGATAATGTTCACATTCTTGCTAGGTCTTCCTTTAATACTAGGTTGTTCTTCAAGTTGCATTTCTTATTTGATTTGCCTGTGCATGATAATTAATTAGGCTCAGAGTCTCTGGTTATGCCCTTAGTTTAACTTGAAACCGTGATCCTCTAGTCTCAATCGAACTTGTGCTGGTAATATATGGATCTGTCGTCAGATCTGGCTTGTGCATATTTTCTTTTTTAAAAAATGGCTGTGCTTGAGACAGAGGGTAAAATTACTTTTTGTAAATATGATTTTGGGAATTAATATGGAAGGAGTAAAGTGGGGAACTAAGGAACTGTATAGTCTTATGATGAGGTCTGAATCATTATTATGCCTTGGCCTCTCACTGTAACCAGCACAAATTCTTCCATTTTCTTCCTTTCCATTTGCAGAAGGCATTATGCTTTGAGCCCTTGATAGTTCCTGTTTCTCGGTCAAAGCTGGATGAGTATTATTGGATATTCCTCTTTTACCAAGCCAGTTAGATTCTGATCAAACTGCAACAAATTAGGCTGTAGTTAAAGAGTTTTGCCCAGGAAAGAAGCTTGTTAAACAGACCAAGGTGCTTTATATATTTCAGAGTGATTCCTTTTTTAATCCTCTGTGTATAAACACAGGAAACCTTTTGCAGTATTGGCTGAAAGGACCTGCTAGATCACCAGGACCTAAAACTCTTAGACCTGTGGAGACCCCACCATGACTGAATCTCTCTAGAGTCTTTATGTCTCATACTTTGTATTGGAAAAGATCTGTTTTAGCTCTTCTTCAAAGGTAATTTTTTCTTTGATTGTGAATAAGAAGTTTGAGGACGATTTCTGATTACACAGACTGAAAGCAGGCTCAGATTGCTAGGCAGGGGAGTAGTCAGGAACAAAAAGTTTAGTCTCCTGTGAGCTGGTGTTTTTGTTTTTGTTTTTGTTTTTTCTTTTTTTCTTTTAAAGTCAGCTTGGTCTATGCTTTGCTTTTTATCTTTTAGTGAGTTGTTAATGAGTGAGAAGCAACCAACATGTTCCTGGTTCCAAATATGTGTCTTCCTTCTGCCTTAAATATATATATATTTAAATGCGGGTGTTGCTTTCTGCCATATAGTCTTCTTGAACTATGATCACCTCACTGATAATGTCTAACAGGCCCTTGACCTTAGCATAACTGATGCCATGTTAGAAGCACAACTCTGACCTTAGCACACAGCACATAGACCTCAACATCTTCCAGAATAGGATCAAAGACCTAATCCATCAAAGACTTAGTCCATAGTTCCAAAACTGTCTTAATTAGGGTTACAATTGCTGAGATGAATCAAGATGATGGAATCAACTTGGGGAGGAAAGGGTTAATTTGATTTATGAGTCCATATCACTTTGTTCATCATCAAAGGAAGTCAGGACAGCAACTCAAGAGGGAGGAACCTAGAGGCAGGCCCTGGTGTAGAGGCCGTGGAAGGCCTTACTGGCTTGCTACCCATGTTCAGCTTGCTTTCATATAGAACCCAGGACTACCAACCCAGAGACAGCACCTTCAACAATGGGCTGGGTCCTCCATCAATCACTGACTAAGAAAATGCCCTACAGACTTGCACACAGCCCACTCCTGTGGAGGCATTTTCTCAGTTGAGGCTCCCTTCTCCAGTGACTCTAGCTCATGTCAAGTTGACATAAAACTAGCCAGGACAGTTTCTAAACATACTAACCTTGCTTTTTGGTTTCTCTAACTGAATTGTGCCAACTAGGATGTGTATTTTTTGCATAAAGGGTAGAGAGTAGAAAGGCTCGGGACTGTATGATTTGGGCAAGTTCCCCATGTACTGCTGGCCAGCAATACAGACTCCCTCTTCTGCTTTTAAAGACTCTGTGTGTTCTCTTGTTCTCTTGTGAATTCTCTTGCAACAATGCTCAGAAGTATGTTGCTAATATTTAGAATTCTCAGGAATATACACTCCACCCAATTATTTGCTCACCCTTTCTCTGCTCACAGAGCACATGCCATCCTCAGGTGCAGTGGTCAACTGTCTGTAGGTAATAAAACCCCACCTCGCTCTTGCTTCTTTGCACTTACAGGTGTGAACACATTGTGTTCAAATACACGGGAGGCCATCAATGACTCTATTAAAGATCAAAATTTTCTTCTTATTTTCATTGATGTGGCAGGGCTGGGACTCTAGGGAGTTGTGATTGTCTCTATTTACTTATAAACTCTACAGATGAGGGGTAGCAATTTTCCTTGTGATCTCAGTTTTTAGTCATGGATCTGAGTAGAGTAATACTTATTTTCAGTTTGTATAGGTGAAGGCAGCAACTTCCAAGCTTCTTACACACATTGTTTAAAACAAGATGCTCTTAAATGATTTGTTTTCAGAGAATATTTCAAATGAGTATTAAGTAGTATCTTAAGAATAAACATTGAAAATTTATTTCCAAATTCTTAATTGTTTGAAGAGAGAAAGACACCACAAATCATTTGTACTTGACTCTCTTCAGTTCTGTGTCTTTTCTTTGTTCTTCTAGAGGTTCACGGTTATCCTTGGCAACCCATTCCATGACAACCACCAAAAAAAAAAAAAAAAAAAAGAAAAGAAAAAAAAAGAAAAAATGCACTGCAGGCCTCGCTTCTTCTCCGGTTTACACTTTGTTACTCACTTGGTATTTAATATTTAAGGCCAAGTCTTTCTTCTACTGTGGATTTAAGTGGAAAAAAATGGAGAGATGACACTACTGTAGGATCTTAAATCCTTCTGGCCATTTAAGGAGGGTGATTTTAGCATGAGAAGTGTTCTGGATTTGCCAAATATTTTGTGGTACTTTCTTTTCCATGCCCATGAATCTGACTTTGTTTTACATGATGCTAGGCACATGTTCAAATATAAATGTCTATAAAACAACATGCTAGCTGATAGAGAATAAGCCTAAAGCAGTCTAACAGGATATTGCCATTTATTCCTTTAATTAATTATGTTAATTAATTAATGTTCTTGTTTGTATGGGGTGTGTGTGTGCATGTGTGCGCGTGTGCGCACGTGCACTCACCATCTAAAGACCACAGAACTATAGTCAGTCTTCTCATTTGACCTTTACATAAATTCCTGGGATCAAATCCTGTACTACAGGCTCGTGTGCTAAGCACTGTTAATAACTGAGCCATCCCATAGGCACTACTGTTCATTCTTTTAACCTCTTAAAGCCACTACAGAAAGGCTACATCAATGACAACTTAGAGTTCACACTAGAATACTGTGTGGCACAAGTTAAATAAATTAAAATATAATGTTTCCAGATGCCATGGTTTGGGAAGATAGACTTGTAGAGACAAAGGGTTATAACAGAGACGGGAGGGAACTGAGAGAGGATGTGGGTTTGCTGGGTGTGGTTGCTCACACATTTAATCCCAGAACTGGAGAGGGAGATGCTGGTAGATCTCTGTGAGTCTGAGAACAACCTAGTCTACGCAGTGAGTTCCAAGCCTGCCATTCTCAACAAAATAATCAGAAAATTAAAGGGAGCATGTGGGGAAAGAGTAATCTGAATATATCTATATACATGTATGAAATCGTTAAATAACAAAATTCATAAAAGAAAGTATGTTTTATTTCTCTGTGTAACACTGAAGTTCTACCTAAGCTATGAGCATAACCAGCCTTTAAATCATTCATTTTACAAGGCATATTAACTTCCAGATGGATGTATGATCTGAAAACAGATGCACTTCCCCCACAAGCTTAGGGCAAAAGAGACATGATGCTTGTCACAGTCTTAGGCATTTCTCCCTGTATTTAGCAATTCGTGGATTTCTTCCCCTCCCCCACCAGGTTCTAAACCTGGTACAATAAAAAAATCTTAAGGTTTACAATCCAGAGATGATGTGAAGCACATACAGATCTGGGGTTAATAGTTTACTGAAGATTGTGTTTGAATATGCAACCATTCATTGTGAAGGAGCCTCTCAGAGACAGAGATGACACATCCTCACTGTCCCTACCACCACATACAGTCCACACCCATCAGCCTTTCTCGACAGGTTCTCATGTCACCCCATGCTGACCTTGACCTCATTATATAGATGGAGGTGACTTTGTCATCTTGATCTTCTTGCCCCCACCTCTCCAGTCCTGGTATCACAGGCATGTGTCACCATGCCGAGCTCAATCATTTCATTCCCATAATATTTGCTTTGTGTGACTTATTTTGGTACTTAATTGTGTTGTCTTTATCATCCTTTAACGTCTTAACAATTTTACTTCAGCTTTATTGGAAATATTGAACAAGGCTCACTTGCTATCCTCTTGTGTTGAGACTATAATTACATCCCTCAATAATCTAGTAAAAAAAAAAATGTTATGCCTGAACTTAATATTCAGGAAACATAACCCGTTAATTTGAAACCGAAGGTTCAAATATTCCCACACTTTATGAGTATGTACTGCAGCTCAACAGAACTTTATTGACTAATGCCAGGAATTAAAAGAAGTAAGCAGTTTACCATGCCACACAATGTGGAATGCAGTCAGTCTGGTGTCTGGGGATTTGAATCTCCAGCCAAAATAAACCTCTGCTTTAGAGGGTATCTCCTCCTACTCCAGTGGCCTGGGAAACAGGAAACACAAGTTCAAATAACATGGCCTTTCTGTAGCAGAGAAGGAATTGCTTCAGGAAGCTTTCAGCAAGGGACTATTTTTGATGTTTCTACCATCAAAAGAAATTTGGGTCTTACTTTTAGAACAACGATTTGTCAGCAGCTATGCAAATCATCACTGTATAAATGCAAAAGATTATGAAAACCGAATTGTCCTGGCAGCAATAAATGATACTTTTGATCCTTACAAGGGGCAGGGAGAGTATCAAAACGTGTTTAGGGTGGAAGTTATTCAGTTACCTGAGAGGACTCAGTGATAGAACGTAGGCTGCTTACAAAGATGGCAAAAGCTTCAATGCCCATTTATACACTTGGGTAACCTAATACTCTACTGAGAGTGATATCCCTGGGAAGAAGTATCAGCTGAATATGCCCATTCACAGAGGAGAGTGGGGAGCAGTTTGCCTTCTTTAAAGTCAGTTGACTATAAAGCTATCTTTACAGCAACACAGAGCCTAACGTTTTACTAAACAACTGGTCACTACAGTCTAGCTAAGTTGACATAAAATTAACTACTTTGGGACCTGTTAGATGGCTCAGTGAGGAAAGATGCCAACCACCAACTTCTTACATCAGGATTCTATCCCTGGACGCACATGGTGATAAGAGAGCACCGATTCATGCTGCTTGCCCACTTACCTTCATGCATGTGCTATGGAATGTGTTTGTAGCCATACATTCAAATACACATGCACACACAAACACATTAATACATTTAAGTATAATAAAGTGAAGTTAACTGCTGCAGAAGATTATGAGGGAAAGAACACATTATATCTAATTTGGTTTCATTTTCTCTCTCTTTTTTTCTATGTGGTTTGTTCTATTAAACAATTTTCTATCTATCTATCTATCTATCTATCTATCTATCTATCTATCTATCTATCTCCTACCTACCTACCTACCTACTTATCTGTCTACCTGTATTTTTCTCTTTTTATTGGATGTTTTCTTTATTTACATTTCAAATGTTATTCCCTTTCCCAGTTTCCTCCCCAGAAATCCCCTATCCCATTTCCCCTCCCCCTGCCTCAATGAGGGTTCTCCGTCACCCACCCACCCACTCCTGCCTTCCCATCCTGGCATTCCCCTACACTAGGGCATCAAGCCTTTACAGGACCAAGGGGCTCTCCTCCCATTGATGCCCGACAAGGCCATCCTCTGCTACATATGCGGCTGGAGCTATGGGCCCCTCTTTGGTTGATGGTTCAGTCCCTGGGAGCTCTGGGGAATCTGGTTGGTTGATATTGCTGTTCTTCCTATAGGGTTGCAAACTCCTTCAGCTCCTTCAGTCCTTTCTCTAACTCCTCCATTGGGGACCCCGCACTCAGTCCAATAGTTGGCTGTGAGCATCCGCTATTGTATTTGTCAGATTCTTGCAGATACTCACTGGAGGAAATATGGAGACAAAGTGTGGAGCAGAGACGGAAGGAAAGGCCATCCAGAGACTGCCCCACCTGGGGATGCATCCTGTACACAGTCGCCAAACCTGGACACTATTGCTGATGCCAGGAAGTGTTTGCTGACAGGAGCCTGATATAGCTGTCTCCTGTCTACCTTGGGTAGTCCAGGTTGATTTTGAACTCATTATGTAATAGAGGGTAACTTTGAACTTCAGAACCTCCTGCCTCCATCCCCCATTGTACATCGCCACTCTTCTTTATGTGGTACAGGAGATGAAAACTTGGGTGTCCGTAGTGGTCTTGGCCAAATGCTGCTTATATTCTAATGTTAATTTGGGGGCCCAAAACTGCTTGTGTCCACACATCGCTTCCGGGAACCTGCCCACAGTCGGCTCTGATTGGTAAATAGAAATACCAGCAGCCAATAGCTAGGAAGGACAGACAGAGGCGGGTTTTTGGGGTTTCCTGGGCTTGGGACCTGGACAGAGCTACTTAAGACATAGTAAAATATAAAGGCTGTGTGTGTGTGTGTGTGTGTGTGTGTGTGTGTGTGTGTGTGTGTGTGTGTGTGTGTATTTAATTAGGGAACATGAAGTATTGAGGCAGGTAGTGGACCTGGTGCAGGGATTTATCAATTAAAATAATTAATTCAACAGACAACTCGTAGACAAGGCAAGTATCCTACCAATTGAGATGTATTCTACAGCCGTTAAAAAACAAAAACGAAAACATTTTGTTTTCTTTATTGTGGTCATTGTTACTTGACATTGCTCAACATTTGAAATCGTCCGGAATATTATAGACCTAGAATTATAGTCCTTTGCAGTATAAAATACAGTTAAGACAAACCTCACCACAGGAGAGTCTTGAGGACAGTCAGTCATTTTGCTCCAGCATGTCAGCGTCTGGTGGCTGATGCTTTGCTTAGTCATTTAATGCATAGGCCCACATAAAAAACAGTGTAAAGAACAGAGTAGACAAGCTGTAATTAAAATTTCACCAATAAGAGTTGTACTCTCTAAAATGAGAGAGTAAGAACGCTTTGTTCTGACATATTGAAAACTCAGAAAATAAACCTGAATTAAACAGGAAGACATTTGGGATATTTGAAGCTGAGTAGCAGATTATAAATTTTCGTACTGCTATGTGATGCAAGTCACTTCTGCTGCTTAGCACATTCTACTTAGGGCTACATCAACAATTGATGCATTAAAACCTTAGGGGAAAAAAGCATCCCTGTCTCTCAAAAACTCAAATGTTACCAAATATTTATGCATAATCCAGATATTCTTTTGCCTTCTGTGACTTGACAATTCATATGTTACTCAGAATTTTGGTTCCCCCCCCCCCTTTTGGGGGGAAAAAGTTGCTCCTGTAAGCAATTTACACAATTTTGCCTAGTCACAGAAGCAGGTCCTTAGGGGAGGTCGTCACATCACATCCAGTAAAAAGTAGAGAGAAAGAGACCTGCGAATGCTCATCTTCAGTCTGCTTTCTCTATTCACATGGTCCAGGGCCCCAGATCAGGGAACCTGCCTCCCTGTTTCCAGGCTGATCTTCCCATGTCAAAGAGGGCAATCAAGACAGTTTCCCACAGGCTGGCTCATGGGCTGTGTTAATCTAGACTACCTTTCACTGAGAGTCTCTTAGCACGTTATTCTAGGTCATATCATGCTTACAATTAAAATTAATCCTCACAATTGCTCTGAAGGCAGATTTTATGCTGGAGAAATTTTGTTAAACCCGATCAGAATACAAACTCTAGGGCCTGTCCTAGTTTGTTTTCTGTTGCTATGATAAGACACTGCTGAGAACCAACTTGGGGAGAAAAGAGTTTATTTCATTTTACAATTCCTGATCACAGTCCAGAGTGGAGGGAATTCAGGGCCTGACCTCAAATACAGGAACCTGGAGTCAGGAACTGAAGCAAAGCCCACGGAGGAACACTGTTTAGTGGTTTGCTCCCATGTTTTGTTCGGTGTGCTTTCTTATACAACCCAGGACCACTGCCCTAGAGGCGGCATTGCCCACACCAATCACTGATCAATACCCCCCAGACTTACCTATCAATCACATGAAGCCATTTTCTTTGTTGAAGTTCCCACTTTCTAGATGATCCTGGTTTGCTTGTGTCAAATTGACAAAAGCCTAACCATCACAGAGCCCCCAACCAGCAAACAGTGCCTGGGTTCCATCTTTATCTCTGGGATGCTGTCAAAAGTGCTAAGGAAATCAGCATCTCAGCCACTCGTATCTGCAGAGTAAAATTGCCTACCAAGCTGCTCACTTATGGACATTCCTCTTTTTCCAGATCTTGACCTGATACATGCTTACTAGTCTGAGCTTTTCAAATCATTAAGACAATTAATGGCTTTGATATCTTCTTAGCATCCTCTCTTGCTCTAAATATAAGTGTTATAGTACATAAACCAGATAGTCTTCTATCTGCTGTGACCTGATAATTCACACGTCACTCAGAATTTTTTTTTGGATCTGCAATATATATTTAATGCTAGAGACACAGTAAGCTGTCTCACATTTGTTAGGTCATTTGAAGGTTACACAGCATGCTACTACATTTTTATCACTCCCTGAGTTCCATATATGCTTTTGAACGTTATCTTAATGCAAAGTGATTCACAGGGACAATTTTAACTGGTACATAGGCTGGTTTAACCTTCCTATTTTAACATGAATCAAATATTAATAGTTATGTAAAAACTTTAAACTCATGATCTCACAAGTAGAATCATAGTAGTATAGACTTCAACAAAGATGGGTGGTTTTATCAGTGTGATGAGAACTTCTGGAGCTACTTGGCCAGATAGAACAGAGTTGTAGCTTAGATCAGCCAGCGTCAGGCATCTCAGCCAGCTGCAAATGGGTAAAGGAATCCAGCCCTGATCAGCCAGAATCAGCTTCAGCCGATCCACTGATACACCTGCAAAGACCAGAGAGGTTTTCTTTATTTGTATTATCGTAGTATTAGAACATAAATGTGGAGAGGAACCAAGCAAGTGGGAACTGTAGATGCTTTATTGATTATTGCCTTTGATATCTTAGTAAGTATTCCACGTCAGGGCACATTGCAGTACCAATCCCAAGTCAGGTTGTAAGAGAAAAGACAGATGGAAGCCACTTGTTATCCCCTATCCTTCCAGTAGGTGAACTCGAGAGTCTACTTGTTCTTTTCCTGTTGAATTCTCTTCCTTTACCTTTCTCCTTACGCTTCTATTGTGAAGCAGTGAAGAAGTGGAAGAGGCTGAAGGGTGAGGTGCAAAAGGAGAAGACAGTCTTTAGAATTGCTTTAATAAATACTAGTTCATCTCTCTACTGGCTAGTTTTGTGTGTCAACTTGACACAAGCTGGAGTTATCACAGAGAAAGGAGCTTCAGTTGAAAAAATGCCTCCATGAGATTCAGCGGTAAGGCATTTTCTCAATTAGTGATCAAGGGGGGAGGGCCCATTGTGAGTGGTACCATTTGTAGGCTGGTAGTCTTGGGCTCTATAAGAAAGCGAGCTGAGCAAGCTGGGGAAAGGAAGCAAGCTAGTAAGGAGCATCCCTCCATGGCCTCTGCATCAGCTCCTGCTTCCTGCCCTGCTTGAGTTCCAGTCCTGACTTCCTTTCCTGATGAACAGCAGCATGGAAGTGTAAGCTCAATAAACTCTTTCTTCCCCAACTTGTTTCTTGGTCATGATGTTCGTGCAGGAATAGAAACCCTGACTAAGACAATCTCTTTAGCTGTTTAAAAGTAAGAAGCCAGCATTGAACTTCAAATGCATTCTGCTTCTAAGGAAGATCTGAACCTTGGCTTCTCTCTTTAACTAGAATAGTTTCCTGGAAGAAAGAGTTCATCTGCTTTCCAGTGTGCCACATTGAAGGATAGGAACATTACATCAGAGTCCTGTTGTCGCACTGCTCAAACCGTAGTCAAGTATACCCCTGGAGAACCTTAGCGTCCTCTACTATGCGTGCGTAATCGTTTTGTAACTACTTCAGTATGAAATGTTGTACAGACACCACCTGATGGAAATGCCTGTGCAAACCCAGGAATGGGCATCACGGCGCCTTGTTGTGTCTTAGGAGGGGAGCAACCACAGATTCCCAGCTTGGGGCTGACTGACAGTTCTCTAAGCACAATTAAACGCAATGACTGAAGTCACTCCCAAGGTTTTGCGTAATTGGAGGAATACAGTTTGCATGTGAAATGTCCCTCATAAGCTCATATATTGACCCCTTCGATGTAATCTGGTGGGGTGGTTTTCAGAAGTTCTAGGAGGTTTAGGAGGTGGAGGCTACTGGGGGAAGTAGATTACTAAGAAATGCCCTCGACAGTTGTTACCCTTGGACTGTGGATTATTAACAACAAACACAAAATCTATGAAGATGAAGTGGGGGCCACTGTTGAGAGCTTGAGAGAGGTAGTGTTAGGTAAATAAGATCAATATACATTATGTATGGAAATTTTAATGATTAAAACATATATAAATGATGAACAAAAACGTCATACAAATTTATTTATAATAAGTATAGTATAACATTGGAGACTTAGACAATGAAACCCTAAATCATTGCTTGAGGGTTTTATCATCTTCAAGACAAAAGGATGAAGAGAAGATGAGAGTGACTTTCTAGTTCCTGTCCTTTGCCCAAGTACCAGGGTGACATATTTTGGAATCTTGGACCTTTTAGTCACGTGTTGCATTACATCTGCCCAGGTCCCTATTTTCTTAATGAACAGCAGTGTATTTGAAGGCAGGATTGTATCTGATTTGCTGTGTGTGTAACAAAATTCAACCTGTATTCCTAAAGAAGCTGAAAGTTCATCCAATTCACTGTTACTGGAAAATGTGGGGTCCCTTCATGGGTGTCAGATGATATCAGAGAATTAAGAACCCCTTCTTGGGTTCTTGGTCTCATTCATAAAATAATGTAAGGATGGATTCAGAAGCTTGAGGATAATTTTATTAGAGTTTTTTTTTTTTTTTTTTTTTTTTTAAGATCCCAAATGAAGCAAACTGTAAATCTCAGTGGACGCTCAAAGAAGAAGAGTAGAGGACAGAAGGAACAAAATCCTCTCTCTTTGAATTATTGTCATGGAGCAGACCACCTGGCAGCAGGCAGCCGCATGCAACAAATAAGCAATTTATGGAAATTAGTACAAAATTCATAATTGCCGTATTCAACTTCTTTTCATGTTTTAAAAATTTTATAGCCCCCAACACGAACATTTAACATTCATTTTATCACTCATAAAGGGCTGGGCTAAATCCATTTATGGACTCCTGAGACAGGAACTAAGAGAAGTAAACTTTCCCCTCCCATGTGCTAACACTCTTGGACACCAGATGGCAGTGGTAGTCCATGAGATCTACAGTGATTTTTTTTTTCCCCTTTTCCTCAATGTGGAAGAGTTTCTTGAAGAAAGTTGAAGAGACATTTAAAAAATAAAGATAAATCACCAAAGCATGAAGTGAATAATTAAATAGCTAAGATCCCGCCGCCTGATCTAGGAGAAATTTTGCTTTGCTTACTGGGGCTGGCTGATTTCCTTCAGCTTGCACCAACATGTTGATTTTAGGCACATTGCTATCTGTCTTAAAGATTTTATTTTCAAATCTGTAAATACAATAACAACATGGCATAACCATACAATGTTGTAAATAAGATGGTATGTGTAAATGATATAGAATAAGTGATTCTTAATCGGCACTAATAATAAAGTAAGTTGATGGTTAGGTTGACAGCGTTGGCAAACGTGAAAGAGTTTAAATGAAAGGGTTTGGCTTTGACTTTAAAGATGGACAGAGAAAAAGAAGTGCAAAGGGCAGATGAGGGGGATACCTAAAAAGGAAATGTTGCAAAAGAAGTAATGATGTGGCTTGCCCAAGTACCTCACCCCCAAGCCATGAAAACATGCCTGGCAGCTTGAGCAGACGACATCACAGGATGGGCCCAACGAAGAGTCATGACCTCCCAGTGGTCAGTTTTCATGCCTTAAAATTGTGTGTGTGTGTCTGTGCGTGCGCCCCTGTGTATGTTGAGACCAGAGGTCAAGGCCCAATGTTCTTAATATATCTCCACTTTAGGTTCCTGAAGCAGGGTCTCTGTGAACCCGGAGCTCAGAAACTTGGCTCTCCTGGCTGGCCAGCAGCAGCACGGAGCCTCCTGTCTTGGCCTCCAGAGCACTGGGGTTGCATACAGTTGCATGCCACTGGGCTCAGTTTTTATGTGTATGCTGAAGAGCCATACTTGGGCTCTTGTGCTTGAGCAAAAAGCACTTTACTGGCTGAGCCATTTCAGTAGCCCCTCTCTGTCATCTTTTATATCATAACTCCCACACTTGCAGAAGCAAAGCAAATGCATTCAAGTGCTTGTCCATATAGTAACTACGATTACAGGTTGCTTTGTTTCATGTTTGTAGAATTGTAAAGAAGTCTGTGAAGAACCCCTGGAAATTAAAGTTTGGTTTAAATTCCCTGGATTTGAGCTCTCTTAGAATTGTCTAGAACATACTGATCTAGTGAACCTCTGCTTCTTTTTGTGTTAATGTCACAGATTATGACAATTTAAAATTTTTATGCAATCATATAGAGTGGCTCACAGCTGTGTGCCCAACACTTGGAAATGAAGGCAGGGGGATTAGGAGGTAAAGCTAACCCAAAATACTGGACAATAATAATAACAACAAATAAACAAACACTTGGATCCAAACTTGAGTATTGTCTTCAATTGTCTTCAATCTTCTTCTTCTTTTTTTTTTTTTTTGGTTTTTCGAGACAGGGTTTCTCTGTGTAGCCCTGGCTGTCCTGGAACTCACTCTGTAGACCAGGCTGGCCTCGAGCTCAGAAATCTGCCTGCCTCTGCCTCCTGAGTGCTGGGATTAAAGGTGTGCGCCACCGCTGCCCGGCTATTGTCTTCAATCTTTAACAGTTTTTTTAAGCTTCCGTCTTCTGAGAGACAATCCAAGGCATACTGAAGATTAGAAAATACCATATTAGATGGAAAAAGCTGTGAGAATATGCCTTATATTTAAAAAAAAAATTATGAGAAATGAATGTTTCCATAGTAATATCTAAGGATTTTTTAAACAGAAGATTCCAAGAATTATATATTAAAAGAGGTCAAACATCACCTAAGTTGTGTCAGGGCTGGATGACCAATGTCTGGTGATATAGCAAGCAAGGTAAAGGAGGGTCCCAATAGTAACAGGAGAAACATCTGTATGCTTGATTCTCAACCTCTGAGTTAGAACTGGCCTGTTCTAGCATAGGATAGACCAGGTAGGGTACTAGTCCCATCTGTCCAGAAAGATCTGTGCCCAAGAAAGCATGGGCGCTAGGAAGCACATCTACACTTGTCGTTGAAGAGAGCAGAATGCATATATTTGTATACATACATATACATTATATACATACACATTATGTACATATATATGCACATTTTATACATACACACACACACACACACACACACACACACACACACACACACACACACATATATATAAATCTTTTACAAGTGGAAAGGTGAGCCCTTGGAAGACTAACTGCCGTGTTCCAGGCCGTTCAAATTGTTCCCAGTACATCTTGGGTGTCCCTTTGGCGTTCCCTAACACTGTGACTCAAGGTAAACTCCAAAGTAGATTCCAAGTTTTATTTAAAATTCTTACCTTTAAGTAAGGGATGTGTCTCCCCATATAGAGCAGGCCAAGAGGTAAATGAGTTAAAAAGCAAGCAAGCCAAAAATGAAAATCCTTTCCAGGAGTCCAAACTAAGAGAATGTTTTCAGTAGACAGTTTTAGAGACCTGGAGGGACTCCTGGTCTTTTCATGTCTTGTTTATTCAAGAAATGATGTTGGAGATAACGTAAAATGCTCCAACAGGCTATGTTAGTGGTCACCATTCCTGAAAGTCGAGAGGAGAGAATCCTGGAGCGACATCCACGTGTGAAGGAGAAGCCTGTCAGAGCCAAGCACTTAACTGAATTGCTTGCCCTTTCCTGCAGCATTTCTTCCCAGCACAGTAGGACTGTGTTCAGAGGCCTGTTCTTCTGCTCACTCCTGCTGGTCAAAGAGGCCCAGGCTTCTCATTAATTTAATGGGAAGCTGCAAAGTCCGGCCCATTCTCACCACAGAATGCGCCGCGGTCAGCACTCTCTGTCAGTCCGGATTTATTATTGTCTGCTAGCTAAAGTGCTGCTGTTCTGGAACATCCTAAAGAAACTATTCTCCTGTGCACTTTGGAAAGAGTTATTTGCAAAAGAGCAACACATTGGAAATGTCAGACAACAAGAACAGGTTAATGATCTAAAGTTTGTGTTCTCTAAAATAGAAAAAAGCTCTAAGCCACTGAGTCTTTTTTTAAAGGTGGTAGGGTAAGGATCCCTTTTTGCCTTTTACTGATGAAATGCTAATTGGCAGGAACTTACAGAAGACATCTATTGCACTAAACATTTAATGAAATGAAAACTAGAACAGTTTATGTAACTGGATAGTTAACTTCAATCAAAGACGAGGAACACGAGGTCAAGTGGTGGTAAGTCACTGACCACATGGTATACACCCAGTTACTGTTCCCGACTGATAGAACTCAGTTATGCAATTCCTCAACCTGCACAGTGCTTTTGACCATACAGAACTGTTCTTGACTGCAGTTCCTTTGAGAGTCTGAAGGCGTAATCCATGTAGCTTCTATACCTCAGAGTTCTCACTGGGCATGAGGAAGTGTGTGGGAAATGAGGCTTAGGGAATACTTAGCTCACCAAATTCTTCAGCAGAGGCTGCATTTGAAACCACTGTGGTTTGGATCAATAGGGAGGTAGCTCCATTACAATGGAAAAATTCATAGATCTTTTCAAAATGGTAAAGTGAGCACTTGAATTTTAGATCCCTTAAGTAAAAGTAAGAAGAAACACACAAGCCTAAGGCTCCAGGAAGTTACTGAAGGACTCAGGTTGGAGGCCATGGAAAGCACTATTGGGGGGAGGGGCACTCACTCATACGCTGTGCTCACAAAATGTTAAACCTATTTATCCTTGTTTTGAGTCTAAAAGTCAAAGAAAGGGTTGGGTCAGAGGAGGACATGAAGGAAGCAGTCTGGCATCTCAGAGACTCTGAGTTCATTTTGATAAGTGGGTTTTGCTGGGGAGAAAAATCAGTCTCTTACCTATCTCAAGATTCATGTCTTCTTCCATGGGGTATCTCTGGCACAGGGCAGATTAGCAGTACATGCAATAGTATTTGGTAGGGAGGCTCAGGTATGAAAACCTGAAGAAGGGGTAAGTCTGATCATGTTTCTGCTTCAGATGAGAAAGGCATGCAGAATAGGTGGGGCCAAGGGGGATATCCCAGCCACAATAAACCAGAGGCCTTAAAAGCACAAGCTTGCTCAGATTTTCCTCCCTGTCCCTTCTTTAGAGAGAAGGCCAGGGTCTTCCTAGGGGTATTGAGAGGGTACACAGAATGAAAGGTTTATGGCTTGCTTCAGGAGAAGGTCATCTGGGTTTTACAGCGTGCCTTAGGGAAGGAAGTCAGAGAATTCTTTCTAGGTTTTATGACTTCCTTCAGGACAGAAGGGGTCTGGGGAGGTGAGGATGACCTTTCTGCTTTGCTGTTTTCTCAAATGCCAAGGGGCCATTTTGGAAGGAGAATGCCTTGATTCCCTTCAAATGCAAAACTTTAAAAACCTCAGATTAATACCAGTGTCCTCTTTGACTTCCGTGGCAAGAAAACATTTGGATGAGTGCTTCTTCAACATTTCCCTTCACTTCAGAATACCTTGGTCTTGGCAGTTGTCACATCGCAGGAACAACAGATGGACATAGCAGGCCTGTAAAAGCAATGCATATTTAGCAAAGAACGGTTTCTCGATCACATTTAAATCATTCTATCTGTTTTCCCTTGTGCTGTGGTTGGAGGCAAGGTGATTTTCATTTGTCCTGTGATTGTGTTTTCTGCATAGTATTGATCGGGAGCTGACTGCATTCTGAGGAGTGTATGCAGAGAACATAAAATGAGCGATCTTGAGGTTTGTCTGATTGGTATTCCATCATTTTGTCGTGTAAGTGGACATTAAGAAAACATATACTCCGTTGGTCTTTAGAAAGTGATCAGCAGTCTACTCTCTAGTGAATGTAGGCTGCCTCACCCATCTGGGGTTAGTGAAGCTCTGTGAAATAGGACTGAATAAGATACATGGTCCTCAGGGAGCTCACTGTTTAGTACCTGATTACTGAGCGACTACGACAATTTACAGAGCTGACTTCTTAGCTAAGAAAATAAAAGAAAAGTCTGACTGTTTATAGAAGAGTATGCTTGCTCTGTTTACAGAGGAAAAAAAACCAAGCTTCCCTTTGCTGCAGTGTAATCAAGTTTAGTGCAAGAAGTAATCTGGAGTTTACCTGTGGGACACTGGATCACATGTGCACCTTTGCAAAAATTTCAACTTCGTTGAAGAAATCCATTTACCTCCCCCCTCTTCAATCATGTATTCCCTCATGTCACAGCCTAGATGTGTCGACAGGCTAGTAGACTGGTGGATGCTTCAGGAGGGCATCTCCTTTCTCCCAATCTCCATCTTTCCTCACCCATTCTACTTCCTTCCTCTTTGACTCTTCCACATTTTTCCATGTCTTCTTTGTGTATTTGTGTGCATGCGTACACATGTGTCTAAGTGCAGTTACCCATAAGGGGCGGGAGAGGCCAGGGGCTGACACTGTGTTCTTTTCTGTCTTCTTTCCCCCTTACCATTGTTGAAATCACCACCATCATCATCATCATCATCATCATCATCATCATCATCATCATCACCACCACTACCACCACCACAGTTCTGAAGCAGTGTATCTTGCTAAGCCTACTATTTACTGACACAACCAGGCTGGCTGGCCAAAGAACCCATGAGAATTGCCCATCTCAGTCCCCTAGTGCTACAATTACAGGTGCGCATCACTCTGCCCATTTTTTAGGTGGCGACTGGAAATGGAAATCAAGTCTTTCTAAGCACAGGTGACTCTTTAACATTTGTTTTCATATACAGGGGGGAAAGAAGTATATTAACCATGTCAAGGCCATATTCACAAATAAATAAAAATAGATAAAATATTCACAAATAGATAAAAAGAAATGCAAGAGAGAGAGTAGATTAAGCTTATGATAATTTGTAAATTGAAGGCAAAAGCGAACTATTTAGCCCTATAACTTCTCTTCTAGGAGCTGATGCTTTGTATCCTTGGGTTTGAGCCATCCTTAGCGGCAATAATGAGGAAACAAGTAAATTCATTTTTCTGGCTTCTGTGAAACGATGTGCTGAGGGTGAGAAGCAAAGAAGCCTTCAGGGAGAACGAGATATGAGAGGTGGACCTAGAATAAACTGTGGGATGCGTCTAGGTGGGAAGAAATGTCAAGGGATTTTCATGCATCATAAGCAAAACTGAGAAAGCTATGATAAAATATAGGGCATTTTAGGGAGTGCTTTAGATATCAGAGTTGAGTGTCTTACTAACAGGAGTAAATGCATACTCTCTAAAGAAGAGGAGGGAAGAGGTTACAGGGGAGAGCATTTCTAGCAAGGAGGCCCATTGG
This sequence comes from Uromys caudimaculatus, assembly GCA_028551405.1. Taxonomy (NCBI): domain Eukaryota; kingdom Metazoa; phylum Chordata; class Mammalia; order Rodentia; family Muridae; genus Uromys; species Uromys caudimaculatus. Next base: position 62,695,222 of record CM052713.1, on the reverse strand, counting down.
TGTGTTGTGGATGTAGTGAGAGGAGCAAAGACGGGCTGCTTAGCTCATCAGGATAGGGTTAACCATGACCCATAAATTCTTCATATATTTCCTGCTTCTGGCGTGGTCATTGGTCTTGAGGCAGTGAAAAGCATCCAATGTGTCATCTGTCATTGAGCTCTTGGTACCAGAAATGTCAAGGATGCAGATGAAGGCAAGGGGATTTAGAAATAGTTTTTCTCAATCAGCAATACCTTCTGAAAGGTCAGACTTTCTCCTCTAGGAGTGGCTAAAGTTGGTGAAGGAAAGCAAGCCATCAAGTCTGCATATGACACACTGATAGACCAAGACTGTGGAGCAGAAGGCGCCAAAGAAGCCATACGGAGATGTAACATTTTATTGAGGTAATTGGTTAGGTAAAACTTGAGAAATTAGTTTTGTAATATTTTAAGGCTGTGATAAGGTAGCAACAGGAATTCGAGTGTTAAGAATTACAGTTCCGGGGGCTGGAGAGATGGCTCAGTGGTTAAGAGCATCGACTGCTCTTCCGAAGGTCCTGAGTTCAAATCCCAGCAACCACATGGTGGCTCACAACCATCCATAATGAGATCTGATGCCCTCTTCTGGTGTGTCTGAAGACAGCTACAGTGTACTTACATATAGTAATAAATAAATCTTTAAAAAAAAAAAAAAAAAAAAAAAGAATTACAGTTCCACAGTCTAACATGATTGCATCCAATCCCCAGAATCCCCAGAATGTTGGAAGAAAAGAAAGACTACACAGTTACCCTCTGTTCTCCATAGATACAACATCCATGACGACAGCCACTGATATCAACATGGTGGTATGTGTGTTATTAAAAGGAGCACAAAGATTCTTTGAGTGTGAACACAAAAGATAATGTAAAAATTGAACCTGGCAGTCCTTATTATTTGAGGACATTATATAAAAAGCATTTTCCTCTAAGTTAAAAAATCTACTACAACAGAATTGAAAATGCCTAGATTTGGTCGTTTGTAAATCAGTTCCACCGTGCTGGTCTTTCCCATGCATCTTGTGTTTCATGAATTGTGCTTGTTCCTAACAATCTTCAAACATTTACTTAAGATTTTATTGAGGAATCTGTCTTTTCAGTGCAGCAATGCTTCCTGTGCCTTAAGTTCTTGTGAGAAGCTGAGTCTTTTAGAACCTCTCACTGCTTCACTGTCCTGTCTGATCTCTGCTTATTACACACTAGTTAATCATCTTTCTTTAATTCATTTTAAAATCTAATTGAGGAAAATGCCACACTTTGAAAACTTCATTCACTCATTTCTGTTTCAATACATCTTTAAGAATTTCATTACATTTCATTTATTTTGTGTATGTATCTGTGTGCATGTGTGTGTGTGTGTGTGTGTGTGTGTGTGTGTGTGTGTGTGTGTGGTGTGTCTGCATGTGTGTTTGTGTGTGCAGGTATGATTGTTCCGTGGAATTTGGAGGAGTCAGTTTCCTCCACCATGTTAGTCTCAGGAGTGGACTTAGGTTGTCAGAAGACACCTTTACCTGTTGAGGCATCTTTCAATTTTCTTTATTTCTTAACATTCCTAATATTTTAGAAATGTATTTTGATTACAAAGCATTTGTCAGTTAAACTGGTAATAATTGGTGTTCTCAAATCTCAACATTAAGTCTTACAAGGATATTTCCAGTCCTTAGATTACCTCCGGCTTTATTAATATGATACCTTGATGCCAGCTTTAAAATTCCAATATATAGTATGCAAGCATATTAAGAAATTCTAGTTTTAAAAACATCCGGAATTAAGAATTACATTTTGTTAGGCAGGTTCATTTCTGCTTTTCTGCTGCTCATATAATTTCTGTCTACATGTAGCATCAAGAGAATACTATTTTAACAGATGTATTTATTTTCGGTTCTGTGTATGAGGAGGTATCATATGTGCACATGCCCACAAATGCTGCAGAGGCTGAGGGAGTCTGATCTCCTTAGGAACTGGAATCACGTGTGTTTATGTGATGCATGGGTGAGAGACCAGATCTTTTGGGCTCAGACTCCATCTTTGAGAATCTGACCGAAGGTTGAACTAGAGTTAACTAACAAACGGCACCTAGCACCAGTTTCCAGGTTATCCCCCAACAAATCTGTACCTCTAGGTTCCAACCCGCCCCTGACACGTCACTTCCTAACAACCACCAATCTGGAAGAAAGCAGACGTTTAGTTTATGGTTTGGCTCCCAGCACCAGCCAATTACGCTAAAGGCCATAATAGGCCCCCAATCAGATATGTGCCGGCTGGATACCGCCTTCTTACCGCTATAAATGCTTGCCTATAACTGGGCTCAGGGATGCTCCCTCCTGTTCTGCTGTGTCAGAGACGGTGTTGGTGTGGCCCAAGCTTGACCTTGAATAAGAAGACCCTAGAGCAATTGCATCGGAATCGGCTTCTTGGTGGTCTTCTGGGGTTCATGAACGCTTCCTGGCACACCAGGTTCTGGGAGCTAAATACGGTTCTCTGGAAGAGCAGTCCAGGCTCTTAAGCACTTCTCCAAGATGAGTAATACGACGAGAGTTCTGTCTGAGTCCACTGCACTTCTGGGATAGCCCTGCTTGATCATGAAGGGTACATTATCGCCCTAAGATAAGGACCGTTGATTTTCAAGTATTTTGCCTGGAAATTATGTCTGTAAATTCACAAATGCAATTTGCCTATGACTTACTTGGCTGTTTTAAAAACCTGTATTATTAGAGGCCCGAGGAAAAGGCAAAATGCTTGCTGATGCAACTACGGAAACCTACATTCGTATTGCCTCCTACAGGTAAAAGTGATATGTCGTGACATCAGTCTGTAACTTCAGGGCTGATGAGTAGAGATAAACCTAACTGGGACGTTCTGGGCACTTGGTTTACCAGAATAGGACTGTTCTATATTCAGTGGGAGACTCTACCTCAGATATAAGGTGGTAAAAGATGAGGAAGACAGTGAATACCAACCTCTGGTCTCCACATAAGACACACACGTGTACATGCACATTCATCTGTTCAAACACCTGCATGAATTTGTTCAGTTATGTGAATATTTCACACCCCTACCACTCATCCTCCTTCTGCCAAATCACGTCTCTACTATCTTGTGAAAATGACGAAGTATGTCAGGGGATGCTCATCTTTTTACGGCATCTCCAGATGTGCTCCCCCCCACCCCCCGCACGAGTTAGTGTGCACTCATACATAGCTGATCTGAGAGGTTTTATATGTGCAACATACACATCAAGACAATGTACAAAAAGATATGGGACATGCGTTGCTCTTGTTTGATTTCTTTTGCTGTGATAAGCATTGACCAACAGCAATTGGGAAACTGGTTTCTTTGGCTTACACTCAGAGAGCACAGTTCATCACTGAGATTTTCAGAGAAGAAACTCAAGCAGGAACCCAAAGCAGAAATCATGGAGGAAGGAATGTTACTTTCTGGCTCACTCACTGGTTCAGTCACTGACTCATGCTTTGCTAATTTTCTTGTACATCGCAGGATCGCCTGTACAGGGCTGGTGCCCTCTGCCATGGGCTGGACTCTCTTCTATCAATTAACAATCAAGAAAATCTCCCACAGACATGACTACAGGCCATCATCAAGACAATTCCTCAACAGAGGATTTCCCCAAAGATGGCTAGGTTATGTCAAGTTGAAAATTAAGGTTAACCAGAACACACACTATTTTCATATTGATTAAATTGTTTGACTGATATTTGGAATAGCCACTTTAAAAAATCTAATTATTAGAACTAATATATTATTATAATTGGGCGTATTAGTAGATTTTAATTTTTACCTGGATTTGAGAGTAATCTTTTCCTTTTGGAATTTCTTTCCAGTCTTACTGGGATATGATTGATTAAAAAAAAATTGCTTGTATTTAAGTATAATGTATGGTAATTTGTGTCTACATTGTAAATTATTGTCATAGTCAAGGAAATTAACATATCCATCATTTCACGAAGCTTTCTTTTGTTGACAATGGCACTGGGATCCTTACAATCTATTTTGAGAAAATTTGAAGTGTGTGATATGTAATTGTTAACTATGGCCATAACACTATATGTTAGATTTGCAGAATTTACTCATCGTATTGTTAAATGTGTACACCCTTTGACAAATACCACCCCTTTCCTATTCCCTGACTCCTGTTCCCATGAGGTGAATGATTCGTGTCCCATATGCAAGGAAATCATGCAGTATTTGTCTTTGTCTGCCTGGCTTACTTAATTTAGTACACTGCTGTCTAGATTCATCTATGTTGTCGCAAATGACAGGATTCCCTTCTTTTGTAAGGCTCAAAGAGTGTATAGCTAGGTAAGAGTCATACATTTTAATTCCTTTAGCTATTGTATTTTTACTTCATAGTGCTGAGTATTGAACCTAATGACTCACAAATCATGAGCCAGCACTTTCACACTATGCTAGTCCTCCAGTTTCTATTGCATTCACCTGCTTGTGTGTGTCTGTAAGTGTAAGTGTATATGTGCCACAATCCTGGGCTAGAGGTCAGAGGACCACAATGATGACAGTTCTCTCTTTCCATCTCATTTGAGGCAGCATCTCTTGTCCACAAGAATAGCTTATGAGATTTTCCTGTCTCTGTTTCTCATTTTGCCACCTAAGTACTGGAGTTAGACATGCACACTACCTAATCCAAGTTTACATGGGTTCTGGGAATCTGAACACTGGTCTTAATGCTTCCATGGCATGTCTTTTACTTGCTGAGCTATTTCCTCAGCCCTGCATTCATTTCTAAAGATGACTTTCAGTTTGCCTTCTTCTCATTCCCTGGGTTTGTGTTTCTTGTTTTGTTTTCCTTTGAAGAAGACATGTTACCTGGTAATGATGCACCTGGATAGTGTAGCCATCCTCTCTGGCTTTACTCTTGGGAAAGGCATTTTTCTAGTCCCATAATTTTAGACAAGTCAATTCATTTCACTAAACTTTAGGGTTGTCTTCTGTGATAGGATAGCATCAGTCTGTTTTTATAAAGCTATTGTGCACGTTGAGCAGCTTCAGTTAAAACTGTGTGGAGCATGGTAGTTCAAGGTACATATAACCTGTATTGGCCTGTTTTGTGTGTCAACTTGACACAAGTTAGAGACATCAGAGAGAAAGGAGCCTCAGTTGAGTAAATGCCTCCATGAGATCCAGCTGTAAAGCATTTTCTATATTAGTAATCATGGGGGCAGGCTCAGCTCACTGTGGGTAGTGCCATCCCTGGGCTGGTAGTTCTAGGTTCCATAAGAAAGCAGGATAATAGAAACTAGAAACAATCCAGATATCCCTTAACCAAAGAATGGATACAGAAAATGTGGTTCATTTACACAATTGAATACTATACAGCTGTTAAAAAACGAGGACATCATGAATTTTGCAGGCAAGTGGATGGAAATAGAAAATATCATCCTGAGCGACATAACCCAGTCACAAAAAGACAGTTATGGTATGTACTCACTGATAAGTAGATATTAGCCATAAAGTACAGAATACTCATGATACACCCCACAGATCCAAAGAAGTTAAACAAGAAGGAAGGCCCAAGCAAAGATGCTTGAATCACACTTAGAATGGGAAAAAAATAGTCATAAGAGGCAGAGGAAGAGAGGGAATTGGGAGGGAAGAAGATGGCGATGGGGAAGCAGGATCAGGTGCAGAGACAGGAGAGAGGCCAGGTGGGCCAGGAGAGTGAATGGAAATCTGCAGCTCCCTGAGGGTGGGGGTGGGAGAAAATCTCTAGGAAGTACCAGAGGCCTGGGTTAGGGGAGGCTCCCAGGAGTAAACACTAGTGAACTTAGCAAAGATGCCTAACAGTAGGGACATGGAAATTGAAGAGATCACCTCCTGTAGCCAACCAGAACCCCCAGTGGAAGGACAGAGACACCAATCCACCACAAAACTTTTAAGCTAAAATTTGTCCTGTCTGAAAAAAATGGATGCAGGGATGGAGCCGAGACCAAAGAAAAGGCCAACCAATAACCGCCTCAACTCAAAACCCATCCCATTGACAAGCACCAATCCCTGGCATTATTAATGGTACTCTGTTATGCTTGCAGACAGGAGTCTAGGATAACTGTCCTCTGAGAGGCTCCACCCAGTAGTGGACTGAAACAAAAGCAGTTACCCACATCCAACATTGGACACTTATGGAACAGTTGGGGGAAGAATTAAAGGCCCAGAAGTAGATGGGAACAGGAAGACCAAGGGAATCAAACCTGGACCCCTGGGAGCTTTCAGAATCTGAGCCACCAAATAAGAACATACACGGGCTAGAATGAGGTTCCTTCCCCCCATCTCCCCCGGCACATATGTAGCAGACAGGCAGGTTAGTTGTCATGGGTGCCGTGTCTGGTCTCAGCGAGAAAGGACATACCTAATCTGGCAGAGACTTGATGTGTCAGGGTGGGGAAATACCCAGGGGTTCCCACCTCTCAGAGGAGAAAGGAAGGGGTTGGGGAAGGGGCTGGGTGAGGGAGAACCAGGAGGGTAAGCAGTGTTTGGGATGTAAACAAATAAATTAATTAATTCATTTTTTAAAAAAGAAAAAGAAAATTGAACAATCCATGTGCAGCAAGCCAGTTAGCAGCACCCTCTATGGCTTCTGTATCTGCTTGTGGCTCCAGGTTCCTGTCTGAACACAATGGGGAAGTATAAGCCAAATAAGTCCTTTTCTCCCCAACCTGCTTTTTGGTCATGGTGTTTCATCGAAGCAATAGGAGCCCTAAGATATCACCTCTTATTATACTACATTCCTACATAGATTTAGACAGAGATTTTTGTCCCCACCAACTGTCCCTTTTCTTTCTGAAATTCCTCTGAAAGTCTACATTGGTATGTTTGCTATATCTTTCCTTTGTCACACATATGTGCTAACTCAGTTGCATATGATCTTCTAAAAGTCACAGGTTGTATTCCTATGCTCTAAAGACACTTCTCCGTGATCTTTTGATGCACCGAGTGGATGCTGACCTAGAGCCTTTATTTACCTCCTGAAAGTTACCTTCCTCCTCTTTTCTAACACTGCGTCTAGACCTGAAATTAAATATGTCTTCAGATAAGAACAGGCAGGTTTAAGTCTGCTGTAATTAATTTTTACCTGACATTAAACATGTCCTTTAATTTGTAGTCAAATTAAAGTTAAATGAGATTTTCGTGTCTTCTTTTTGTATTTTTGCTACTCTATCTGATAAGGTCATTCTTTTTAGGCTTCTTTTAAAACTTATATTAGATCAGCTAGCATTGTCTACTAAATTTCATTTCTGTCAGTATTTTCTATGGGCTTAGAAGTTTTTTGTAAAAAAATTCATATCTTATTTGTTTTGGGGTCCCAAATCCCATTGCATTCAAAAGTACAATGGTTATAGTCATATTTTCAACTAGCAGAAATTATTTTGCCCTCATACCACACATTTTAAACTGACTGCTTTTATTTAACAGAGAAATGTTCTCAAGTATTTTTGCATATATAGATTATAGAGACATTTTACACTTTTGCCTATTCTTTATTTAGATTTATTTGCCTTGTACCTTATTTATTCATTTACTTTTATAGTATTCTTATTTCCATTACTCTTTATTCTGTATTTAGAATATTCATTTAACATTCATTAATGGATATGTGTTCTTTACACGTGTGTGCACGCACATTCACAAACAGAAAAGGGGGAAGCGAAAGACAGAGAGAGTCTGGTTTGTTCCTTTGCTTTGTTTTGCTTTTAAACAGCGTCCTGCTGTGTAGCCTAGGCTAGCCTGAAACTCACTTTGTATTCCAACCTTTCTGCCTCATTCTTCCCAATGCTAAGATTAAAGATGTGTGCTAACATGTCTAACTCGGGTAACCTTTTGTATCTGACCAGTTTGATTGCCTTCTAGTTCTTGACTAAAGATAGACTTAGACTGTGTTCTTCCTTATAGACATTCCTGGTTGGAGAATGATTGGAAGAATAATTGGAGCGCTTGGAATATGAGATGGTAGGAGAATCTCTAGGGTTGTCTTATCTGAAGCCTATTGTATGTATCTTACCTTATATATATGGATATTTTGCCTACATGCCCATTGGATCCCCTAGTTCTAGGGTTATGGATGTTGAGTGCAAGCCATTCCTTAGGTGCTGGGAGTCAGGCCTGGTCCTCTGAAAGAGCACCGTGTGGTTTTGACCATTGGAGCAGCTCTCTACCTCTTGAAAACTCTGTTACTTTTGATGATGTTTTAGGTTGTTTTCTGCTGTTAAATGAGCATATCTGAGACTGGGTCATATCTAAAGGAATGTGCTTTCTTTGGGCTGAAGGTTTAGAAGACTAACATTTCAAGAACATGGCACCTGTTAGAATATCACGCTCTTCCTCACGGCAGAAAGCAGAACCATGGGCAGGAGAGTTGGCTCGTCAGCTAAGAGTGTTTGTAGCTTGATCATTGAGTGTAGAATTCAGATCACAAATGCTAGGTTGCTTGTCTTACACATGCCTGTAGCCCCAGCTCTAAAGTAGGTAGAACCAAGAGGATTTCTAGGGTTTGCTGGCGTCCAGCCCAGCTGAGAGCTAGAAGAGCTAGAAGATAACTATGCACACTCCTACCCATACATGCACTCACACATGAGGGAGTGGGAGTGCACGTAAGCGCATACACTCGAGTGTGTGCGCACACACACACTTAAATAAATATTTCAAAATGAACTAGAAGATGAAATGCAAGGAATCATATGCAGAAGAAATGACACTCAAAGGTCGTCTCACTGGTAGACTTGCCATGTCCCAGTGAATGGTCCTGTGTGAGTGCATATACTGACGGAACTAATTGGATTGAGTGAATTATCAAACAGACTACGTATAAAGTTAGGAGGGGACATTTTCGGGGGACTCAGTGGGTTAGAGGCAAAAATGGGGAGTGGATATGATCATAGTTCGTTGCACATATATGAATCAAATTCTCAATGTGTAAAAATTATTAATGTGGAAGAGAATGAGAAGTGAGGCAGTGAAGGAAGGGTCCATTTGTCTTTCTGTCTACTGTAGCTTTACACTGAGAAGCTATGGAGTGATGGCGTCTGAAGAGTGGGGTCTGAGTTAAAGACAGGACCACATGAGGGGAGTTTGGCTCCTAGGTCAAGGAGTTTGGTTTGCTGTATGTTGGATTTATATCCCCATTTTCAATAGTGGTGGCCTGCCTGGTTTGAGGCTCTCTGTGGCAGTGGTCATAATCTATCTGGCTTTCTCTGAGATTCAAATTATGGAAAGCCATCCCACTCGGATTAGCTTCAGAACTTCAGCACCCTCTCAGGATGTCATTATGTAAGAAAAATGCCCTGCCCGCATGAAGCTCCATTGCTCTCTGCTTGGATCAGTGTGAATAGTAAGGTCACTGGCTTGGGAGACATTCTGTTGGAAGCCTCCATTTTCTTCTCTGGGTGTTGGAACTAATACAAATTTTCAACAGGTTTTAGAGATTTTTATTTTCCCATTTACTCATGTTTCTCTGTGTCTACCACGTATGTGAACTGTCTCATTAGGCCTAAAGAAGGCATTGGGTATTCTGGAGCTTTGGTTACAGGTGGTGTCTGAGCTGCTCAGTGTGGGTCCTAGGAAGGAGTTGGTTTTGCTGGAAGATCATCGAATGCTATTAACTTCTAAGCTTCCTTTTTAGTCCTCAGATTTTCACCAATTGTGGAATGCCTTTGGCCACTCCACTCTGAACTCAAGGGAAATAAATTTAAATAGAGGAATCAGATTGAAAGTTTGTTATAAACCATTTCACAATGAATAAAATGGTGTCAATTGAACAGAAAATATCAATCTACCAATTTTCAAGTTCCTAAATTCTGCTCTATAGTAAACTTAAATTGATAGTATCTGGGACTTGGAACGTGCATGAGTCTTTTGCCTTGGCTAAGAGATTCTGATCTAGCAGGCTTGTTGTGGGGCCTGGAAATATGCATTTGGCAATGCACATTTATTTATGTAGGCATGGATATACATGTATGCCTGTGAACATGTGAAGACCAATGGCTAACTCAGATGCCTCAGGAGCCACAGCCACACTTGTTTGTTTTTGAAATTCTCTGTCTCTCTCTCTCTGTCTCTCTGTCTCTCTGTCTCTCTCTCTCTGTCTGTCTCTCTCTCTCTCTCATGGAACTTGTGGATTCTACTCTGTGGCTGTCTGGCTAGTTCCAGGTATCTGTCTTTCTGCCTCCCCAGCGCTGAGATTACAATCTCCCACCAGCTTTTTTGGGGGTGCTGGAGACTGAGTTCAGATAATAAACTCAGGACCTCATGCTGGTGTGGCAAGTTCTTTAGTAACAGTTCTCTCCCTATCAAAATAATATCCGTTGTAAGCCTTGTTCTAGGCTCATTTTATGACTAACACAGTTTTTTGAGCCACTGCCTCAATCTAAAAAGTCTAAATCTTTTTGTAAGCATAATATTATTATTTTTGTAGTGCTGGAGGATTGGTTTTTTTTTTTTTTTTTTGAAAGAAAAAATTTCAATTACCATTTTTTTTTCCTTTTAGGATTTCACACATTTTGTGCCACATAGTGCGGCAGCCAGACATGATGGCTGTAGCTGTAGGGTTGAGCTGGGTTGAGTAGGGCATGCTTCAACAGGGCCACAGAAACCCCGTATGGATTTATTGCTGCTGGTCTAAGATATGGAGGAATTAATTCCATCATATGTTGTAATTATGTGGGAAAAGTCTATGGTGGCTTTGAAGAGGACAGGGGGGAATGAATGAGGAAGAATAAACAGGGACAGCCAGAGGTCAGCAAGGGCTTTTGTGAGCAAGGTGTTCCATGCCATGACAGAACGCTTCATAGAAATTGTTAAACAAGAATGCTTGCTCTGTACATGTGTTTTAAGAATCAGATCTATTTCAAAACTTTTGCTGCTGACTTTGTTGACTGGAGTGACAAGCCCAGAAGAGCCAGTTGCCAAAGATTTAGTTGACACAGTCTGGTATAATTTGGAGCTTGGCTATTTAGATTAATACATAATTCAAATGTTCTGATGAGAAATATTCACACATACGAGGGAGTATGATAGTATACAGAAAGAAGATCATTTACAAACTGTTTTTTTAACCTACGATCTCTGCCCTCCAGCTATGAAGCATCTGGTTTTCCCTTTGTGCTGCCAATTCTACAAACTAGAGCAACACGAGAAGAGAGATTAGATGCAAAATTCTAATAGATCCACTCCGATTGAGCTCTGTGTGGCTACCAGAAGGACAGTTGTGGCTTATCTGTTGCAGGCTAAAATGAGCTATCATTGGGGCTAAGACCCATTAAGAGAAAACTAGTTCCTTCTGGTCAAGGGGATAAAATCCTGGCCTGGGTGGAGATCTAACTTGGACAGGTCACTCATCCATTGGGATGAAGGACCACCTAGGAAGGTGAGCTCACCTTAAGCCATGCTAAAGAGACAGGAGGAATGAGCATTTCATTGGTGAGATTCTGTACATTTTCTTATCAGAAGTCTTGCCCTTTTTGGGAGCCCCTATGAGCCAAACCATTAGGTCTGCCCATCTTTGAATCCCTGTGGTTTTTGTTGTTGTTGTTGTTTGTTTGTTTCTGTCTCCTTTATGTGCTGGTCAGAATGGAAGTTTGTCTTTCCTTAGGCTTTGGACTTCCTTACTCTTTCTCTAAATCTCCTGCCCCAGTCCCTGATGTTGCTGACTTTCACTCCTGCTTAACTCAAAGGACTTCCCTTTTCTCCCCTCTCTTCCATTCTTCTGTCGTGGGCATTTGCTAAGATTTAGAGCTTGCCCACCTTGGGGTGTTTTTCTTTGAAGCTTTAGTAAAACTGTCCTTAAGCTGCAGTGTGGGCAGTTCCTAAACTGTTTTTATTTTATTATTATTAATGAGACTAATCATTCCAAGCATAGATCCCAACTTCTCTCATACTATCTGGTATCCATACAGGAACTCCCCAAAATTTCTGGGAGCAATAGAGATGCTTCTGCTCTTCTATCTTAGTTTTTTCTACCAGACTGAAACCGGATGACCCAAATATACCTCACTCCATACTCTGAATCACCAAACTAAAATTGTCAAGGCCCCTAGTTAATTCTGTGCTAAGTAAACAGTGGTGCCAGGGCTCTGAATGGTCTGTGTGATTGTGTAAACTGCAGGCGTTCAGTCGGGGTTACCACTCCATTAGCAACTCTAAATCCCATTGCATCTTCTCTCTAGTCTTCTACCTCACATTCCATGTGTAAGCACAACTTGAGCCTCAAGCAAGAAAAGCATTTAGAAGGTTTAAGGGCTTAGAATTCATTTCAAGATGTAGCAAGTTATCAAGTACATCCCGTAGGTGGATTATTACACTATGAATAACACAAGAATTTAAAACATTTAAATTACATAGAGTGTGCATCTATGGTTGGCAACAATGCTGGTCTTTCGTGAAATATATCAAAGGCAGCTGTGAGAACAGTATGTTGGCTTTTGCTCAGAGCCTTGAAACCCATCAAGTTCTAGCATACAAAGCATGCAGAAAATCGAGTGTCTATGTGTGCTCACATGCAAACATTCACATACTCTATGATCTGAGATGCTGTATTAGTTTTCTATGCTACATAATGAATTACCCCCAAAAAATCAGTGGCTTACAACAACTTTAATCTGTTATCTGGCATTAGTTTATTATCATAAACCTGACATGCTTTAATTGGATTTTCTGCTCAGTGCTTCACTGCTGAAATCAAAATGTCAGATGACTACATTCTCAGCTGAAGGCACAGCTAGCAAAGCCCACATTCCAGAATTCACAGCACTGGAGAATTCCTTTTCTTGGAGTTTTATGACCACAATTTTAGTCATAGTTGTTGGCTAGGGCCCACTCAGCTCCTGGCATCAGTCCCACAGGTGCCATGATTATTCCTTCTGTAGGCTTTCTGTAGCAGCTTACTTGTTCAAGGCCAGACCTAGAGACTTATTTGGTTAGTCAGGCTTACTCAAAACAAACTTCTTAATTAACTAGAAGATAACTGATCGATTAGGTGTCTTCATTATATCTATAAAATATCTTCATCTTCACCATATAATATAACTCAGTCTTGAGAAATTATAATAAATGTCATCTTAAACATGGACTGTCTATACTCCTGGAGAATATTAGGTAAGGGATACATATCAGGTCAAGATTTGGAGAACCATTTAGAACTTTGCCTGCTACAAACTTCTTGTCATTTTTGTCTTGTCCTAGTTTTCACACCCTGATTTGTGACTTTTATATGGTCAAAACCACTTTCTAACTTTACTCACAGCCTTGAGTTTCTGGGTCACGTTTTCTGGTTTGTCTTGGCCTCAATGACCGATAGATACCTTTATTTGTTCTTTTGCATTTTGAAAATTGCTATGCTAGAATAATCTGAACCCTGGGAACTGGCTCTACCTCAAGATGTTCACTGGTTGTGAACAGAGATCACAGATATGTGTGTTGGCATCTGGGAGTTACCATTCAAACCACTCAAACACCAATCTCGGTGAAATAGGGATGGTTTATTGAATGCCACACCCCAAGACTGGTCAATCAGGGACATGTTCCTGACTTGGAAGCTGAACCATGACATAGATTCCTACAAACATCTGTGTCAAGTTATTCCACCAATCAGGATTTAGGGATAGGGGATTTCCTTAGGAACATGTTTTTGTTGTCCACATATCCTACTGCATTGGCTGGGGTATTCAACTGTGGGAGGGGATTTGACTTGTCTAACATTCATGTCCTAACTTCCCAAGCAGGATGTCAGTTATTCCTGGACATGGCTCTGCCAAGTAGGGTATCAGTTTTTAGAGAGGTCTTGGGAACTTAAACTTTACTCAACCCCTACTCAAAATGAAAGTCTTGTTCCAAATAATTTCTTATATTGATAGACATGTCTCTTATGTTGGGGTCCATCTCAGGGGTAGGTTTTAAAAG
>CM052713.1:62621766-62680788 GCA_028551405.1 Uromys caudimaculatus | reverse complement strand
GGGGGGGGGGATGACGTAACTCTATTACAACCTCAAAAATAAAAAAAAAAGATTAAAAAAATAAGTTTTCTTAAAAAGAAGAAGACTACAGTGCCATCTCAAAGTGCTACGCTTGCGATCAGGCCTTTAGCATAGAGGCTTTGGAAGGCAGCTCTGCTCACCATATCACCACCAGCAGGCCAACTTTCAGGCTTTGGAATGAACATTTAAGACTCAAATGATAGAAGAAGAAACAGAATGTTGTTCATGTAATGGCTGGTATTTTAGCATGGTCCTATTTAAGAAAAAAATATTAATTAATACATGTCACAGCTGACAAATTAGACCATATCATTTGTATTTCATCGTAGAGAAAGCTCAGGCCTGGAAAGATGGGTACAACTAGTAGGGGCAAGGTTATAATTGGTTGCAGGATTCCTAAAGTCGCCCTTCTACATCCCTTCATTGCTCTGTACTCCCTAGAGCAGTGGTCCTCAGTCTACCTGATGCTATGACCCTTCAATATAGTTCCTCATGTTGTCATGACCCCTAATCATAAAACTGTTTTTGTTGCTACTTTGTACCTGCAATTTTGCTATTGTTATGAATCATATGGTAAATATTTTGGGAGAGAGAGATTTCTCAAGGGGGTTGCGATCCACAGGTTGAGAATCACTGCTCTGGAGACACTGGGCAATTTGTGGAGCTATTTTGTGCTTTGTAATAGTGGGATTCGACAGCCATGTGGTCTGGTGGAAACCCTGGATGTACCTCAACATTTTGCAATACACTAGAAGGCTTACCAGCACCACTCAACTGTCCAGAAGTTGTTCTGTACAAAGTTTTCTATGTCATTAACTCTTATGGAGTTAGTTGATATCTGGTTCTATAGTTTACATTAGTATCCCTAGTCCAGATGTCTGTCAAGAACTTTGAGGTTAGGTATAGAACTGGACCCCTCTCTTCAACTATCTCAGACTCAAAATATCTAGTCATCATGTACTTATTGGGTATTTAGATGTTTAATTATGTCAAAAATACCATGTGGTTTTTGTTTGTTTGTATTGAGGCAAAGTCTGATTGTGTAACATAAATTGTTCTTAAAGTTGTGTTTTTCTGGCCTTAGTTTCCTGAAGGCTGGAATTATAGACATATGCCACCATGCTCAACTAATACCATAGTTGTTGATTACTCTTTATTTCTTTGAATGGTGATATAAATAGAGTTAATATACATTGTGACTTATAGGCAGGTCTATGCATATCTTTCCAGTCTTTTCCATTTTCCTTTTAGTTGTTAATTTGAGAAAATCAGAGTAGCAGTCATCAGCAAATCTGACAATAAATGTGGAAGAAGATGTGGAGGAAGAAGAGCTCTTGTCCACTGTCGTTGGGAGGACAAATGAATATGGAAATGTTTAGGAACTGTAAAAATTTAAAAATAGAACTTCCATATGACCCAGCTATCTCACGTCTGGGCATATCTCCAGAGAACCCCATCCCCTATCACCGAGATATTGGTACCCCGTGATTATCATTTCTCTATTCACTATAGCAAGAATCAACCTAGATGGCCATCCACAGATGGGTTATTATTAAGATCTAAACAAAAATGCATCAAAATTTACATGACAATAGTTGTACTTAGAATATCTGATATTAAGTGAGGTTACACAATCTCAGAAAGAAGAAAACAGATATGGTCTCTCTTGTATGCTGGACCTAGCCAGTGTAATTATGTAAACAAATATATGTGGGTACAGTATAATATGAAGAGTAGAGAACAAGAAAGAACAAATGTTACAGGAGGAGGAATGACGTAGACGTAATGAGCATGATTCAGCAAAGAGCAAGCTGCTTTTCTAGTTCCAACTCTGTCTTGGATTTTCATCTTGGATGATTGATAAGTACATAAAATATACTCCATAGTGAAAGTACAGAACGCAGTGTGAAGCTCACAGCTTCAGTATGCCTATTCTAACTGTATCAAGTTTATTGAGATGTGCTGTCCTGGTCTGGTTAATTTCAGTGTATATCTTTTTAAAATGATTTTTCATAATTAAGTATATTTTAATGTAAGTGATTTGTTTTGCATATTTTGCTGGATACAGCTTATATGGTGCTAAATATCTTGAATATATTTAAGTGACTTGAGATTTAACTATGAGTTTTAAAATGTTTGTGTCCAATCATTTTGGTTTTGGTGAAATGAATTCAGAGATATGATTTTATTTGTCTGACAGGAACAAATGATGTTGTTTTTTCTTACAAGGCTTTAGCAGCAATTATTGATTAACACCTACATTCACTAAGTTAATCATTGCTGCAAAATGGGGACATGCTAATTATAACTTTGCTTTTTCATTTATCAACTAGAGCAGTGGTTCTCAACCTTCCTAATGGTTAGTTCTTCATGTTGTGGTGACCCCTCCCCCAACATAAAATTATTTTCACTGCTACTTTATAACTGTAATTTTGCTAATTTTGTGATCATAATGTAAATATCTGATATGCAGACTATCTGATCTGTGACTCCTGTGAAAAGATTGAGAACCATGTAACAACTATACCATTTCTGGTGAGAAATAACCCACACCTAGGCTGGTTTGTGCTTTTATCCAGATTACAGGCGAAAGGTAAGATCAATGCTTGGTTTTTATTGTAAGTTTCACAGTAATTTATAGATGTTTTGTGGCAACTACTTCACTGTGTTTTATTGGAATGTTACTATAGGTTTTTAGACAGCGAGGTTTTTTTTAATATGGTCCAGCTCATTATAGTTATGACTATTGGCAACAGAAGTGTCTTTTCTTTGGAAAGTGATGGCCTTTGGGAATTGTCACCTTGCTCCTTCAAATGCTGGCTATGAGGAAGCCAACAATAGGGGCTGATCTGCTTTACTGCTTGGAGTCTCCTAGTTTTGTTCTGAGAATCACCAGAGGCCAACTCATCATGGTTCTTCTCTGACCTCAATGGCATTGTCTCTTTGACACTCATAACTGCTGTTTCATTCTAGTGTCTTCTCTTCCATTTTTATTGATATATATTAAGTATACAGTATATTGGGTTCACTGTGACATTTTCAAATATGCCATAATTTGTTTTATAGGTAAAATTTTTCATTATTTTCCGTATAATTGATCATCTAAAATAATAACCCCACATTCCTTTAGAAAGAGAGGTACTGTAGAGAAAAAAAGCCAGTAGTACATAGGTTGTGTCAATCTAATTGCTTTGTGGTCCTTTAAAAACTCAAGCTAAGGTACATATTATACTACTCTATGATGGTATTCTACTCTGTGATGGAAATGGCAAAAGTCTCTCTCTCTCTCTCTCTCTCTCTCTCTCTCTCTCTCTCTGTGTGTGTGTGTGTGTGTGTGTGCAGGCATACATATGTCATAGCAAGCATGAGGAGGTCAGAGAATAACTGTCAGGAGTGGCCATTTTCTCCTAACGTGGGATCTAGAGCTATAGCTCAGGTCATTAGGATTGTGTGACAAATGCTTCTGTCAGTTGAGCCATCTTGCCAGGTCTAATGATGGAAGTTTTTATTGGCCTACATCTGCTATCAAAACCAAGACCAAACTGTTTAAGGAAACTTATTATCTCTGAATCCTGCTTAACTTTCCTTCTTGCTTGTCCCAAGCCTTAGACACTCTTCCAAAGGCTACTGTTTCTCCAGCTTAGTGTTTGGGTACGTCTTTCTGCCCCATAACCTGATGTTTATCTCTCCTTATCTCTGTGCTTTTTGAGATCACCAGTCACATTGCTAATTATGCCATTTTATAATAAAAACTTCTAAATGACATCTTGAACCTTAATACAATGTTTCCTTTACCTGTATTCTTTGGATCTCAGTTTAGAGGATATTTCTTCTGTGGACTCTTCCTTACATAGTGCTGTGCTCAGGACCCTCCTGAGAATGTTCTCCATTGTAGCTGACACAGCTCAGTTTGTATTTGTTCATTATTTTCAGTGTGTCTTTTTATTCTTATATGTTTCTTAGTTTAGATGCACATTATATAATCATTCCTTTACATTCACAGCTCAGATCTGTGTGATATGCAGGCCTTATGGCTTTCCTTGACATTGTTCTTTTCATTGTACATAGTGTGCTTCACATGCAATTATAGCTCTTAGATGGCTGCTCTTTGTAAAGGGAGGAATTGTATGTCTTTCAATGTTTGTATTATCTCCAATGTGATTATATCGGACTTTGGACTTTTTTGTTTGTTTGTTTGTTGGTTGGTTGGTTGTTTCTTTTTTTTATTTTTATTTTTTGATACTTTATTTACACTTCCAATGTTTCCCCCTTTCTACGTCTCCTCTTTGGAAACCACCTATCCCCTCCCCCTCCCCCACCTCTATGAGGGAATTCCACCTCCCACCCACCTGCCCGCTCACTCCCATATTCCCACCTTGACATTCCCCTTTACTGGGGCCTCTCCTCCCCCAGATGGCCAGCAAGGTCCTCCTCTGCCACATATGTGGTCCGAAACATGGGTCCCTCCATGTGTACTCTTTGGTTGGTGGTCCAGCCTCCAGGAGGACTGGGGCGGGGGTCAGGCCAGTTGACACTGTTGCTCCCTCCATGGGGCTGCAGACTCCCTCAGCTCCTTCAGTCCCTTCTCCAACTCCTCCATCTGGGACCTCACTCTCAGTGGGATTGCAAGCTGGTACAACAACTTTGGAAATCAGTTTGGTGGATCCTCAGAAAAATGGACATAATACTACCTGAGGACCCAGCTATACCACTCTTAGGCATATACCCAGAAGATGCTCCAACATGTAATAAAGACACATGCTCCACTATGTTCATAGCAGCCATATTTATAATAGCCAGGAGCTGGAAACAACCCAGATGTCCCTCAGCAGAGGAATGGATACAGAAAATGTGGTACATTTACACATTGGAGTACTACTCAGCTATTAAAAACAATGATTTAATGAAATTTGCAAGCAAATGGATGGAATTTGAAAATATCATCCTGAGTGAGGTAACTCAGTCACAAAAGAACGAACATGGTATGTACTCACTGATAAGTGGATATTAGCCGAAACATTCGGAATACCTATGTTTCACTTTACAGTAACTGCTGGACTTTGGACTTTTAAAGCTAAATAAATCATATCGCTAGGACTTCTGTCTTTACAAAGAGAGGAAATGACACTGCAATGGCTGTACACAAAGCAACCAAAAGCAGCTGTGTACAAGGTAAGAAGGCAGACCTCTGCCAATCAAAGAGGGAGGCTTCAGCTGAAGATGAAGTTGTAACATCTTGGTCTTGGAATTCTAGTCTCTCCCACAGTGAGAGGATAAATCCCAATCAGTTAAGATGTCCAAAGTTGCTCTGAGTAATGGCAACTTCAGAAAGCATGTACAGCTGTTACGAGGCCACTTTACGTACATGCTGCTGCCGTCTGTCTTCATGAGCACACAGTGGGCTGCACAGCACTAAGGTTCACCTGAGGAGAGTGTAACACAGGGAAGGGTGTACGAGTCTCTCAATAGGAAGCTCGTGAAGTCTTTTCCCCTTGATTTAGCTCCAGTAATGTTTGGATTTCCCTGAGGGATAGGAATGGATATCTTCTCTTATTCATAGTTAATTTCCTTGAACACACCAGAGTTTTGCTAATGAGGTGATTTAGGATGGAACCTCTTCCTAGCACCAAGAAGGGGCCAGTTAGAAAAAATATCCAAATATCCAAGGTTTAGTTTGCAACTTCCACCCCTTCTCACTAACCTGAGGTTGAGAGGGGTGTTGGAGATTAGGCTTTCTAAAAGAAATTTAATAAAAGCGTGAGCTTTCGATCTAGATGGCCAAACATGTGACTCAGAGCAATCCTGGGACTTCTGCACCTAACCTTTTTCTTTCTTGGATCCATCTTTCTTTTCTACTTGCCTGTTTGTGTATATCAAATTTAAACTATTTTATAACAAATTGTTCTTTTATAGCTATTTCCTCTAGATTAAAATTTCTCCTCTGGAATGGGGAAAGAGACTTATAAGATGTTGGAAGTTCAGCAAACGTATATGACTCTGGAAGCTCAGGAAACATACAAGATTCACAGGTCCCTGACTAAGATTATACAGTCAATGAACAATAAATTAACTGTATTAAAAGGTCACAGCATAGAAAGGCTGAGAACCACTGCTCTAAGCCAAAGACAATATAACATGAATCTACTATAAGTATTCAAACATTTAAATAATTGATATTATAAATGATAGTGACTCCATAGCACTATGACCTGTCTCTAGTGTTTGTAACACCAGAGTTCTCTCCAGTAGCTCATGTGTCACATTGACTCTGTGGACTTTTGAATGTTTGAGGTATGGCACACTATCTTTCAGATATTTGGGCATATTGGATGGACAAGAAGCTTCACCCATCAGACTGATTAGTAATATAGCCCAAATATGGGTATTTATAAAGAGTGTCAAACACTCGCCCTCTTCCTTTGCTACTTACTCTTACACTGATACACGTACAGATATGGGAGAAGAAAATCTCCCCATCCACCCTAGGGACATCAGCCGTGCTATGGAACTACGCCAGAAACATGGATGAACATGTTTGTGTCTTTCCATAAACCCAGAATTTACTGAGTAATAATGAATTCACAAAGTTCAGTGGTTTAATGATAGCAATTTGTCATAAAAATCTGCCTATTTTGGAAGTATGAGCAAAGTTCTGTCTTAATTACTAATATTAACTATTATGTCACATATCATACAACACACAGTAAATATTCTATTTATCTCCACACCTATCTTTCGTGTGTGTGTGTGTGTGTGTGTGTGTGTGTGTGTGTGTGTATGTGTGTGTATGTGTATGTGTATGTGTGTTTAGAATGAACACAAGTTAAAGAAACTTCAGTAGAGTTCAAGGGATCTCAGAAGTGGGCAGATGGTTTGTATTAATAAGATAATGAACACACCAGCACCAGGAGAGAGACATTGTAGCTGCTGGAGTCATAGTTTGAGGACAAAGCAGTCCTAGCTGAGAAAGACAGAAGAGTGCCTAAGAACAGGACACAGCAAATTCAAGTCCAGGTCCAGATGAGTGAAGAAATAGATGGCCAGCTGGGAGATAGAGTAGGCTGTGTCAGCAAGTCAGGTTTGAGCTAAGCTGAAGCTATAGGGATATTTGGAAAATCCTGATTCTTGGTCCCTCCCCCCCCCTTGCTCCCTCTTTCTCTCTTGCTCTCTCTCTCTCTCTCTCTCTACACACACACACACACACACACACACACACACACACACACACACACACACACACTCGGTATCAGATAATAATTATATGTGGGGCAGTGCTACCACAGTGTTAGGTGTCCATAACTTTTTGTAGTTTAAGTGAAGGAAATACATCTTTTCCTTGGACTAGCATGTCTGTTAAGTTCTTGGGCCTGGTTTCTCTGATATCATTTTAATACACCCATGTGCCTCTGCAGTGTCACTTCATCCTTATGAACTTACTGGGTACCTCCTTTTCTATTCCCAGGATCAAGTCATTTCTCAGTCTGTGCTAGAAGGGCGGTACCTAAGAGGAATTACAGTCATAGGGTCCAGCAACACTCTGCAGTTCTGATTCTCCTTTAAAGGAGGCAAGAGATTCTTGTAAAATGGAGTCTCCTAGGATAAAGCCCAGCTTGAAAAATGAAAAATTATTGTTTTCTACAGTCTGAACTAACTTTGGGTAGCTTGATCTCAAGAGCTTGTCCATCACATAGGTTAGACTTTCCAAGACCAGAGTTGGAGTTGCAGCATATCTGGTGGTTTGTGTGCCTGGTGTTCAGGAATCCCTGGGCTTGATCCCAAGAACTACATAAACTACATGCCTCTAATCCAGTCCCCAAAGGCATGGTAATGACAGAAGCATCACAAGTTCAAGATCATCTTTGGTCACAGAGCAAGCTAGAATCAGAACGGGATACCTGAGTTCCTATCTGAAAACAGAAACAAGACACAAACCAATGCCAGATTCATAAGAAAAAAAAATAAATGAAAAGTTTATTTATTTTAAACATTTGCTTATTTATGTAATGTGTGTCTGAGTGACTGTAGGTGGAACCACATGTGTGTAAGAGCTTGTGGATGTGTGAAGAGTGTGGCACACCTGAGATGGAGCTATAGATGTGACCTTTGAGGAAGTGGACCAGGGTCCTCTGGAAGGACAGTAGACATTCCTAAGCACTGAGCCCTCACCCCAGCAGCAGAAGTCTATTATGGCATCAGCTCATGTATTACATTTGCATGCAGGACTCACACATACAAAACTCAAAGGCGCGAGTAGAATTTAGACTTTTAGGCTGGGAGAAAAAATTATGGAAAAATGGCCTGGAAAAGTATGGAAAACAAAGGACATAGAGTTTTTAGCTCACTTTATTACACAGATGTAAGTCAGTGCAATCTCCACTGCTCAGAGTTGTTAAAAGTCTTTCTCTTCCTGAGATGGGGAGAGAGAGAGAGAGAGAGAGAGAGATCTGATCTCTGTAGCCCAAACAGATCTTAAACTTGGGACCCTCCTGTCTCAGAGCTCAGATTACAGGCCTATGCTACTAGGTTCAGCTAGGGAAGGACACATCCCTAGAATGGTGGCTTCCTTCGTAAACAAACAAACGAACAACAGAAGCTCCTATGTTTTAAAAGGAGAAAACTTGTGCTTTGATGTAGACTGTTCCTGCTTCTATTGTTCGTTTGTTTGTTTTTCAGTGATTTTGGTTTTCATTTGTTTGTTTCCGCAAAATAATCTGTATGCCAAAGTGACACTTTCTGGGTAGAATGCTCATGAATTGGAGAGGCGTGTCAATTCCAGAAAGACATAATACATGGTGGCAGGGGAACATTTCGTTCTGTAGACTGCCCAGGGACCCATAATTTGAAGTGGAACATGACCCACCATTGTGTGGTCTACTTGAATTGAAAGGCAGTACATGTTGCAGCACTTTGATTCTCAAAATGATTCATCGCCTTAGCATCAGAACAATGCTCTGTAAGCAGTGACTGTAGTTCTAAGATAAGTGATTATTTTCATTCACTACGTTTGGTTCCTTTTTTTTTTCTAGGGCACTTGGAATGGCTCTGTTGCCTCCCAAAGGCCCTGAGAATGCAGGCAAATTTTGTTTTCTACTTTGGATTGTCACTTTGGGCACTAGCCATAGGATTCAGGCCTCTTACCCATCCTTAAAGCCTTCTACCTGGCCACTGTGTCTGAAGCATGGGCTTAGGTTTAACTGAGCAAGACTCCAAAATTAGGCACAGTAGTTTCTTTGGGAAAATATCTACAGTGGAGTTATGAGGCAAATTGTTAAAGGAATACAGGCAATACAGGCAGACTTTTATTTATCCAATTAAATCTCTGGCATCATTTTAAAAATATGGATAATTGCAGGTTGCTAGTATTCTCCCTTTAATTGGTTTTGACTATGCACAATGATTTTTTGATCTCTCCAGCTGCTTCACTAGAATTAAACGGAGAAAAATGACCCCATGATCCTCCTCTCTCCATGTAATGAGGAAAAAAAAAAAAGGCAGGAAACTAGAAATGCAAATGTATTTTCTTGAATCCTTTTTTTCTTTTAATACAAACACAATGCTAAACCCCTCTCTCTCACTTAGCTACTTCCAGTTGGGATTATGCAAGGGCAGGCTCCATGTGCAGCTGACAGTTACAGGCGAGGCACTGGTGTGGTCCAAAAGCAGTGCGGATAGGTGAGAAATGAGCTGAGAGAACAAGGAGGAGGAAATGGTAATAAATCATTAATGATAATCAGGGAGATCTTGATAAGTCAGTGGTTCGCATCTACAAGTCTCTAAAGCTTCATCAAATCCCCTGACTGCCGCCAGCATCAGAACAAGAAGTCTTGGATGTGTGCCATAATGTCATAGTTCCCTGTGTCTTTTACTGCCGCATATCATTCCTTGCTCCTCCCAGATCATTAACTCTCATAGCTCTTAGAAATTAAAAGTCTCCCTCTACAGACTCTTCTCTTTTGAGGGCTACAAGACAGAACTTACTGTGGCCACTAGAGGACTCTCTCTTCTTTGGAAAAGAATATATATATATATATATATATATATATATATATATATATATATATATATATATATATATTTTCTCAGATATATATATCTGAGAAGTCATAATAAACTACAAACTCGGAATGACAAAGACAACCGTCAAACAGGATATAAAATTGACTAGTGTGATTTTCAAAAGCAAGCCTGTGTCTGTGGAGAGGACTTCTCTCCTGTGGTGACTGAGATTCCTAAGGTCATGGAACAGGCTGACACAAATTGCCCTTACCACACAAAAAGCACTTTGAACTAGCTACTCTAGTGTCTTCAGTGGCAGTTCAAAGGCAGAAGGCTACAGGCTGAAGGGAAGACAGTGCAGGGCAAGAAGGCTGGTGGGCAAATGCTTCTAGTGAATCGAACCTTTATTCTTTTTGAAGAATGTAGTAACTGTCCATTTCATTCTCTTAGCAGATTAAAATAGATGGACTGATGCAATTGTGTGCATTAAATAATTAATATGAGTTAAATGATGGCATGTATATAAGTGTGTATATATATATATATATATATTCAGATTTATGGTATATAGAAGACTTATTAAGGAATTGAAGACACCCCACCCCTAAAATGAACACCCCTAAAATGCATACACCTATGTTCTTCTCTTTTGTTTGTTTGTTTGTTT
Source organism: Uromys caudimaculatus (assembly GCA_028551405.1). Taxonomy (NCBI): domain Eukaryota; kingdom Metazoa; phylum Chordata; class Mammalia; order Rodentia; family Muridae; genus Uromys; species Uromys caudimaculatus. The sequence continues at coordinate 62,670,104 of CM052713.1, read as the reverse complement.
TGGCACAGGGTCTCGATACTTAACACTGGCTATTCTGTTATTTAGACTAGGCTGGCCTCGAACTCACAGAGATCTACCTGTCTTTTCTTTTCAAGTGCTGGGATTAAAGGCATGTTCTACCATGCTGTATTAGTCAGGGTTCTCTAGAGTCACAGAATTTATAGGTAGTCTCTATAGAGTAAGGGAATTTGTTGATGACTTACAGTCTGTAGTCAAACTCCCCAACAATAGTCAGCAGTAGCTGTGAATGAAAACCGAAGGATCTGGCAGTCGCTTAGTCCCACAAGGCTCGCAGGCAAAGAAGATTGAATCTTCCTCCTTCCAATGTCCTTATGTAGGTCTCCAGCAGCAGGTGTGGCTCAGATTAGAGGTGTGTGCACCAGAACACCTGAAACTTGTGTCTTCCAGATGCCAGATCTAGATCACAGGTGAGCCTTCTAATTCTGGATTGTAATTCCCTCCAGATATAGTCAAGTTGACAATCAGAAATAGCCACTACACTCAGCATCGGGTATTTTCTTATGGCAACAAAAATAGACCAACACCATACTGAGACCTGAGAACTTCAATTTTGACTGAGAGAAGATTTCACACAAATAAAAACTACAGAGAGGATGAACTAGTCTGGAAGTTGAGACAACTAAAAGAATAGCATGAAGAGCAGTCAGATGTTACTCCCAGAGTTTGTGGAAATCAAAACATGTGGTATAGCTACACCCAGCAACGTACTGGCTTCAGTTCATCAGGGGAAATAAAACCTGTTTGGCAATTCCTAGGGTGTAAATATTGCACCACCACTAATTTCAAGACACCAACTTCTCACCAATCCAAAAGTGGGGAAAGATGCACACTTTCAGATCTTAAGATCTTAAGTGTGGGCACAACCAAAATCATATATCAAGTACAATTTGGAGATAATGGCAAGAAGGCATCATCTTTCAGGGATGCTGCCTGAGTAGAGGAGTTGTTTGAAGAGAATGCATTCATTCCTTTCTACAGTTCTCCCATTTTCCATTTTCTCTTTGGTGGATCTCTTCAGCCAAAGCTTCCCAAACTTCTACTGAGCCTGACAAACACAACCCTAAAGCTCAGATCTCCCAAAAGCAAAGCTGGAGAAAGACAAGGAAGAGATCCACAGGCAGATGACTCAAAGACAGATGTCTTGGGCTCCTGAAGTAATCCTGCCTCCGAGAGCATGGCAACCACCCAGAGGCTGCCATTCATTAAGCATCGATAAATATTTTACAGAATCAGTGAATGATTTATTAGCAAATGTAGTGTCAGCATTTAATAATCAGGAAAAGTGCGTTGCTTTGTGTATATATGACTTTTTCTCAAACCACATTTATTGATGTGGTGGCGCCTGAACTTAGCAAAAGCGCATGTAAATGCACTACGTGGCTTGTTGATTTGAAATACTTTGAATTTGTACTTGACTCTCGTGATTCCCACCTCATGTATTTTGTTAAAAAACAAAACAAAACAAAAACTGAAGGGTTTTGTCTAAAATTTTTTTAAAATAACTTAATTATTGGTATTAGCACAACTCTGATGTGTTCTATGAGTCTCCCCTTGACATCTGAGCATTGCCTGTAGCTTTCAACTCCGAATTCTTGACTTCAAATATTTGTCTCTATTGCCAACTTGTGACAATACACGTATTATTTGAATTTCCACCTGTTCCCTGTCTGGCTCACATTCTATTCCTAGCTACGAGACCCATTTACTCACAGGACTTACATGCACAGTCAAAGTTCCTGTGGACTTTGCAGTGCTTCTTCTTCATATGACGGCCTTGTTCAGAATCTTTTTGTTTGATTCATAAATCAGGCCTAAGACAAACAAATCCATTAGTTAAAAACCAGGGACTGATTTTAATTCATCACAAAACTTACAATGGGAAAAGAATCCGGCATGAAATCAGTCGCCTTTGAGTTGTTTAGAGGTGGCAGAGCTTTTTAAAGGGTGTGTGTGTGTGTGTGTGTGTGTGTGTGTGTGTGTGTGTTTGTGTGTTTGCATGCACACACAAGTGCGTGCACATGTGTGTTTGCATGTGTGTATGTGTGTTTAAGGGTGAGGGGTGGGGAGGGGGCCACAGGGGAGTGGTTAATCCAGGCTCTAACTGAAGGTAAACTTCTGTGTGAGGCAAGAACTCTGTCTCTATGTCATGCCTAGGGCACAGGAAATTCTTTTTGCAGTACTGAGTTTTTCTTGGTCAAGCACTTAAAGAGGGGTTGGGGGAGGTAGCCTTATCCTAGGCCTTGAGCTGTTAGAAACTGGGTTAATATTTTTTTGCCCAGGTCTTGGTAGCAAACATTGCAGGCTAGTCAAGAGGAGAATTATAGCGTCCTTGCTGAAGAGAGCAGCAGCTTCAAGGCCAGCCTGAGCTACGCCCAGAGCATAAGCTCTCTAGCAGAAGGGACTCTATTTACTGTACTTTGAACTACTTCATGTGAATTATTCTCCATTTCACTGCCACTTAAGAGTGGACCAAATGGTGGTGAAGGCTTCCATGTATGCAAGCAGTAAAATAGTGCATATTATCTATAGAGAATTGTAAAATGTTTGCTTTTTATTATGACAATGTGTTGGCGATTTTAAACAGTATTAGTGGTAAAAATTCATTCTCTTTCCCCAGCTGCTTTGATGACCTTAATTCCAAATAATTTCCCTAACCATTGTAAAATTTTAACAGGAACTAGTAACTTTTTCTTTTGCCCATTTTTATTACTCATCTCTTACAAATATTGTATTTTTACAGGGACGTTAATCTGGGGAATGACCAGTTGTCCAGCTGGCCTTTAATTCTTGTGGACTCAGCAACTGTTTTCATTTTTAAATAACTCGTGATAGTTTGAAGCACAGTTGAGCTTACTCCAAGTACTGTGTGTGGCTCACACTGTTTATTCAAGCAGAAAATTCAGAGTATACCATAACTCCACTGTGCATGGGCTTTAGGGTTGTCATTCCGTGCTGCCAATTAATGTTTGAAACAAACGAACAAACAAAAAAACCAGTCAGAAGCCGTGTGAATCACATAGTGTTTTTATTTGCTTAGTATGAGTTGGAGTTCATCTATATTAAGGAGTTTGTTTAAAATTTAAATGTATTCTTTTTTAAATTAGTAATCATTTAAAACAACAAATCTAGAAAACAAAACATCTTAGCAGAGTCATCACTTAGCTGCCGCCTCATTTATACAGTTTTGAAGACATGGTTTTACAAAAGCTACTTAATAGTAGAAAATTATTTGTAGGAGACTTAAGAGAATTAATGGCCAGCTAACAAAATCCAAGCTGTTAAATGACAGTAAAATTAAAATAAAAGTGACTGAATTGCTTTTTATCCTTCTTTGAGAATCACTCAAAGCTATTTTTTATTCACCTGATGATACTGAGAAATAACTTTGGTTTATGGGAAGCTGCAACTGAAGTTGAGAGAGGAAGAAGCTGGGGTGGGCAAGGAGAAGGAAAACACAGCGGGGTGGTCACAAAAGATGGGCAGAAGGAAAGGGTGGAGGGACAGAGAACAGGACAGCAGCACTAGAAGCATGAAAACCCAGGCACTGAGATCTTCTGACTTGATTTGCCGGATGAATGTTTTCAGCACTTTCCCTGTGAGTTCCCCGTGATGTATCTAGCAAAGGTTAAGTCACTCAGTATTTATTTAACATAGTCTTTCTTGAAAATTCCCTACAACAATTATTTTGTGGGTCATAATTTTCAGCACCTAGTGTATTACAATATAACAGGAAAACAGGGTATACTGAAATGAAAAAAGCTGAAGTTTTTCGAGTTATCCCACGATAGTGTACATACATATCCTTCTGAGAAATAAAAGTAGATTAACAACGCTACAGAAAATAGACAAAAGATATAAAAATATAAACCTGAGACAGATTTTGTTTTTAAATTCATAATAAGAACACAACACACAAGAGAGTGGCAGAAACTGAAAGCTTGGCAAAATACCCTATTTCAGGGACCACAGAACATAGGCTTCGCTATGCTTTGTTGGCAAGAATATAGAAGGATAAAGTCCCCTAAGGGCATTTGTGAATAACTAGCTTAAGGTACCTTTGGTCTTTCTACATATTAGCTATGTCTAGCAACTTAGGAATTGTTTTGAGGGTATATGGGAGGGTATAAGGATCACGGGGTCTATTTAAAGTGTAGCGTTGTTAACAGGGTTACTTGTAAATATCCACAGTGGAAAGTTTAAATGTTAGTGTCTCCTGGGGTTTTAGAATAAAACTTGCTGCAAGCTTTGGAGTCTATGGGCATGCAAACTTGATGCATGTTGAATGTGAAATGAATGCAGTAGCAAAGATGAAGGAACAGCGATTCTTTATATCATTTGAGATGGCCATTGTACAAGACTTCTCAAGTGTTTCCACCTTTCTGAAACCTTTCTGAAAATCCAAGGGGAAGGAAATCACTAGCAGTTATTCATTCTCAAAGACCTCCAGGGCAGTTGGCATACCTGGGACATATCTACAGGTTACCTCTGGTAGAAGTGGGCCTTGTCCAGAGGATGTTGCCTCTCTATGGTTAGACATGGAGAGGAGGCAGGGAGAAGTGCATGTGGCATGTAAGAGCTATATGCTCCTTTTGAAAGTAAATGACTAACACTGCAGGTAAGTGTAGAAGTCACCTTGACTGGCTATGGGAAATGAAGAAGATAACCAGCAGCAATTTCAGTTTCAAATATCCCAAGTCCCAAATAGGTAATCTTGTGATTACCAATCCCATCAAGACATTCAGTTTCCTCAGAAAGGAATAGCACATACTAAAGCTAGAAAAATATAGTATAGATACTAAGTATTGAAATGCATGTCAGACTATAAGAATAGACCATTTATAAATGATCCTCGGAGATTGAGAACTGAATGTTAAATATTTAAGTTCTTAAATATTTATAACATTTATCTATTATATGTTCTAATGAATAGAAGATACATCACATATCCATATAGTGCAATCTGTAGGTATAAATGATAATTTTGAAAATTTTGATTAATTAGTTGATTAACCAATTAAATTAAATTTCTTCTGATTCTTAATTTCTCTATTCCACATAATATAACATTCACAAATTCTAAAGACTAGACTGTTTAGTGAACCAGTACTGTGCCTACCTCAAGGATGGTTTGGGCCTATAATGTATCCCAAAGCAGAGCTTAGAAGTTGGTGGGATATCTGATGGGGGGTGGAGGTAGGGGTGAATCAGAGCTCCAAATGAGCTCCTGAAAATGCACATATCCTGAAAATAGCTACTGATTTCTTGGCAGAGGGCAACATGTAAGGGTACCAGTGGAACCTAAGCAGAGCCACCCCTCAACAAAAAGAACAACAAAAAAAAGGTCATCACAAACTGAGGGTTTTTCCTGTCTTTTTTTTGTTTGTTTGTTTTCTTTTCTTTTTTTTTTTTTTTTTTTTTTTTTGGAGACAGGGTTTCTCTGTGTAGCTCTGGCTGTCCTGGAACTCACTCTGTAGACCCAGGCTGGCCTCGAACTCAGAAATCTGCCTGCCTCTGCCTCCCAAGTGCTGGGATTAAAGGCGTGCGCCATCACCACCCGGCTGCCTGTCCTTCTTAAATAAAGTAAATTAAGCTTTATCTAGCTTGTTGGATGGATGCATGGATAGATGGATGGATAAATGGATGGATGGATGGATGGATGGATGGATGGATGGATGGATGGATGGATGGATGGATGGATGGATGGATGGATGGACAGACGGATGGATGGATGGACAGACGGATGGATGGATGGATGGAACAAGTTCCAACAATGACACTGAATGTCCTCCTAGTTGGACAAGAACTCAGAAACAGGTTAAAAAAAAAAAGACTCTAGCATGTTCTTATTTCCAGGTAAAGTTGCAGATGTTCAAGCTCCTTGTATATTTTCTAGATTGTAGATATTCAGTAAGTTTGTTCCCTCCTCTTCTTCCTCTGCCTGCCTACATTGTGACATTACTTCTGAAAAGCATGCTTCAGCATTTCCGAGCTGGCATTGAAGATCTCCCCAAATGCTAACACTCTGTCAGCAACTTTCACTGTTCCAACTCTGTTACCCAGTATTAACTTGTATTTTATTTTTAACCAAGTATTTTACTTGTTATTATTTCCTACATAATCACAATAATGTGTGTTTCCTGTTGCTGAATATTTCTTATGATGCATTCTGCCTTGAAAGGTTTTTCCCACTATCTCTTTAGCTCCCAATCCACAGCCAAGGACATTTGCCAAAGCTAATTTTTATCATTCTGCCAAACTTTCACTTTTGATTCTTCTGACAGCTTTCCCAGTGATATTGCCTTTTGAATCTCTATAAAATTGGTACATTTTTCTCTGAGTCTGATTTTCAAAAATTTATATGACTTCATTTCTCCAAATATGATTCTACACATACACATTGAGAACAAAAATGCCACACCTCCATGGCCATGCAGTGCCATGGGTATGAGAGCTGGCCTCACCCCTTGAGCAGGGCAGCATGGGAGAGCTGGCCCCGAGGGCATGAGAGTGGGAGAGCTGGCACCTTACCTTGCCTGGGCAGCACAGTAAAGCTGGCCCTTGTGGAGTGGGTGAGAGTGAGCTGATCCTGAGGGAGAGAACTGGAAAGTAAGAGAGCTGACCCTGCTTCTTGCTGGTTGCAGCACTTAGGAGAACTAGCTAGGCCAGTGCTGGAGAGAGCTGGCCTCAAAAGCATAAACATGGGATAGTCAGTTTGCCCCTTACCAGCTGGTACAGGCAGGAGAGCTGACCTAGCCCCTCACCTGGGCAAAGTAGGAGAGCTGGGACTGGTGGCGACCAACTCAACTACTGTCCAGATCCAGGGTTGAGTTGGTCCACCCCAACATCTACCCCATCCACGAACTGCTGGGGTGAGTAAAGGGGCAGAGCCTGCAGATCTTAAGCTGCAGGATCTCCATGACATAGGGCCACAACAGGATATCAGAGAGGAGTCCCAGTGAGGATCCAATGTAAAATGTGTAGCAGAAGCCAGAGGCCTAGAACCAGACCAATGACTCACTGCAGTGAACATTCACCACTAAATCTGTCTGTGTGACAAACCATGAAACTGCAGCTTCATGGCAAGATAATTTTGCAGATTTTGTTTCTTTTGTTTGGGGGGTTACAAAGGCAGAAAGAGGGGTGGGGAGATTAGTAGGATTGGGGTGCACAATCAAAGAATAAAAAGATTAAAAATGTCGACTCTACAGCATTTGAGAAATAAATGGTTCTGTATTTACACAGACCCCACATGCATACACACATATCATATGCATACAAGCATATTATGTGTATACATATTTGTATATGCATTTAACATTGCCTGAGTCCAGCTCGCAATTCTCACCATTTATGTAGTGGATATTTTTACACCAGATGGCGTGCCTGTTATCCTTAAAGTATTTGAGAAAAAAGTAGAAGCCACAAGGACACACTCAGGGCCTTTGCCTGACATTTCCCCCTGAGGTAGGACATAAAACTCGGAAATGAGTTTATGACTTTTCCCCAAGGCAGGAAGTAGGACACTTCTGTGTGAGGCACACTTCCTATAGCTGACAGGATAAACAATGCTTATGTTTGAAAATGCCAGGACCCAGAAAAGGGGATGAGCGAAGCGGACTGGTAAGACTCCCCGGTCTGTTGTCTGCAAACCCATGCTCTTCTTCCTAGCATGACCCTCTCCTAGATCTACTCTTCATCAGTGCCCCCACTAATAAGTGCACAGGTTAAGCATGTGTAGTGACTATTTCTGATTGTCAACTTGACTATATCTGGAGTGAATTGCAATCCAGAATTAGAAGGCTCACCTGTGATCTGGATCTTGAGACTGGGAGACACAAGTTTCAGGTGTGGCGGTACGCACACCTCTAATCTGGGCCTCACATACTACTGGAGATCTACATAAGGACATTGGAAGGAGGAAGATTCAATCTTCTTCTCCTGCGAGCCTTGTGGGACTAAGCGACTGCTAGATCCTCGGGTTTTCATTCACAGCTGCTGCTGTGTTTGACTACAGACTGGAAGTCATTATCAAATTCCCTTACTCTACAGAGACTACCTATAAGTTCTGTGATTCTAGAGAACCCTGACTAATACACTGAGTGATTTATAAAGAAAAAATAATTTATTTAGCTAACAGTTCTAGGTGTCTGATAGCGTAGTTCTGGCTCCTGAGAGCCATGATACAATCTTCTCATGATGGGAGAAAGGGTGGGTAGAAGGAATCACAAGATGAGACAGGCAGCCAAGATGATCTTGATCTGGGATTGCAGACTAGCAGGCTCTCCAGGGAACTAACCAGAGTCCCACAGGAAATACATTTATCCTATTGGAGCACAGCATCCACAGTGACATAGTTACCTATCACTAGGCTTCTTACTTCTTAAGAGACCTATGATCACCAATATTGTTACACTGTGAGCATGTATACACAGCATCTGGACTTGACTATTGAAATCTTGTGTAATCAGGAAAGATCTTTATGAGGAATAAAATGCAATCTTTCAAACATGGATGTAGCTTGATGATAGAATGAGAACCAAAGAAAAGTCAGGACTCAGCATCAGATACAGATTTTTTGCCTTAGGACAGTAAAAAGATAATGGTGTCTTTTCTTAAGAATGGAGTCAGAAGCCTATGAGCAGGTTTTAGAGTAAAGATGCTGAGCTACCCAGAGATTAATGTCCAGTAGAGTTTTAGGGAACTGGATTGTAGACTTTCCTTTTCTTAAAACCATCCACTCTTGCCGCTCCTTGGACAGTAGGCTATTCCCTCTCTCTTTACTACTTTCAAGATGATAGTTCAGGTTTCACTTAGATGTGCTTGAATTCTTTCCTATCTGGAAATTTTTTCCTAAAAGTTGACCTGTCCACTAGTGTCAGTGAGATTTGTCTTGACCTTGCCATGAGTGATATTGTTCATCAATACATAGAAGTCCTTGCTTCTGAAATTGATCTTTGTTAATGACAATGGCCAGCCTCTAATGAAAGCCAGCATATTTTCACTGCTGTCCAAGCAGACATATTGTATTCTGGGTGGACATGACATAGAAAATATCTAGTGCATTAGAATTGTTGTTATTGTTGGGCTGGATTAATATTTTTTTAAAAGATATGTCTAAACTTAACTTTTTCCTCAAGAAGAATTTTCTTAACAATTTGTCACTTTGGAAGATCATTGCATTTCTTTTAATTAGAAAATATACACACATTAAAAAAATTAGTGAGTGTGTCTGTGTGTGTATATGTGTCTGTTTGTGTCTGTGTGTCTGTTTGTCCACATCTCTGTGTGTGTTTGTATGCATGTGTGTGTGTGTGTGTACGTGTGTGTGTGTGTGCGTGTGCGTGTGTGTGTGCGTGTGTTTGTATGCATGTGTGTGTGTGTGTGCGTGTGTGTGTGTGTGTGTGTTGGCTCTGAGTCAGTTCTCTCCTTCTAACATGTGCATTTGTTTTCAAACACAGGTCTTAATGCTTGGTGGTAAGCACACTTCCACACTGAGCCATCGCTCCTGCACCAAACCATTGCATTTCTTAATGAATTTTTTAATATAAAACAACTGTAAAATAAGGAACATATAAACTGCATAAAAATTGTTTGACTAAAATGTTCACCTTTTGACTAGTTGTTGGTTTCATTACAAAGACAGCTCCAAACACACATATTGCCTTTGGGGCAATGAGAGGTTAAAGCAGCTTCCTTCCAATTTTCTGATTTCTTGTCATTCCCACAGATACCTGGTAATCTTTGGTAAAGAACAGAAGTGAAGAATAAGGGTCATCTGCTAAGTGGCATGTTTGATTTATAGTCTAGTGGTTGCAAAGAATTAGTGGTGTATTCATATTTCAATCGCTCACAGCATAAAAGGCATGGCGACCACGATGAGCACACTCTTAAATCATGCACTCGCCTCTGTGGGAAAGGGAACACGCTTTATAGAACAGCATGACCTACTCTTTCAGGTGCTTTCAAAAGAAGGAACAAAGTCTACAAATGAGATGTGATACTTTAGTTTTCATTTCTCCCCATTTCTCTTTGTAAAAGAGCAGCTTTCTGCTTTGTAGATGCTTTGAAATGTGAAAGGCAAGCTTTCTCGTGTGGACAGTTGTAATCATACATGCTCAGGTTTAATCCTGTGTCAAAACCAATACACTTCACTCTCTCAAGCAGAAAAACCACCAGGCAGTCTGAAGACCATTGGCGTACTAGTTTCTCAGGAATTAACACCTAAAGGGCGACTGGAAGAATATTTTCAGAGCTCACTCATGGGTGCATGCAAAGTGTTTTTAATTAGAATATTATAGCTAGAAGAACCAATCCCCTTTACATCTCAATTTAAACCTTGAAGTTGGCAGGATGATCACAGACACAATTTCATATTAGCTTCCAGGAGATAAGTGGTGTGATATTTTAGTAGGCATCAAATGGGAGAACTAGTTATGTAAATCTCTCCTTCCTGCCACGAAGAATCTCTAAAGAAAATAAACTATGGTCAATGGTGGAGTGTGCTGTGATACTTGCAAGTGTTGAGTCAGAAAGTCTAGAAGGAGGAATAATTTCACTTTAATGTGACTAATCTGTTGTATTTTCTCCTGGACTGTTCAAGCTGAGCCTGTGTTCTTCTAAATAAAATGTAACTTAAGTTCAATCAGTTAGGTTAACCTTAATAACAGGATTAAAATCACTAAATGACCAGATATTTAAGTGCACCAAAGGAAACATACAGAAAAAAAGGCATCAGCTCCTAGTCAGAAACATGCCCATATAGACTGTTTCTGTGATCAGTTCAAATGTTCCTAAAATATTCATGCATTGTTGTCCAGTGTTGGGCCAATCAATTTGATCTCCTCCTCCTCCTCCTTCTCCTCTTCTTCCTCCTCCTCCTTCTCTTCCTCCTCCTCCTTCCTCCTCCTCTTCTTCCTGCTCCTCCTCCTCCTCATTCTTGTTATTCTTCTAGAAGACAAGAAATAAATGATGTTTTCTAACATGTGTCATTATTTCTGTGGGTCAAGAACATATTTTTAAAGTGAACGTTATGTAATTTAGAACAGAACCCTTTCTCAAGTCACTATGTACCACTTGGGTTTGTTAGGACACATGTTAAGACTGAGAAACAACTCATCCATTTGGACAAGGAATATCAGGGCTTGGGCAAGCACTCCATGAAAGTGTGTGAAAATCTTCTTAATCTTTACCTTTTCCCTAATGTACAGTTTTGCACAGAAGCCAGTGTCATCTGCCCTCATTCTTTGCTTCATCTAGTTTTTCGTGCAGTAACTGGTGAATGGATGCCTTGTAGTTCCCATCTCATCTTCACAGCCCTCTTATTTCTGTCCCAAGTTCTGTTACCCAGAGGATGTTTTATTTTCTGTGAGTTCTGTAATTCTTTTTCTGTATTAGAGTCTGACCTTGTAATAATAATAATAATAATAATAATAATAATAATAATAATAATTCTTTAGGATTTTTGTAATTATTACATGAACTAATTCATATATGTGGTTTGAGATATCTATTTTAACAACATTTATTTTCGTGGATTATTTACAATCATTCTTCCTTGTTTTTATTTCATGAAAAGTCTATAAGTCTATACTTATAGCAACATTTCATGTATATAAAAATGTTTAAATAAAATGTCAAAGTCCATTTTCCTTTTTTCTCATAGCACAATCTTTCACAGAGATCATTATTTAATAAGTAAAATTTCAATTTTGTGTCTATATATTTACATGTATTTGAGTGTTAAGCACACACACGCATATGCATGGACACACACATATTACTGTATGTATACCTATAAGTACCATATAAAGGGCATATATATGTGTTGTATATGAATATATACATTTCATATATAGGACATATGTATATATGAATACAAATATTGCTAACAAAAACATTACCATATTTCTATATTCTTGCTAAATATATCTGTATATCATATATTTTATGATGGAGATAAAAACTAGGGCCTTCTGTATGTTAAGTATGTGCTTCCCAATGACTTATATTCCAAGCTCAGAGCTTATGTTTCCATCGATGTTACAAAATGAAGTTCTTCCACATATTTCTCCTTCCTTTTCTTCGCACTGGTTCTAACAAGATCATTGCAAAAGGCTCAACATTTTACCACTCAGCTCTTTTGGGGAATACTTTTAAATAATTAGTAAATTAATCAAATGTATTCCTTTTTATAACTCATAGATGAATTGCTTTCCCATAAAAGAGCTGGCTGTATTGAAAGAAATGGATCACCAAAGGAATATTCACGTTGATATTTAATAGGCTGTTGAGAGAAGGCTTTGGACAGGATGTCATGGGAAGACCTCTCTTGGGTATGCAGTGGAAGGTGGAACCCTGGAGCAAATGAGTCAGTCCTAAGAATGTCAAAACAAAGATTCATACAAGCCTAGATCTAAGTAAGTGCAAAGGCACATGATATATGAAGTGGTTAAATGTCAGAGGAGATGGGTTGGGGATGGCTTGCACTGGTCTATTGTTTATAAGGATGTTGAATTTGACTTTGAACTTACTCAATCCCTGTGGTTGTTTGAATAGAAATGGCCCCCATAGACTCATGTGTTTGACTGTTTGTCCTAAAGGGAGTAGCACTACTAGGAGGTGTGTCCTTGTTGGAGTAGCTATGGCCTTGTTGTGTGTCACTATATGTCTCAGATACTCAGGCCCAGGCTCAGTGGCAAAGAGTTGTTTTCCTGTTGCCTATGAATCAACATGTGGGACTCAAAGCTCTTTGTCCATACCATGTCTGCCTGCATGCCACCGTGCTTCCTGCCATTGTTTCAATGGATTAAATCTCCGAAACTGTAAGTCCGGCCCAATTGAATGTTTTCCTTTATAAGAGTTCATCGTGGAGTCTCTTCCCAGCAATAGAAATCTTAGCAAAGACAGTCCCTACTAACACAGTTTAGTTAATTCTCATTTCCTCGCTATAGAAATACTTCAATCGTTGCAGTAAGCATCAGTCTAACCTCCTTGTGTGTGTGTGTGTGAATATTTCTCCTATTCCCAACTCAAGATAACAAGGCCAAAAGGGGAGCACAATGTAAATGTTAACACACGCTGTCATATTGCCTACCTGATTTCACGTTCTCGCCTGTGATATATATGAATGACACCTTCCTTTTAGTCATTTCAGTATTAGACATTGTCACTTCTTTTATCTCAAACAATCCACTGAGCAAAACATTATCACCCTTTTTATTGATGGATGTTCGTTATACAGAGAAATGAGTTGATAGGACATTTCCAAACACATATTCAATGGTTCTTACCCATATCTTTCCCTTCCTCTCCCCCTCCCCCTCCCCCTCCTCTTTCTCACCATCCCCCCTCCAGTCAATCCCTTTGTCCCAGATATTTCATGTCTTTCCGATCATGTACACATATATGAAATCTAGAATCCACTTGTGAGTGAAAAGATGCAATATTTGTCTTTCAGAGTCTGACCTAGTTAGCTTATCACGAGGATCTCCAGTTGCATCTGTGTGGTTGGTCTCTCTCTCTCTCTCTCTCTCTCTCTCTCTCTCTCTCTCTGTGTGTGTGTGTGTGTGTGTGTGTGTGTTGGTAGTTTATAGGGTAGAGAAGTTGACATCAAGCATCCCACTCAATCCTGCGCCTCTGTATTGTTTGGAAGCAGGGTCTCACTGATTCTGAGGCTGCCTGTTGCTCTGCAAGCACCATGGATCTGCCTGTTCCATCCTTTCTAGCGTTAGGGTCCTAGGAACGTGCTGCTTTGACACTCTTTATGTGGGTGCTGGGGATCCAGGCTCATGGCCCTTCACTTGGGTCACAAGTACCTTGTAGCTCAGACATTTCTCCAGGCTGTTACCTTGCTTACTTTATCCCTTGAGATCCACAGTCTGACTGAATGTTGTTTTAAAAAATCAAAAGCAAACATCTGAATGCATCATGTATCTTCTTGCATCATAGAGTGAACAGAGTTTTATATCTGAATTCTTAGGCTTTTTTATTTCTATTAAAACTGTGAGGTTATGCTGGGTTACATGGCATCTCTGTAAGCTACTAAATTACAAAGGTAGTTTAGCCATTTACCACGGTATCACTGTAATCTTAAATCAATTTTCACTTATTTCAGGAGAATTTTCTGTGGACGGTTGTGCCAGTTTCAATGCTATTGTGTCTTGCTCAAACCACTCTCCTGTAATTGCCTTGCATTTACTGACGCTGGTGCTCAGCCAACCTCTCTTCTGTTTTGTTACTTGACTCCCAGGGAGGTTCTTCTGGTAAGCATGGAGGAGGAGAAGGTGCATGCCTCCTCATGCTCATTCTCTGTTGACTTCCTTTGGCTCGAGTAGCTTCCTGGGAATCATCTGGGCAAAGCGTGATCCTGGCAACCACGGGTTTTCCCTACACAGGAGCAGCTGAGGAGGCAACCTTCTAAGTATCCCTTAACTCCACCCCTTCCAACATAGACCTGTCCTTCAGGGTTATGTCTTCTCAGCCTTTCTAAGTCTCTCCCAGGCGCAGAAATAGCCATGTTCACTGATAAGCCAAGCCTAGAACCCTTCCTTGAGCAGTCTCAGTTCTGGAGGACAGGATTGCTAACTTCAATTTTGTTCTTCAATCAGAATGGCCTCTATTTCCAACATTTCCTACTTCCAATGCACTAGCATTTTCTTTTCTTACATCTTCAGTTGCCCAGTGCACAGCTTTATACTTGGTTAGTAATTCTGTATGTTAAATTCTCCTTGTTTAGTAATTGGTGCATTTCCTCTGTCCTCATAGGACCCGGACAGTGGCTACAGAACAATGGGTGTTTTGTAGTGAATACGTGGTGAAACTAGCAATTCACAATCACTCGGGATATGTGAGATTCCTTATAAAGATTCTATAAGATAGAAAATGATGTACAAAGCAAGGGATGACACAATTTTTAATAAATATGGGACAATAAGATATTCTGCAGAGCATTGCTTGCTTTACTACAGGGAAATTCCAGACACTGACTTACTCCTGTGCCTCCAGTGTCATAATGCCATACACACTGCAGTAGC
Source organism: Uromys caudimaculatus (assembly GCA_028551405.1). Lineage (NCBI taxonomy): Eukaryota > Metazoa > Chordata > Mammalia > Rodentia > Muridae > Uromys > Uromys caudimaculatus. Next base: position 62,655,051 of record CM052713.1, on the reverse strand, counting down.
AGGCTTGCTTTTCAGGATGTGATCTGGCTAATAAATGGTTCTTTGTGAAGGCAGGGTGTTTCAATGACCTGAAATTATTGTGAATTTCAAAGAATTACTATAGAAACCCCATGTTTGGGAAATGTTATTGAGATGCTCCTTTTGTAATTGACATTTGTAAAGTATAACTATGAGATTTCAATGTTTATATGCTGAGATATTCCTGATGTGCCAGGATTCCAAGCATAGCAGGTGTGTTTGAACCTCATTTTCTATAAAGTTTTTGTTTTTTGTTTGTTTGGTTGGTTGGTTTGGTTTGGTTTGGTTTTACAACACTGGGTTTCTGTGTGTAGCCCTGGCTATCCTGAAACTCTCTGTAGACCAGGCTGGCCTCAAACTCACAAACATCCACCTTCCTCTGCTGGGATTGAAGGTGTGAGCCACCATTGCCCAGTAATTTTCTACAAAGTTTTATGTGTTTATGATTTCCAGTAACCCTAAAAGTCAACTATTTAAAATAAGCATTAAGAGAAAAAAGCTGGCCTGAAGACACAGCTCAGCAGTTAAGCTCAATGGGTATTCTTCCAGAGAAATATTTGATTCCCACCATTCACATGGCTATCCATAACTCTCTGCATCTCCAGTTCCAAGGGATCAGATAAATGTCCTCTTCTGATCCTCACAGGCAACAAGCACACACACAGTGGAAAGGCATACATGCGGGTCAAACTCCCATACACATTTAATTACATTAAAACAGCAAAGCATCTCATTGTTGCCCTGAAAGTCAAAGTGCTTAGGGACTTTTTTCCCCTTAACTGTGCACCAGTTTTTGAAATAAGCTTGTTTACGCCATTATCTCCCATTTCCTTCTGTATCTATAAAGAGTTGAAAGCAAGCTAACAGAATTTGTATTTTATTGGTAGTTTTTGACATAATTTTGTTTTGAAAAAAGTCACAAAATATTTCAAATTTTTTTTTCATCATAAAGTAGACAAACATGGCATAGAAGAAGCAAATACATTTAGATCTATAGTACTGTACTTATTGGTAGAAGCTACATTTGATTTTTTTTAGGCAGTCATATCAATGGCTACTAATTACAGTTTTGTTATGTTGCTTATCAATCATTTTCCACTTAGGTCTTCATGTCTAGACCTCTAATGTAGTGTCAAAAGAGAAATGGAGTCAATGAGTGAGCTTATTTAGTGAATGATTTTGTAGATTGTATTTTGAAGTATCAGCACCGACTCTATTTTTTTGTGTAGCAACTTGGTAAATAGGCCAATGTCATAAAAGTTACCATTAAAATTTTTCTTATGTTTTTTAAATACTAAGACTATTCTGTATGTTTTGGACAATGCCATGATTAAGTTTTCAATTTGACACAAATTACAGTTTCTTAGAAAAGGGAATATGAACTGAGGAATTGCATCCATCCAACTTGCCTTGATCATTGATGTGGGAGGGCCTCGCCCACTGTGAGCGGTGCCACCCCTAGAAAGACCAGCGAGCCAGAAGGAGCAAGTCAGTAAGCAGCCATTCCTCCAGTGTCTCTGCTTTAGTTCTTGTCTTTAGGTTTCTTCTTTGGATTTTCTTGATGATGCACTAAAACATCTAAGACAAATAAATCCTTTAATCCACAGTTTGGTGTTGGCCAGTCTTTTATCACAGAACAGAGAAGCCAGACTTTTCCATGGGTTAGGTGACCGTATTGTGCCAATTTGCTGGAAAAGCTGTGAACTTTATAGAAAATGCCTACATTTCCTCTGAGACTTTGCTCATAAAAAAGAGAACTAAAATGTAACCATACAGTACAGCTCAGTACTTTCTTAAATGGGCTTGTCTAGTCAAAACACACCATGCATGTTGTGGTGTTTTGCTGCTAGAGTAGGGCTCTGATCTATGTAGTTCTTCTTACAGTCAGCAAACAGAACCATGGAAACTTTTGGCTAGAATTCTTTAGATTTTATAGTGTTTCTTTTCCATGAAGATCATGCTAGATAACCATATGAAGTCACATGAAAAACTACTTGGATTTGTGTTTTATATTTCAATTTTTCCCCATATGAGTGAAAAAAACGTGTCTTAAGTTATTAAGTGAAAATCTTTAATGGTTAAATTTCTGTTCAAGGTTTCAGTTTCCTTATCAAATACTGAAAATCAAGTTTATCAACTCTAAAGATTTTTCAAAGTCATTTTGCTTCAGATCTAACAGTGATTTAAATGCAACAAAACTCATGATGTTTTATATTTGCAATTTGAGTTTTTAAAAAAATCTCTCAGTGTAATTACTTAATGAATCATGATGGAAACCATTTGAATCTTTTCAGGTATTTTCTCAATTCCTACTAATCACAACCTGCTTCAAGTCATGAGACTTTAACCTTTACCTAACTCTACATAAATGGATTTACATAACTCCGTGTAGTTGAAATTAGATAGTATGTAGATTTGGGATCTGACCTTTTTCATTTTGTATAATAGTTTTGAGGTTAACATCTGATATTGAATATAAACGTTATTACTTCTCGTTGCTGAATAGTACTTCTTTTTTTGATACTTTATTTACATTTCAAATGTTTTCCCCTTTCCAGGTCTCCTCTTTGGAAACCCCATATCCCCTCTTCCCTCCCCCTGCCTCTATAAGGGTATTCCCTCACTCACCTACCCACTCACGTCTTTCCTCCCTGGCATTCCCCTATACTGGGGCCTCTAACACTCTCAGGCCCAAGGGCATCATCTCCTCCCACTGATGGCCAGCAAGGCCCTCCTCTACCACATATGTGGTCTGAACCATGGGTCCCTCCATGTATATTCTTTGGTTGGTGGTCCAGTCTCTGGGAGCAAGGGGGGGGGGGTCAGGCCAGTTGACACTGTTGCTCCCTCCATGGAGCTGCAAACTCCCTCAGCTCCTTCAGTCTCTTCTCCAACTCCTCCATCTGAGACCCCACGCTCAGTCCAACGGTTGCTGTGAATTGAATATTGGGTATTCTGAACTTTTGGGCTAATATCCACTTATTAGTGAGTACATACCATGTTCATTCTTTTGTGACCGAGTTACCTCACTCAGGATGATTTTTTCAAGTTTCATCCATTTGCCTGCGAATTTCATAAAGTCATTGTTTTTAATAGCTGAGTAGTACTCCATTGTATAAATGTACCACATTTTCTGTATCCATTCCTCTGTTGAGGGACATCTGGGTTGTTTCCAGCTTCTGGCTATTATAAATATGGCTGCTATACTAGACAGAGATATCGTGAAACTAACAGATGTTATGGATCAAATGGATTTAACAGATATCTATAGAACATTTCATCCTAAATCAAAAGAATATACCTTCTTCTCAGCACCTCATGGTACCGTCTCCAAAACTGACGATATAATCGGTCACAAAACAAACCTCAACAGATATAAGGAGATTGAAATAATCCCATGCCTCCTATCAGATCACTACAGATTAAGGCTGGTCTTGAATAGTACTTCTTAATTTGGCTATACCATAGCATTTTTTACCCTTTCACAAGTTAATAAATATGTATTTCCAGATTTGGCTATTATAATTAACGTTTCTAAAACATGATTTGTTTTCAAACATCAAATAGATATGAGTGCTTTCCTTGGCTAAATACCTAGAAGAGTGAGGGATGCTGAGGGAGGCAGATTTCTGACTGGTATCATAAGCTGCTGAACAGCTTTCCAAAATGACTGTGCATCTTTGCGATACATGTGCATTGGAAGTACTTCAAATGCTCTCCAATGCTTACTTTTCCACTCCTTTGACTTTTAGTTAATCGGTTGCTTATTTAGAAGCAAATGGCTGTATTTTGATTTTGCACTTCTTGGATGCTTACGGATGGTGGCATTCACTTTTCTTTAGGGAGACCTGTGCTCAGAGGGTAAAGAGAAGACGGCTGATAAACAGACTCATACAACTATATTATTAAACTTTTGGCTCTTCAGTAGGCAATGTGAAGAAAAGTCAAAGAAAATAGCTATTGCAAAATAAACTACCGATGCTTTAAATTTGTAAACAATTCAGTTAGAGAAACCTGATAAAGGGGAGGGTCAAAGATATGAGAATATAATTTTATACTTTTTTATTTTAAAAGCATCCAATTTTTCATTTTCTAGTGTTTGAAATTAAAATATAATTATATCATTTCTCCCCTTCATTTTCTTCCTCCGGTCCTTCCCATGATCTCACTCTTTGCTCGCTCTCAAATCTATAGCCTCTTTTTAGAATTTCTACATATATGTGCGTAGAAATGGATAAATATACAAATCCAACATGTTCAGTCCATTTAGTATTACATTGTACATTATACATACATTAGTATGTATATGATTTCAGAGCTGACAGATTGGTATTGGATAACCAATTAGGGAGTTCACACAGTCAAGAGTTGCCTGTGGTGCTTTGTTTAGGAGTAGGGCTTTATGAGATTTCCCCTTATATGCCTGCTAACGTGGCCATTATTTGGGTTTTGTTTAGGCAGTCATACTTTTGAGCTATCGTGGGCAAGGTGCAAGCTCACAGCAGATTCCCTGGTCCTCTGCTCTTTCAATCTTTCTGTCTCCTCTTCCATCCTGTTCCCTAAGCTGTAGGTCCAGGATTTGTATTGTAGATGTATCCATTGAGGCTGGGCATCCTGTAATCAGTTGTCCTCTGGATTTGACTGCTTGTGGAGTTATGTCTGTTGCAGATAGAAGTTTCTTTTATGCGGAGTAAGAGATACGCTTTCTGTGGATATGAGGCTAAGTTTTGAAAAGTGTAGTTAGAAATTGTAATTGGTCTAATAAACTGATGGCATAAGGTTATCTTTTAACACCCATGACCCTATCATCTCTGACATATTGGGCTCCTTTCCAATATCAGGCATGATCTTCCTCCCGTTGCAAAAGCCTTAGGTCCAATTACACAGCTCTTGTTTTCCACCAACGCACGAGAGCAGTTGTTACACCGTTAGTCGTATCTGGCCCCGCTGGTAATGGTTGTGAATCCTCAGCATCAGAGCATAGTGGGGTTATCCGTTTCTCCCCTGCTTGAGAGTTCACATAGCACTCTAAGGTATCTCTCAATGTCTTCCAGTCTCAAATGATCCAGCTTAGGTTTGGTCTTCGCCGATCAACACCGATGATGCAAGGAAAACCTCCCCAGGTTTGGCCAGCTGCTTGTGGTTTAGTTGACTTCAGATGGTGTCAAGTTGACAATCAAGGCTATTCTATCAGGACTAACTAGGTTTGTCTTCTGACTTTTTGGTGTTCCGTTCACTGTACTTAATACACATCTCCATTTTAGGTCTGCCATCTGATATTTGTTATATTTTGAGTTTTTAAAATGTTTGATTGTTGTTTTTCTTCTCCTCTTGGTCTTTCTTATTTGCTAAGCAGTTCTGTTATTTCATTTTAATTATTCTCTTAGCCCCATAGCTAAGTGTATCTTTGAATATTTTAAGAACTTTCTCTGAATATAATATATAGCTTACATGTGCCTTAGTTGATCAGAATTAATATTGAGTTGTTTTATTAAATTATCAGAAGTTTACTATAGAATATTTTTAATGCTCTGTGTTCATAATTTCATGCTGTTTCTTTATCTTCTTTTAATGCAACTACATCTTGGGTTACATTTAGATATTATAAATAATATGTTGTACTGCATTTATATACTATTGTTTTTTTTTTTTTTAATTTGCCAGGCTGGTGATATAACTCCAGCTCTTGGTAGGCAACTAACTAGTCTGCCACTGAGCTACACCGACCCTATATTCATCATATTCTTCTAAATGTTGAGTTTCAGTCCCACTATGATGTCGATTGCCTGGAACCAATTGATGGACTTTGCCTAGCCCCACTCAGTATAGTACACTATGGCTTCTTTATCTCCATAATTCTCAGGCCTTCCCACTGAGGTTTCCTTTGTCTGTTTTGTATTTTCCACAGTGGAGCAAAAAGATGAAGACCTGGGCAGAGGTTGGGTTCACTGTTTGTTGTTTTTCTAATTTTCAGTTTTCTGCCAGGTTTGGTTGTCGTTTAGGACACTTTAGTCATTTTACCACCGAGGCTGCACATAGTTGGACAGTATTTCCATGAAGAAATCCACTAAGCGCACCAGTCATGATCCACGTTGCTCTCTAGATATGCAGTGGGTTTTGTCTGATTTCTGATGTGTGAGTTTTTTAATTCCCTAAACAATACTACTTTCTGGCACAACCCGACTTTGGCCATAGATTTTGGCAGTCCATTCTCTAAATCTGGATATCACTCCCTCTTGCACATCTTATATAACTCCCATTTCTTTCTTCATTTGCTAACTACACAACTTGGGCTGTGCAGTTTACATCTGGGATGACTCTTTGAAATAATGCGATTATCTTATCTTTTATTGGAAGCATCAGATGTGTCCAGGAGTGATTTTAGCTATTCTGGGTGGTGAAGACTATTAATGGCTTGAAATCCTGCTGAATTCTGTGATGCCAACACTAGACACACTATATGATGCAAGTGTAACTCCGCTGCTCAAAAGATGAAAGATGTTACTCTATTCTGCAGAAAATATCTGTAAGCTAGCTAACACATACAGAACAAAGGAAAGTGTGAACTATTGTACAAGGAAATTGATTTTCTAGATTAAAATATCATAGTAGTATAATATAAAAATTAATGGTACCAGGGGACTGGAGAGATGGCTCAGCAATTAAGAGTACATAGGGCACAAACGTCCATTTAATCAAAACATGCCCACATAAGTTAAAATATGTAAATCTAAAAAATATTTTTAAAGAGTGAGGATGCCCTTAGCTCATGCAATAAATCTGGTATATATCAGGCTTAAAATTCAAAAACAGGGTACCTTTTCATGCACCTGGAATCCATGAGGTGTAAGCAATTCTTCTAGGCACCTAGCAACAGGTAGCCACCTGCCAGGTGCTAGCCAATCTGATGTATAAGGACTACTGTTTGTGCATATCCTCCTCTCTCTCTCTCTCTCTCTCTCTCTCTCTCTCTCTCTCTCTCTCTCTCTCTCTCTCCCCCTCCCCTCTCCACATGTCCCTGGTCAGCCTCTTGTCCTCTTCCTCTTTCCTCTCTCTGTCCTCTGGCCCCTCTTTTCTCTGCCTCTGACCCTTCTCCATGTCCCCATTCCCTTCCCCCAGTAAACTTCATTTTATATTAGGTCTGTCACATAGCTTGATTGTTCAGGGGGACACCTTGGCAGGGCCCACTAAGGTGCTCCCTCCTGCCACATTATACTGCATTTTATAAAACACAGCACGAAGTGCTATTGTATTTTCTCTGACTATAAAACCACAGAGCTAGTAAATGCATCACTCCTATGGCACTGGGGACAGAAGGCCATTTGAAAATTTTCCACATTGAAATTTTGATTAATTTAATTTGTCTCAAGTGGCTGGCTTTCAGTGTCTTTTTCTGTTAGTAACTTTCTATAAATCTCTTTTGATCGAAGTTGGATTACATTCTGAGTATATAAAATATCACAATTAAGTTTTGGCAACTTCTAGTTTTGCTTCTATACTTGCATCTATTAATCTATTATTTAGAAAACAGTACACTTTGTAGTCCTCCAGTTGCCTTGGTTAAGATTTTATTGCTGTAAACAGACACCATGACCAACACAACTCTTATAAAGGACAACATTTAATTGGGGCTAGTTTTGAAGGTCAGACTATTACCATCATGGTATGAAACATGGTAGCATCCAGGCAGGCATGTTGCTGGAGGAGCTGAGAGTTCTCCATCTTGTTCAGAAGGCAAACAAGAAAAGACTGGCTCCTATGTGGCTAGGAAGAGGTCTCAAAGCCCTCACCCACAGTGACACACTTCCTCCAACAAGGGACACACCTACTCCAACCAGGCCATATCTCCTAAAAGTGCTACTACTTGGGTCAAGCATATCAATGTTTTATGTAAGCTCTTGTTTACATATGTAGGACTCAAATGTCTATGTATTTATTCTGGGGTGACTGCTTTTCATAATAAAATGTCATGTGCATAGATAGACTTAAGCTATTCTAGCAAAAAATATGAATTATCAATTATACAAACAAGTGAGTAACTTAAGCAAAGATAACATAATTTATGAGAATATTTTATTTTGATTTATTTGCAATATATAAAATTTTTAAATTTAATTCCTAGTATATATTCATGGCAAGTTGCTACTTATACAGATATACCTCATTTGGTTTTGCTTAAAGCCTTTGAATGGCTTATAAAATGAACTGGCTGGAAGTAGTTAGCATATAATAAAAACAAAGCTTTTCACACTCTCTGAGCAATTAAAGGAGTGTTACTTAATCATTCTATTTACTCAATGAAAAATATTTTTAGTTTAAGAATTTTATTGTTATATTGTATTTCAAAATTATTCTTTAATTTTTGGTTAGATGCTCAGCAGTTGCCTTTCCCTTGTGTTTGTCAAATGATGAAATAAATCTTTCGACTCCGAAGTAGAAGGACACTTGCTCATCAACTTCTCTCTCCACCAAGAAAGGATGGCTACTAAAGAAGGAACTCAACATTTCAGATACAGTGACTGAACCGAAAACTTATTTGTGGTGTGATTTTTAGCCAGAGAATCAAAGAGATCACTAAACAATGAGCTTCTCAAGTAGCCACAGACTTATTTAGGTAATTACTTACTGAAATTGATGCATGCTTCCTGGGAAGCAGTGGGAGTACAAGATGGTGACCTACGGCTGAAATTAGACCACTTTCCTTTAACCTGGGACCAACATAGAGAAAAGGAACTCATCAATGTCATTTAAGCGGAAAGTTACTTCTCAGGAGCCCAAAACTAATATGCTGCCTAAAACTAGTTTAAGTAGAGGTTTACAAGAAATAGCTGATAGCTTAAGGAAAAACAAAATCAAAAGAGAGGAAATAAGTAGATAGATTCAAAAGGCTATGTTTGATATTGATTTTACAGAAAATAAACATTTCAGCAGTTTAGATCACTGGATTGATTGGATGGAGGCAGTGATCCTGAATAATCAGACCTCAGTGTGGATCTTAATGTACAGCTGAGAAGAAAGCTATTTTCATTGGCTAATCCTAGAAACAAAATAAAGACTCAAAGATTCTAGATCTCTCTTTCTCACACAACGGCCTGTCAGTATTCCTACCATGACTGAGTTATTGCTACTTCATCTTTTTTTTTTTCCAAAAGCAATGTGGGGTGATATGTGTCTAATTGGTTATCTTGTGAGGCACGTAGTTTATTTTATTGGTGGGGAACTCGAGGATCTGAAATACAAACCTTGTAAGAGTTGATGAATCCTGAAGTGAGCAAAGGTAAGGCAAAGCCTGGTGGCCTCTGGGGCACGTGGTCCTGGAAGAGAGAAAAGAGGACAGTACTTAAGATAGATATCTTCATACTGAGTTTGTATAAATGAGCGTTTGAATAAGTAGGAGTCACCTTTCCATTTGTTTGAATACAAAGGTAAGTGATTTATATAAAGCTAAAAATCAGAAAGTGAATTATAATAATAATAGGAGTAGTTATAATAATATACACATATATGTATTGTTTTTAAAAATTGTACTTCTATGCTATAATAAACTCAATATCTTTTGTGGCAACTCAATTTGCATCTTTAAAGTATTAATGTTTATTTTGCATACATGAACACAAAATATTCCAGGGTTAAACAATTGGATTTTTTTCCAAGCAAACTGCTGATAAAACTATATTTGTACATTTTCACAATGGACACAAAGTCATTTTCTTACATTGCTCATACAGGTAACACTATTCTGGTTAGAGTTTGAGTGGGAATAAAAAGAAATTAAATGGAATGACATGACTGCTCATAGGTATGGTGGCAGAGAAAATTTATTGTAGATAGAAAGGGGAACCTAGTCAGAGGCAGGGACATCTTGGAGCACATAGTGTGGACATGATACTGAGCCATGCTAGGAGACAGACAAGGAGAAGGGAGCGGGGCGAAGCAGGAGCAGCAGCCAAGAGGGAAAAAGATAAAAGGGGGCAGGTAACCAAAATGGCCAGATTTTATAGAGGAAAACCATTGGGGGAAGGGCAACCAAACCCTGTAGCTGAAGAATTCCTTGTAGAGGGTTGTAAGCAGGCCACGTCCTGTAACAGGTGGGGACTACTGAGGGATGCTGGGAAAACCCGGAAGCCAGATCCACTTCGTTATGTTATATAGGCACCTAAGCCATTTGTTCCAGGGTTTGAACTTCACAGAGTTCAAGTACCATCTGTTGATAATTTAAAGATAAAGCATTGAAATCTAGATGTGAGTAGTGACAAGCACATATTCTCGCTATTGGGATGGTGGGCAGTCTTTACACAGTCAGTCTCATTTAGAACCCAAGAAAGGAAGGTCATTGTTCACAGACACAAGTACCTTGCTTTCCTGGTTTCTCAATGATCATTTGTTATATATGTGAGAATTCACTTTAAAATCAAGTTCTCAAAACTGCGTATCCAAAGACTCTCTGAGATTAAAGCATCAGAAAGCTCCACATCATTTGCATTTATTGGTGCATTGCATATTTTTGGCATGGGCAAAAATAAGAGTAGAAGCACGTCTTTGAACTTAAACCACCATCACACCGCCTATGTCAATTAGAGGACCAGAAGAGAAGGTGGGTAGAAAGGAGACACTGCGAAACTTCAGGAAAAGCCATTGGTTTACAGAATTAGAGCCAGTCGCGTTAAGCCAAGGTGCCTGACTCTGCTAGAGACACATTTTCTTAGTGAAAAGCGCTGTAACTTCAGACCTTACACATTCTCCATGAATAGATGGCATTACTCAGTATCACACTCATCAATACTTGTAAAACAATGAGGTGACAGCAAGGGGCCAGGGAAGAACTGAAATAGAATTGGGAAAAAAAAGAGAGATGACAGTTGCTTAGATAATTTAAATACATGCTTCCCCCTCCTCACCCCCTTAAAGAAGCAGTGATAGCTACCAGTCAGTCCCCTTCACGTGTTTAGAAGCAGGTTCGAGGTGTCAGCCTCTGTTGTGAAGGCAACAGTGAGCTCAGGTTCTCCTCACCCTCTTCCACTTCCAAATTAGAAGTAACAAAGCACCCGACTGATAAAATTCTGAAATACATAATCAGGGAAGTGATAATTACTGAATCTCATTTTTAGAAATCCATTAACAAGTGTCTCTTTAGTCATAGAGAAAAGTCTTCATGTGTATTGAATTGTGCTATCACATGTACAAGTTTCTTTCAAATAATGGAATCTGAGCAATAACGGAGTAACTATTTGCCATTAATTGGCTGTAAGATTTAATCAAGTAACATCATCATTTATTAATTCCAATTTGTAAAGTCATAAAAAAATGTGATATTACTGTTGTTAGTTAAACCTTTTCAAAAGTCTGGGTTGGAAATTGAAAACAAAAGGTTCCTCTGTGGTGTGGTGGTTCAGGCCTATATTTCCAATACCTCAGAGATGGAGGCAGACATAGTCAAAGTTCTAGGTCAACTGGGAGATGAGCCTCAAAAACAAACAAACAAACAAACAAACAAACAAACAAACATAAAATCAACCAAACAGCAACATAATCACAAATGTAACCTTGTATCTTGGGTTTTTGTAACTGAAATACGACAGACTTATTGGTGAGAAGTGTCAAAGGATCATAGAGTAAAATCTCACTGCTTCACTTGAAGATAAAAAGGGCGATAATGTCATGACCATTTGCTAAAGTATTTAGTGGCAAAGCTGAGGGGAGATAGGAAATCAAAATTCTCAAAGTAGCCATTCTTCCGTGACTATGATCTGTCATGTTGATATAGTTTGATATTCTTAATAACAAATTGTGCAGAAGCTTTAAAACCCAGGGAGCACACTGTGGTCTGAGTGTGGGTGTTCGTTCCAAGCTCATGTATTGGAATCTTGCCTTCAGTTTGCTGCTGTTAGGGGATGGCACATCCATGTGATTGCACTAAGAAGGCATAGGCCCCAGGGGTAGGGTAAGTGACCCAGAAAGCCAGTGTCGGGGAGCTCGTACCATGTAAGGACTTATTAGAAGGCAGTGTAGATGAACCAAGAAGTGGAAATCTCAGCAGATACTGACACTCCGGTCTGGAGAGCTGGAGGAAGTAAAATGGATTGTGTAAAAGCTATCCAGTGTGTGATTTTAAACACATTTATCTCAATATATCAAGACAAGGCAGTAACCATTTTTTTTTTTTTTTTGCTATTAATCCAGGTATGACACAATCAAATGAGACCATCCTATGTCAAAATCTGGTGTCCCCATAGGGCAGGGTGCTAATGAAGACCACTTTTCTCTTCCTAGTTTCCTATCGTGAAGACATGTGAACTTTAAAATCAAGAAAGAAAAAAAAGGTGTCTTAAGTGACCACTTCAGTTAGTCACCCCCACAGGGCCTATCAATTTGACAACATTGAGATTACAAATTCTATACACTGAGTGCAAGATTTTATAGAGTAACTGCTTGTGATGATCCTTACCTTCAAACCATAGAAGGTAATTTAGGACCTTAGATCACTCTGTTCCATTTGAAGCCTTTGCTGCATGTTACTTTTAGAAGGAAAATCAAACAGTTTTGTTTACATACTAATATATTAAAATATTACAAATTTGCTTAAGGTATCTTAAGTCATCTTGAATATTACTAAAATATTATAAAATTAAGATTCAATATATTTCCTGATAATGAAAACAACCAGCCAAATGTTTTGGAGATAAAAAACGCTCATCAAATAATGGGAGGCAGAAAATGGATTTCTTATTTATTTGAAGCTTAGTGCAACTCTTGGCAGAAAATTAATTCACATATTTAACAAATACTTTTGAATGCTGTCTATGCTTAGGAACTGTGTAGTGTTAATGAAATCATAGGAGTACACAGAACTTATTTATGCAGATTTACAGTGTAGGAGAGGAAACATGAATAAACCAGTCATACCAATGAACTTATATAAAATTATAATTCTGTGTAAAATTATAACGTGTTAAGAACTACAGATGGGATGTCTTAGAGTGCTATGAAAGCACAGCATTAGCCCAGTGAAAGAACATCAGAGAGTAGGAACTGAGTAAACAGTCAAATTTGGGGAAGGAGGACTCATTAATGGGGGCTGTATTGTGGTAAAACTAATTCTAATTGAGGGAAAAAAATTCAGCTTATCAGAAAAGAAAAGATAATTTCATTTAGATAAAATGGTAAACAATGGATTGGTGGTTGTCTGAATATTTTTGAGATACTAAATTAAGGAAGAAGATAAGTAGATCTAGGTTTAGCCAAACAATCTCCATTGCTGAAGTAGACTTGAAATCCTTCAGCACAGTAGCATTAGAGATTTGGGAATTAGAACCCTGAGAAGGGTATAGACTCTGCCTCTCTACACGGGAGATTATGTGCGCGTCCCAGTACTTCAAACCTGTGACTGTGGTCTTAGATTGAGCACATGTGACTTTATAAATGGGGCAGAATAAAGAAGTTTAAGATAAAGATACAAATAAGATTATCTCGGATTGGGTAGGCTGGATGAAATGCAGTGAGCCACATAAAGCAAAGGGTAGAGGGGACAGTTATGTAAGAGGATTAGAGACTGACTTGATGCAACAGAGGAAGGGAATAGCAGCAATCTAGAGGATGCTGTGGACCATCAGAAGCCAAAAGAGGCAAAGGAGTTGTTTCTCCAGAGGAAGTCATGAACACAAAAAGCTGAGGCCAGTACACCTGATGTTTGACTTCTGATCCCTAGAATTCTAAAAAAAAAAAAAAAAAATTGCATTGTTTAACATTTGTGATAATTTGATATGGTAGTAAAGGAAAATTAAAATACACTGGGGACAACTGAGGTCAATGGTTCAAAACCAATGTAAAGATCAACTTTCAGGTAAGATGGTAGGAGAATGGTCCAGTAGAGAAGACATTAGGCTGTAATGTGGAGAGAGTGGGATTATGGAAGCCAGAAGGAAAATAATAGTTGTCAGTAAGACATGACTGGGATTCTTGTTCTATCCTGGAGAGAACAAAAGTTGAAACTGGAGGGGCTGATAAGTTAGAGAAAGCTGAGAGTTGGAGTGACTACTCTGTTTTGTGGCCCTGGAGATGGAGGTTTCTGGGTAAGAAGGATCATTTTAATGTGAAGTGGCACAGTAGGGTTTGAAGTGAAGTGACAGTCATTGATACAGTATGGACTCAATCTCTCTGTTCACCTTGCTGAGCGAATACTTTTTTTTTTTTTTTTTTTTTTTTTTTGCTTCAGTACATTGTGTGGAATGCTGTGCTGCATTTTCTGAGATACATGTTTTGGATTTTCAAGTTAAAATGCAAAAGCTAATGTTTCTTAGTTAGCTCTCTGGAGTTTGAGGAAATTCTAGCAGACAAGGGAGAGAAAAGATGACCATGCAGTGTAGGAGCTCAGGGAACGTGACTGAAAGGGTTTAGTGACTACGGCTCTCTCCTCCCGCCTTTGCTGTATCCTGAGATTCTCTCCATTGGATGGTAGAGAATGGTATCTTTGTTGCTGTTTTATTTATTTTCCTCTGTGGAATGCTGGGATGTTTAGTTTAGCAGAAGTATTCCATCCTTCATTTCCTTTGATCTCACCCACCTCTTCCCAGGAGGATTTCCTACCAATGTTCAGTCCTATGAAAATGCTCTCAGTTGAATTTGGTGCTGTCTTTAGTGCCATCATTTGTAATGACCCATAGACTCTTTCTGAGGATGGGGACTGTGCTGGTGGTCTTCTCTCATGTTTAGAAAATACCTACAACAATCAACGTATAAAGGCAAATGGTGTGTTTTAGCTCCTGTTTTCTGAGGTTTCAGTCTATGGTTGCTCATCGCCGTTGACGTCGGGCCTTTATAAAGCAGTACACCCAAGAAGGGAGTGTCCATTGCAAGGCACTCATCTTAGAGTGTCTAGGAAAAAAACAGAGAGTCAGAGCCAAGGTCACAGTATTCCCTTTGTGTTGGCTAGTTTTATGTCAACTAGACACAAGCTACCGTCATCTGAGAGGAAGGAACCTCAATTTAGAAAATGTCTTAAGGTGGATGGGTGGCAAGACTAAATTAGTGGTTGATGTTGGAAAGCCCAGCCCTCTGTGTTTGGTACCGCCTTGAACTGGTGAACTTGAATGCACACTGAGTATTCACGAGGGGCAAGCCAGTAAGCAGCACGCTTCCATGGCCTCTGCATCAGCTCCTGCCTCAGGTTCCTGTCTGGTTTGAGTACCTGCTGTTGCGTCCCTCGAAGAATAACTCAGGATATATAAGTCAAATAAACCGTTTCTCCCAAATTGCTTTTGGTCATGGTGTTTTTCACCCTTCAAGAGCACACATTCCTCATGACCTGACTTCCTTATGCAAGACATTGCCTTCTCAAACACCCATTCCCTCTCAGTAGCACTACAGACTAGCCAGTAATTTTAGATCTATAACTCTTTACGGGGTATCTCAGATCCAAACCATAGCAAGTTATAGTCTAGAATCAAATTGTGACTGCTTCTTCCTTCTCCCACTGGGATTTGTTTATTAAATTTCAATTATTTACTCTCTTATTTGGTAACCATTGTAGACTGGGGTGTTTTTATATATTTTTTTTTCTTTATTCATTTTGTTAAGTTCTGTGGAAAGGAAATTAAATGTCACTTACCATCTTAACCTGAAAGCTTACAAACAGTATTTTACTAGTTACTTCCATCCATTATTAAGTATAGACAGTCACCCTACAATTATATTTCAGAACAGGATTAATTATTTCATGAGATTAGATTTATTATTACCACTGTTAGAACTAACTTGTGTTTTTAATTTCTCTAAAGTGCCTTGATCATGTAGTGGTAGAAACAATAAACATCAAATGTAAATATGTCCTTGTGCTTGGCAAGTAATTTATAAATATTTTACATGCACCTGCTACCGTATGTATTTCCATATAGATAATACGTAGTCAGACTAGCTCTGCAAATAAAAGTGCTGACCACACAAAGTTGTAATTCCTAGATATTATATGTCTCTTCTCTCTGGGTTTATTTCCCTCTGCATCTTTTCCTATAATTATTTCCTTAACTCATGGCTGTCAGTTTGACTTTAAGGCAAAAGCAGAGGAAATGTGGCATTTGAATTTATGCCAGAGCAATTTTTCCTGCCTTGGAGAAAGATAATATTTCTAAAGGCATATTCTAGTTTTTATTAATCTACTGCTCTAAAATATAAATGATTGCCTATTCTTTGCTAAACTTCATGTAAGGATACGCACAGTAAAGAACAAAACAACAAAAAACCCTATAATCATAACATAGCACGAAAAAGAAATACCCAACAGAGTTAGTTCGTGTGCCAATGTACAACTCATATTTCATTCAGTGTGGCATTTCCATATACTTTTATTTTCACTTGTACATTTTTAACCTATATGGATGTTTCTATAAAAATTCAGTCAGCCTCAGAACAGAATTTTGGATAGGGCCATGAGGTATAACGGTGCTGTACGCATACATTCATGTGCTCTCTTGTGCACATGAAGCAAGTTAGATTTCTGATATTAAGGGAGTGCAAACATTGGTCTAAAAAATTAGGCAATCTCGGAGGGTCAAAGAGGTGAGATGATTAGGGGCCAGCGTGGCTTGCACATCTGTGACTATTGACTCCTTCTTCTATCTTTCTTGAGCATAAAGCTATTTCTTTTCATTTTAATTTGTCATAGTTACAGTTAGGTAAAATGACCTTTTATCATAATATATCAATAATATAAAATTTCACTTATTTTTGTTATAACAAGATAAGAAGACTTACAGCCAATTAGATTCATGTAATTAAAATTTTAAATCACACCAACAAGCACAAAATTGATACTAAGAATAAACTATAAAAAGTAATTTTATTTTAATCTATCCTAGTGTCTAGAATTATTGAAAAGTCCAAATAACTTCTAGGCACAAACTTCAACCTATGACAGATCCCTAATGAAATATCAATATAGAATCCATAGGTAATTTCAGATATATATTAGCTTGGGATGAGGGATTTGATGTCTGTGTATGGAGACTTGAAGCCATTTGGATTAACATGAATCTGAGAATACTCATTCTTTATTTGTTGTCTTGGAAGAGTCCTTTACTCTGGGGTTCTGAATATATTATTTATACTATGTAAATGATTCAGTGCAAAAATAGATGTAATTCAGTACATTTCTTCTTTTATATTTCATCATTACAATACTGCTAATCATGATCAGAACTGTTTTGTCTGAATGCCCGAGTATTGTTGGCTCTGGAAACAGTAGTTCAAATAATGTGTGCATATGGCTTTCCCACATTTTATGTGTAGCTATAACATACTTTGATAGGATAATTTTTGTCAGTCATAATCAATACCTTCGTAATTTCTCTGAAAACTTTCTGCATCATCAAGTTATTTATGCATATTTTGCCAATAATACTCTAGGAAATCATTTCCCTTGGGTAGTATAGTCTCTTTAGAGAATTAATTTGCACTTCTGATCTCTGCTTCATCAGGCTACAGAGAAGTCAATCCTGAAAGGCCCATCAGCTATCTCTGTTCTATGCCATACCAAAAGCTGTGGATATCCTATCCTTGTGAGAATCCTTGCTCTCCAAGTTTTTTAGGTTAATTCACAGTAATCAAGTAGTAAATCCATACAATCTACACAGGCAGATCAAGTACATGTAGAATTATGACCTACCTTATCATCTATTGAGTGAAGAGTTGAAATGACTAAATTCCAAGGAATGAAGCAAGTGGTTTGCTTCATCTACTGATTAAACAGTAAAGCTTCTTACATAATTGGTATGGTTATTGTATAGTCAATATCATTACTTTATGTACTACCTATTTTTAAAGGGATAGACACACCGACTATGAGAACAAAAGATAGTTTTGCATTTGAAGCTACAGTCATTAAAAAAGGCTACCGCCCTGGCTAAAGTTCATTGGTTATCTGTCTGATTGGATAGCTGCATTATTTTAGGAATAAGCTGGATGAACCACCTTCTTAACTTCAACATTGATACCCAGCTTTCAAATATGTCTCCTGTTCTACTTGTCACTTTAATATAGCTAAGATATAGTGTAGTCATGTTATCGATATAATTTTGCACATGTAAACATTCGTATGGCACCATCTTAATAAAGTTATGTATTTCTAGCATCCCGTAAAAGTAACTTATTTTGTAATTCTTTTAAACTTCAGAAAATAGTAGGTCATCAAGGGCTAACTCCCAGCTGCATTGCTTGAAAACAAACCAAGTTGAAAGTTCATTGGAAAACTCCAAAATCATAACCAAATCGAGAAGTTCATGGTGATGAACGTTTTCCCCTAACCTAATGATCATTCATTATGCTTTGTCTTTCCTATTATATTAAAACACACAAGCCCTTATGTCTTAGTCCTCAGTAGAATACATCTTTCAGAGAGCAAATTTAAGGCAGCTTTGCAAGCAGCTGAAATCATAGCTATGGTCATAGCTCAACATTTCATTTGTATGTGAGTTTAAGAAATTCAAATTATTTACTGCCTCTCCCTCTACCCAAACAAAGCTTCATGTGTGTTTCTGTGAGTTTGAAAATCTGTACGTAAAGTACAAAATGATTAGCTTTACCTGGTGGACAGTGATCCCTGCACACTCTCTCTAGGACAGAAGCACCGCAAACCAAGCAAGACAACTCAATCGGATTTTTCTTAGAAACGATTAGCTCATTGGAACAGCAGGCTTTGTTTCTATTTATCTCCTTCAGAGGTTAATTGTCAACAGTAACACATTCTTAAAAGATTCTCTAAAAAGAGCATGAATAACCAAGATGTTTAAGTCATTCTGAGGTGGCATCATAATTGATAGATTACTACAGTTGTTTTCTGCTCACATGTATGTAGTCTTTCTGAGTAAATATATACATTTTTTGAGAACTGAACCCTTTACTATATAATCTATGATTTTACCTCTTTTTAAGAACAATTATCATTTCAACTTCCCGAGAACTTTCACTTATTTGATGTCAGATCAATATTCCCAGGACAATCACAGGTATTCATGACAAACACCCTATTATATATCACTTCAAGGGAGAAACTGCTGTTCAGAGCACATTCCAAGAAGCATAATTATATTTATTTTCTATGACTTTCTTTTTTAAAGTGCCTTTCTTGAACCAATATTGAATACAACAAAGTGTTCTGAGCCATGTAAAACAATTTACACATTTATAAAAAAGATTATTGTTGTTGTGATCAGTGCATTATGTTTGGCACCATTTTATACTATGGAGCCTATAGAGTTATCTATGGTAAGTCAAGTAGCAAGAGTCATATTTTTTTTTGGAAAGCAAATGATCAGAATTAAATGCTTCAGAGAGAGAATGGTTTGGCTCAGCAGTGTAACAATTGAAGTGGCTAGTCAGGATGTTCCAGACATCTTTCTGAAAGTTATTTTAATAATTGTTCAGCTTGACAGTACTTAGATATCTGTAAGAATACAAAATGCTAGTCTTCAGTCAACCCAGGCTTAGGTAATATATATATATTACTAAAATGTCAAAATGGATTATATTACTATCATTATCATGGTAGGAATTATTATGATTAGAAGTTCCATATATGTTAGAGACACAGAAAGCCTTTGTAGATGAAATATTAGACTGATTGAAGTTCCCTATGTACACACATGATTGGCAGGGAGAAAATTAAATGAAATCAGAAATATGTTGACACAAAGAGATCACTAATTACTCTCTCTGCTTTTAAGCATATATTACTGTCCTAGATATAATAAAGACATTGATAATTAATCTACCAAGCGATCAATTCTTTAGGTAAAGCATTTTCTTAACATTTGGGAAACAGAAAGGTAGAATCAAAGGGCGATGTTGATCATCTTCAGCTAGTCAGTAGATACGGAGCAGGTGTATTTTTGAGGTGGCTCTGACAACATAATGAAGACCAGAGAGCACCACGGTTGGGGGAAAGCCAGTGGTTGAACACAGAAAGAGTTTCCAGTGGAGGGTTGGAAGAAAGGCATGCTGGCTGGGAGAGGCATCTGGAGATGCCGGCGGAGATGCTTGAGATGGGTCACTTGGGTGCAGCTTATGTTGGGAAAGAAGACAGAAGGCTGTGGACATCAGCCAGGGCCGAGCTAACGGGCCTTTGATGCAGAGTTTATGGGCAAGAGATGGGAAAAGAATGGGGTCTAAGACGGGGTGTTTTGTATCAAGCGGTAAGGAAAGGCATGATTTGTTTTCCAGGTTTTCTCCCTCCTTCCTTTGTGCTACTTTTTCCTTCCACTTTTCTTCCCTGCCTCTTTCTTCCTTTTAAAAACGGGATCTTGTGCAAAGATTTAATTTAATTTTTAAAGAACTGATACGTGCCTTTTACACTGCACTCGAAACACATAAAATATGTAATAATAAAAAAAAAAGTCCTCCTTTCACGCCTCCCTGCACCCCTGCTTGTTCCTTTCCCTCCATGAAGCCAGGCACTGTTTCTCCCAAAGCTTTTGTGCATTGTCTCAAAGATGCTCCATGCATTCGTGATTCTACATACATGCTTGCAAAGACTTTTAAAAATAACTTGTGTTGAGACTTTGCATATGTACTTGACAAGTTAATTAGCATGCTGGCTGCACTAGATTAAAAATCCCATTAATTAATTTGATGGGTCATTTGACTGTATAGCTCTAAAAGAAAATGCAGACCTTCTTTTGCAGACAACAGTGAACTCACTTCAGATATTCACACGAATCATCTCCTTTGGGAGATAAAAAGTGTTATTAAAGTACCTAGTGTTACTGTTTTGAGTGTGTCTGAAGACCATTAATCTGGGTCTATCCAGAGTCCGTTTTAATCGCCAAAAATGTTCTTTTAACCTTGTAAAAATTTTGCTTATGTAACAACATACTGATATGTAAAAATCTAGCTTGACCAAAGAATGAAAAGGGCTATAGTTATATTATTTAATTTTTTAGTAATCACAGACAATGTCTTAATCCTTTTTCAGTTGTGGATTGTGTCTATCCCATGCAGCAAAGCATCCTGGTTTCTCTTTTCTGCTGGTGTATGCTGCAGTAAAATTGTTACTTCAATAATTCCTGGAAGAACAGAATATACGATGCTTTCATAAATAAATATTAGTGCATTAGTCTTCTTCCAGCCTAAGCCAGATTTTTCTGGCTCTGTATTTCCCTAGGTGACCAGAAGAACACAATCCCTGATATAAAAACTTGGCTACCTCAGATACATATCTGATCAGAAATAACATTCTCATTTGCATAATGTTTCTGTGTTCCTGTTGGTGAAATATGGAATAGTGGTTATCTAATAGGCATAATAAAATAACCTCACATATGACTGCAGCCACTAGGTTTTAATTTGTGGTTGTGTTTTGCTTGTAAGGAACTCTTTCTTAATATATACTTGCTCAGGAACTAGCTCTTGAAAAGCATAAAAATTTGGAGTAAAAATAATGATGATGCCATCTTCCAATTCAAGTGTTTCTTAATATGATTTGCTGTCTTAAATGTTTAGAGTTGCATTGCAAGAATTAAAAAGAGAATAAATTTCAAAAATATTATGCACAATATTGTTGAATTATAATTCTCCACCAATAAGGAGATAGCCAGTGTACACTGGAATGTAATAACTATCTTATATTTCAAGTAGGATTGCTACTGTTCATGGAGAACCCTAGCATATTAGTGTTATGTTACAAAATAGGTGTTTTTATTATGTCGATCCTGAAATTATATTAATGAACTCTACATACTATTCTGAATTAATAATATGCCCTGCAGAAGCCCTCAACAATAAAAGTTTATCAGTTTTGTCCGGTGTCTTATCTTAAGGGATGAGAGCACATATGCTCAATAAATATTTTTAAATGAACAAATAGAACATTAGCCATAAGCTGTGCTTAAGCATTTATTTTGCATTTTAATGTTGATTTTCTCTTTGATCATAGGAACTAAAAACTACATAACATAAGATTAAAAGAAGATTCTTTTAAAAATAAAAAAACTGGTTTGATTAGTGCAATACATTCCAGCTGCATGAAGCAAAGTATAAACAAATATTTACAGATTAATGATGTCACTTTCCCCATGCGTTATTCCCCTAGTGGAAAGTGACTATAAATATAAGAAAACTGTGGTTTCTAGGAACAATAACAACAATAATGTATTTTGTTATTACAGGACGACTAGGGAGCTAGAGTCAGTCATAGAAGCTGAGAGAAAGATTGGTGCTCGGAGAGTCTTGTTTATGCTAATGAGATTGCCATTAATAGGCCTGTTAATACAAAGTGCCCCATAGTACCATGCACAGTTCATCATAAGCTAATGAAAGAGGTGCTTTAATTAGGAAGATAACAAGTTGTTCAGAGGGAGAGGGAAAAGGGAAAGAGTCCAAATCACCATAGCTATACACACCGAGGGATGGCTGCCAAATTAGAGAAGGGCTAGCAAGAAAGGATAGAGCCAGCCAACTGCACAGCCTTGCAAGAACTAGAAATAGGAGAAGTGACAGCATCCTTTGGGAGAAAGGGCACCCCAGAGTGTTAAAATATCACAGGGCTGCCTGGACCTCCACCGTAAGATGATTTAACATTAAGCCAACTAGGACTCTTATTTGTCAGAAGAATATCAGATTATCACAAATTTGAGAATAAATCACTAAAATAATCTTACACTTATTGTCCTCACTATTGCCTTAATCTTGAAATCTGTAATAGTTCCTTGACATGCCTTGGAGAATCAATGGTCTATTATTTGAAAGAGGAGAAAAGAAGCGGCCCAGCTCTAAGGAAAGTTTGCCAACAACTTGACTACGAGGACACTGATTATGAGGAAGACCCAAGCTCGCTGGGGATGAATAGCTAGAAAGTGGGATGTAAATATTGCATCTGACTAAAAATCAATGATGCTGCATGTCTCGCAGGGCTCTCTTCGTTTTCACTATGTCATTACTCATGCTTTCTTCTCCTGGTGACCCAGAGAAACTATTTAGTATGAGAAGATAATGCCACACACAGGCAAGATGCCGATAAAAGAAATTTCTATTTTGTAAGAGAGGCATTGATTTTTACCTACATATGGCTGAGTTTTTTCTTCTGTAACGCAAAAAGTCCTCACCAAAATTAATAGTGAATCTCTAGAATTAGCTTGGCTGAGGACAACTCAGCTCATGCTACATAATGTGACTAAGAGCTGGGTATCTCTTCCCTGAAAGGAGTGAAAATATTTACAAATTTTTCACCAATGTATTTTTTTCCCTTTTGAAATTAATTATAAAAATTAAGTCTTCTTTTATGAATGTGTTTTCATTTCATCTCATTTTATATGACTTTAAAAGTTTTGTATGAGTGTTAGGTTAGTATTTAACTATCATTTAAGAAGAAAGTAAAAATTCTTTATGCTACTGATACTTTAGTACATGTTAGACTAAGTCACCATTAAAGTTTGGGTCAATGATATCCAAAGTGCCATTATAAGAGGTCTCTGGTCCCAGCTGAAGACACCACTGGAAGACCATAGAGTTGTTAGAGGCTCAAACATAGAGGGAGGTAGTCTGAATGTGTGGATTGTGTCCTTGAAAGGAACACTGGGACCCTGGCTCATTCCTGCCTCTCTCTCTCTCTCTCTCTCTCTCTCTCCCTCCCTCCTTCCCTCCTCTCCCTTTCCTTTCCTCCTCCTCTTCCCCTCCCCCTCCCCTTCCCCCTGTCCCTCTTCCTTCCCCTCTCTCTACTTTCCTACTGCTACGAAGCAGTGGCTCCTTTCCCTATGCTTCTGCCATAGCGCTCTACCTCACTACAAGCCCTAAGTGATAGGGTCCATTGACCAAAGACTGAAACTCCGAGCTGAAATAAACATGGCTTTTGGAAGGCGAAACTAAGGTCATGTTAAAAGTAGAATATTTGCTTAATAATTTCAGACCTTGTTTTGAATCCTCCTTAATCTCTAGGGCTATGAATCCCCATCTCTCTTAAAAATAAATGTATTTATTGTTTTGAAAATTTCCTACAGTTTATTCATATTGTACTCCCTATGAACTCCTCCTCCTAACTCCTCCCAGACTCATCCCCCCATCTTCCTGGTCCTCACAAATTCATTCTTCATGTACTCCTTTTTTTAAATTTTTTTCATCATAACCCATGAACCCAAAATTTTGATACTATTGTATTTCTGGGCATGGTGCTATCCACTGGAGAATATTTCATCTACTGGGACCACACCCACAAGGAAAATTGACTCTCTGCCCTAGAAGTCATCAATAGTCTATAGCTCCTCAGTTAGGAGTGAAGGCTAGTGAGACCTTTCTCACTCCATGCTAGAATAATGACTAGCTTGATCTTGCACAGGCCTTGTGCAGGCAAGCATGGCTGCTATGAGTTCATGAATGGAAAAGGGATTTTAATTTTACAATTTTTTTGTTTTCTCTAGTGTTTTACTTAAGTACTTACATGTGTGAATCTGCATGTAGTGTGTGCATGCGCGAGTGCATGTGTGTATACATTTATATGTTTGTGGCTATGTGCCACAGCACTCATGTAAGAGGACAACTTGATTAAATAACTTCTTTTCCCACATTTACCTGGATTCTGGTCATTGAACCGAGGTTACCAGGCTTACTTGGGAAGCACCTTTTATGTGCGATGCCATCCCATTTTCCGTTTACCTTATTTTCTGAGATAGGGCCTCTCGCTGGAGTTGGCCATTTCAGCTAGACTAGCTGGCCAGCAATCTCTCAGGATCCTTTTGTCTCTGCCTCCCTGCTCCAGCTTATGACTGAGGGGTTACAGGTGAGACAACTAACATGATCCCACAATTATGGCCTTAACGTACTAATAAGGGTGGTCTCATGGTTTCATCAACTCGGAAAGATCTTGTCTATCAGTAATAGCACAGGACAATCATATCTCGGTGGGAGTATTGGGACAGCCATTCAAAAATGGTGCCCAGTAAGCTTTCGCCTCTTTCTCAAATCTTTTATTCTGCTGTTTTCATTATTGCCTGATAAGTTGTCTATATATTCAGAGCGAAAAGAACCCCATTGCTATGCCTTCAGGTCAAGCCTTGAGTCTGTGCTCAGGTCTCACTTCCAAAATGGATCGCTTTTCCTTTGTCTTTCAATTTTATTTGTCTTCCTTTCGACTACTTTCTAAATTCTCCTCCACTTCTAAGGAATTTCTGAGCCTTGTGTGTCCTCACTGCCTCTTGTTCTCAGCTTTATTCACGCTCTAACCTTTTAATTTAGCTTCAGCTCTTGCCACCCGTAGGAACTGTTTGCCAAAGCAAGCAGATTTGCTTGCTACTAAATTAACTCTTTCCTTATTTCATTCCCATTGTTGACTTTCTGTTTTGCTAATTAGCACTACACTCCTTTTTTTTTTTTTTTTGTTATCCCATCTGATATTGCAATCACAATCACAGATTCCTCTGTAAAACTCTGAAATTTTGGTATCTCTCAGGGTCCTATTTTAAAGTTTTTTATTTACGTGTACATATCTTCTGTCAACTCTCACATTTCTTATCATGCTTTACTAATCCTCTGTCTAAATACTGACCACCCATGAATTCAACTTTCTCTGGATGACTCGCTACTCAATGTAATATACAGAAATTCTTCATTCTATAAGATATTTCTTAGCTATCCAATGGGTCTGTCAAGTCAGAAGTCCACAAATGAGGTTCTGTTTTCTACAAACTTTCTGTGTTCATCAGTGGGCATCTGAGTATCTTCTTGATTGCTGCCTGCCTTAACTTTAGGGTTCCTACATATGCTGTCATTCACCCTTCAGACTACCGTCCACTCTGTTTATTCATTCACTTCTTCGATTTATCTCTAACAGCTAGCAACTTCTCGTTACGTATTGAGATCTCCTCTCAGCTTATGGTCCACACTGCAGTGGTTTTTCTAAACAAAAATGTTATGTTTGTGTTGTTCCTAGACTTAAAGTTACTCAACAGCTGTTCATTGTATGGAGGGGACAGACCAAGCTTACACTATCCTTTCTTTCAGACTCTCTTGATCCTTTTGGTTTCTTATTTGTTTTGCCTTTTTTCTGCTCCCACCACACTCTATTTCACTTACATAGTCAAATATCTTCTTTCATCCAATTCATCACTCTCTTCTCCAGAAAGGAGTGCATTGTCTTGATGTTCGCAACCCCCCCCACTGCTTTCCCCCATCTCTCCAGATCTTCCCTAGTTAAATCATATACCATTCAGGCTCAGATGTAACTTCCACTGGGGAACTTTTCTTGGCATAATAGAACTGGATTGCAGATTCTTTTTCTACTTCTACAGCAATTAATATTTCATTTACATAATACATGTCACATCCTATTGTACTTTTCTATTTTTGCCTTTTTATCCCCTATTAGACTGTCAGCTCCACTGGGGCAAGAATAGTTTGTTTGTTTTGACTGTAATGTTCTTGGCACATAGTGAGTTCTAATAATTATTCAACACTTGAATTCAGAAAGAAAGGAATAGGATGATACAGGCAGAATCAAGTTGGTGGAAGCAAGACCGAAAGAAGATCCAAAGTACGTATGAAAACCAAGGTCAAGGGCATAAGAAATTCGAGTCAGGAAGATTTTATACATACCTCATATAGGCCTAGGCAGAAAAAATTCACAGACAAAGCTCTGTGTGCACTCTGGAACACATTCTTCATCTGACCTCTCTAAAATTTGAAATACATGGTTCTTCAAATGATTTGTCACAATGCCGAGGTACATTGTTTGTTGTTGTTTTATTTTTTATTTTATCTTTGACATTTCTGCAAAGTAAGTATAATCATTAAACACTAGTCAGTCTAGGCTAGCCACCTAGGCACGATCCTTGACTTTTGAAAACCCATACTCCATCAAACACAAAGCCCTTATATCTAATTCAGAAAATGTGAAATAACCAGGTTGACATCTAACTAAATTATTAATTCATACAAATAAATGTAGAGAAGGCAACTGCATTGTGCTATGTGTCTACTCCTCTAAGAGCTTTGATCCTGTTTGAAATGTCACATGATTCACATGGATTTGTCTGGACTGCTGGGAGTTGCATTGTTTTATGGGTTAGGAAATTATACATATGTTAGAACAATCTATAGTCCTTCTAGAATCGAACTTATGTCAATCCGGTCAGACCACAAATGTAGAAGATATCAACCCAGTCTGAATCTTACATTGATATCCACGATATTGCTAAACTCCTAGCTGAACTTAAAGCAACAGCTTACCTCATAATTGATAATACCAGAAAGTTTCCAAAACATTAAACTTTGAATTATCTATTCAAAAAGAGCATAGCCAACAGAATAAAAACACAATCAGTAGAATGGGCGAAAAATTTTGAAAATTTAATCTATATACAGAAATCCTATAACTAACAGCACAAGTAGATTGCCTGATTTTAATAAGAAAAAATATTTGAATTTTTTCAAATGATATACCACAACCTCTCCCAAGTACATGAAAATTCCTAGGAAAAGGTAAGCCAACATCACAATGAATTGTCCTTTAGACCTGTCAGGCTGGCCACCACTAAGTAGCCCAATAAAATAACAAGTATTGATGAACATGTTCTATAAATCTACTTTCATTACTGCAACAAAACACCAAAAACAGTTTACTTATTTAAAAAGGAGAGAGACTAGCTTAGCTCAGTTTTTGATACTCAACGTGAAAGCAGGACCGTGCCAGTTCCAGCAAGGGTTCCAGTAGCACATGGTAGAGCATGTGGCAGTGGGAATTACATCTCAGTCTGACAGATAGAAAGAAATCAGAGATTAAGCTTGGGCTTTCATATCTTACTTTCCTAAGAAGTCAATCCAGAATTGCTATTTGAGGACAATGGTATCAATGATGTAAGGGCCTCTTGGTAGCTACAGTTTTAATAATGCCATCTCCAAATACGGCCATCCTAGCATAAGCCACTGTGAGCAGAAATGAACTGTACCCAAAGCACAAGTTAAAGAGGTTAGAGTTCTGCCTTGATGGTGGGAATATGACATGGAATAACAGCTATGGAAGAGTGTGGAGTCAGACTCAAAACATGATCCAGAAATTCCAGTTTTCAATGATGCATATACAAATGCAGAGACCAGGGATTCAAAGAACACCTTGTCCACTTTGTTCATAGCAACACTGTTCCAAAATGTGGAAAACACGAAGGGTCTGTTAGTGTATGTGGAGATAAAGACAACAGAGCCTGAAAGCACTGTACTCCATTCTATCATAGACTGAAAAGTGGATGAACCTGGAAGGTATTGTGCTAAGAGAAAGAAGTTTGTCAGAAGGAGAAACAACACATGGAGAGCCTACTAATTTGAGGAGCATAGTCCTCAAATTCAGAGAGGCATGAGAATGGTGGTGGCCAGGGACTGAGAAGGACATAACAGGGAGCTAGTCAATGAATGCTGGGTTTTATTCTGTAAGTCAGCATGCAGTTTGTTAATTGACTGAAACTATGTGAATGTTCATAACTTGCTGAATGTCACACATGTAAATGGTTATAGAGATAAGTCATAAACATATTTTTCCATAATGAAAAATTCTTAGGGTGCAAAACTGCTTTCAGAATAAATATACATGTGCTCTTATATTTAAAAAGTCATGAAGATACAACAGAAACATGTAGATCTCCAACACTAAATATTTGCTTGTCTCGCTTCCACTTTGAAAAGTATTATCAAGTTTTAAGGAGGGAAATTTTTTTCTTGCTAAATTCTGTTGCTTTTTAGTTGAGTTATAATTCCATAAAACAATAATTAAAAGATGACTTCTTTACACCTATTAATAATGCTGACAACATAATATTTCAATTTCATTGGGGTATTTAGAAAATGAATATGGAATAGTATTGCGAATGCATGATGTATATTTCTTAACAGTAGAGAGTTACAAGCTCTATTGAAACTATGAAATTGGTTGTAATTAAATGTTAGTTATAAATCTGCAAGCAAGTTGGCTGAGAATAATTACAGAGTATGTGTGAATACCCTTAGTGAGAAGCCCAGACAATGGATAGCGATATCTGGTGTCAATCTTCAAGGTTTTTAGAACAGAGGCAAAATGAGGTCTAGAAGCAAAGTATCCCCTGTCGAGTGCCTGTAACTCCAGTGGATGTCCACAGGAGAGCCCTGACCCAGAAACATCCAGCTACACTGTGTCTGCTGAGTTGAAGAAACTATGAGAATGAATTTTCTCTTGTTTAAAGATAATAGCAAGATGTGGAGGAGCTAATTTGCTACACATTGATTGATAACAAATACATGTTGAAATGTATCAAAAACAATAAACCTTTGAAAGTAACATTTTAAGGCAAGCTCCATACTAAAATATCCTTTGGATAGTTTGAGTTGTTTTCTATTGTATCTGTGTCATCTTGACAATTTCCAAACATACAGTAGGTACTCAATAAATACTCAGTGAACTGAGCTGTTGACCAACTTGACCTGAAATGCAAAAGGCAGTAATAAAGTATTAATGATAAGTAAGTGGTGACTCTGAAAAATTTCTAGCTACCAAATTAAGAAAACATTGACAGCAGAAACCTTGTTTTCATTCAAAATAAGCACCCTGATGGAGCACATTAACAAATAGTGACATGATTTATTCATTACCATTTGCTACATCTTGACTGAGAAAATTAAATTGTTCTGCAGATGCTTGATACACTCTGAGACCTTTTCAATTTCTTCTCTGGCCTTCCCTTGTTAATTATTCTTGTTTTCTTTAAAGGACTGCAGGCAAATAAGCAATATCCTGCCTCTTTGGCAAATAATGGATTGTTTGGCTTCTTGAACTTCTACATGGATTGTATGTCTCTCCCCGCGTTTACTTAACATCTTGCACAGAAATGATGAAATTAGAGTGATTTCTTACTGGAAACCAAGCACGAAGAGGAACAAGTGCTTCCTACTTTGGCCACAGTGCAAGATGAAACTTGCATTACTTAAAAATTTATATTTCACCGATCTTCTTTATCTCAGGAAAAATTCTTTCCAACTCATCCTTTCTGTTGCTGATCTTATAAGCATCCAAATCAAATTATAGATTTGAAATAGAAAAGTCACCCTAGACCTCTAATGTCAAGTGAGGGTGTAAATAAATCGAATAAAATTGCTTTGCCTTTACTATTAAATGAAACATTAGGGAAACATCTTAGGTCAATTCCTTTTCTAAAATATCCTTATAATGAAATTATATAAAATTAAAGATGTTGCCAAAATTGAAATTGAGGTTTTAATCATTGTAAAAATGGCATTTATTATTATTTAACTCTAAATCAGGAATTAGCAAGTTCTTTGTCTGCTGTAAATAAAGTTTTATTGAAATATACCCATGTCCATTCCTTTGTACATTATTTATGACTACCTGCATCCATGCTATAGTTGCAGAATTGTAACAGAAACTACATCTTGAAATCTAAAACATATTCACTGGCCCTTTATGGAAGATATTTGGTGACTCTTTTATATCTACAAAACATCGAAGCGTGTCTTTTATATTACATCACACTGAAGTTAACCTCTGTGTTTACTTCTGAGAGGAGGAGATTTGAAGACATTTCAGAATTTCATGTTAGAGTACTGTTGAACAGATGTGACAGCTCACTACCACTGCTCAGCTTCGAAGGATCACCGGCACACCTTCTTCCTTTACATGTGGGTTTTTCATTGTCATAAAGGCAAATGTGGGTAAGCCAAAGCGTTTTAAGCTGAGGAGTGTACCAGCTTCACAGTAATCGCTAGGCTGTCTACACTCACGTCTCTACATTTCCCTCATTACTCTTCTAAGCTCACAAGGTGACTGAAGCTTAGAAGTGTCCCTTGAGATACTTATCTATCAAAAATACCCACTTCTGCCACCATGACTTGATTCTTCTTTCCTAAATGGATGTTCTCTAGTTAAGTTGCAATTGGGTACAGTTGTCTATAGATTTGACCTGCTGCACTCTCTCCAACTCTGTAGCAATACTGAGCTTCATCTCAATCTGTGAATAGATTCTTCTATAATGGTTGGCATTCTTCAGCTTTAATCATGAATAATTCTTTCAACATCTGATTCATAAATTTCTATCTTAGAATGTCTTCTTCTGTGTCTGACCAAGCAAGATACACTGAGTGATAAAGGACTTTGGTAGCATTTTTGGTGCATTGACCAGGTCACTAGAGGGGACAAAGGTGCTAGAATAATCTAAGTCTAAGGACAGATGCTGTAGAGAAATGTAAGGCTGCTGATGTTTTATATAACACAGCTATGCTGCAGATAGGAAAAAATTATTCATTTTGACCATGTATGGAAACAGGTCTTTAAAAATAAGACTTTTGCTTAAAAATAAAAATAAATATGAAGACTGGGATGAAATAGTAGAAAATATTAGCCAAGAAGTAAAAAGTTTATGAGAAGAAAAATTCCATAAAGAACATTAATCTTAATCACTTGGGCTAGGCAGGAAGCTATTATATTTAAAATGGGACGATACTTATGACCTTTAAAGATTTCTTTGAGTTATCTGATTGTGGTAACAGCTCAGTTTTTAGGTTTGTTTTGCTTTTCATTTTGACCAGGAAATAGTTAAAAGCAAAGTTAAAAATAAATAAATAATAATAAATAAATAAATAAATAAGAAACTGCATTTAAATTACTTTGAATTTTGTTTTCTTTTCTTTTTAGTTCCTTACTGTCAGCTAGTCCTCTCATTTAAAATTCTGATCTTTTGAGTAAGCATTTTAAACATGATATTTGAATCAGAGAATAAGGTTTAAAGACCTGAGGACACAACACTTGGTAAAAAGAATAACCTAGAGTACACTAAGTAAGTAGACCAGAGGTTTGGATCACTTAGTAGGCTGTCATGAGGACCAGACTTTGGATATGAGAACATCACAACCCTACACATACCCATAAACAAGCTCCAAGCCCGGCTGATGCTAGAAGACCACTAGTGTTAGGCTAGATGAGGATAGAGTGGCCCCAGTCAAGGAGTGTGTCTGCATCAAAGGAACAGGCAGAGGGTAATCGAGAGGAGCCAACAACATAAAAAAAGCACATGTGTCTGCACACACATGTGTGCCTACACTAACCCAAACAAACACACACACACACACACACACACACACACA
Organism: Uromys caudimaculatus; assembly: GCA_028551405.1. Taxonomy (NCBI): domain Eukaryota; kingdom Metazoa; phylum Chordata; class Mammalia; order Rodentia; family Muridae; genus Uromys; species Uromys caudimaculatus. Next base: position 62,622,945 of record CM052713.1, on the reverse strand, counting down.
CACACACACACACACACACACAAATAGGTTTAAACAAACTAATAATAGATCTTTATAGAAAATAATGCAAGAAGCTACTTAGAGGAAAAACTACAAAGGGAAGAAACACAGAAGGAAAATAGGTGAACGAGACACGGCCAGGTGTTTTGGAGAAGCTGAGTGCTGTGTAAGCTGAGAACTGGACCATGGGCACAGGCTCAGGAGGTGCATGCTTCAACCTCTGTAAAGAGCTGTTTAAGAAGAGATGGAAACTAGTTGCCGGCCATAAAGGTGGTGCTAGCTGCTCCATAATTATCTTGCATACAAAAGACATGAGTCACAACCGGCAATCCATCAAGACTGACCTCAAGTCCTGGGTGAAAGGAGCCATGAAGATGAGTACTACTGGTTTAGAAGAGCAAAATGTACAATGAAACGAGACCAAGAACGCTTGGCAGTGCCATGAGTGGACAGGGAATTCTCCAGACACAGAAATTAAAGTTCTTGATAGGACTACAGCAAAAATTATGGGTGATATGGAAAAATACATTGTGGGGTACAAGAAGCTATTCTCAGTAAAGACACACATTCAGTGAAAACGTGTTTGAGGTGAGTCTTCTATATGTTAGGACTCATTGTTCTAGGCACCAAAGATAAAACTAGTGGGGACAAACCATAGTAGGACGTCAGAATGATGACATTCCAGCGGTGGGAGCTGCTCTAAGAATTATTTACTCCTAGGAAGAGGAGTGATAGCTGCTTTATCTCATGAATTGACAATTTATTACATTTCAATATGAAGGAAGTAAAGAATGGAAAAGACTGTGCATTTAAGAGCCAGGACACTAGGAAGAGCTGGTTTTCTGCTCTACAAAGAAGAGGATGACTATTACGATGAGTCTTAAAGGGTGTGTGGGTTCCCAACAGGTGTCGCAAGTAAGCAAGGGCAGGACACACGATGAGCAATGTGAGCAGAGGCCGGGAGCTTGGCAGAAGAACCCAGAGGGAGTAGGAAGGTGAGTCATAGCAGAGGAACCAGAGGAGTGTGAGTCTGAGGACATGAGAGGACAGGCAGGAGTGTGCGTTTGAGGGGAGGCCAAGAATGGCGGCAATGAATATCTCTGTGGGATTAAGTGGCCCCAAAGTTCTGAAAGACTCTGGCTCAAAGTCTGTTCACCTTGGCACACACACACACACACA
>CM052713.1:62610534-62621666 GCA_028551405.1 Uromys caudimaculatus | reverse complement strand
GAAGTGAAAGATTCCTCCGGGTCTTGTGGGCTCACAGTCATGTGAGGCATCTGGGTAGACACAGCCATGGACCATTACCGAGGCCACAGCACGATGAACCATGGACTCGTGCTTCCCTGTGTGTTCCAGTTCTTACCCAAACTGGGAAAAAGTCGAAGTCAAGGAAGCTTATCTATGCTCTCAATTTGGAGAGCTGATCCATGAGCAGATCTATTTGAGATAGAGATTTGTTTTGTTTTTATTTCTCTAATCTCACTTTGGAACAATTTCCTTTCCACAACCAAAACAAATTTCAGTAGTTGTAATTTATCATAAAGTTGCAATCAATGTGGAATTAAGCAATTGTCATCATGAGAAATTTTTATTCTTTACACTAAAAGGTACTCAGTTATAAGTTCCATGTATATGTATATGTGTGTGTGTATGTGTATGTATGTATGTATGTGTGTGTATGTATATATCCCACACTTACATTGTAATTTGCCCCTGCTTAGATTCTCTTTTCTTTTCCTAACTACAAACACTGCTGAATTTCTCCATTTGTGGTTCTCAGCTGGCAAAGCTGCACGCACAACAACCAAGTCCAAAGCTCTGGACCCAAAAGATCAGCAGAGTTGGGAAGAAAATATTTTTATGAAGCTGTTGAAAGATGTGATATTCATCGCTAGGAACTGTGCTTCTCTGTCTGGTCAAATAAGCGTCGGGCACCGAAAGATTATGGAGGTCATAGAATGTGAAGTTATGTAGACTGAAAAATTTCATCTCTGCCTTTAAAACTTTGGGTTTTGGAAGAATGTCTTCCTAGTAGTTTCTGTCACTTGTATTAACAATGTTTTAGTTAATTTTCCTCTTGCGAACAATAGCCTCCCCTTTTCAAATGCTTAAAAATAGAAATAACGTTGAACTCATAGATGCTGTATGTATGTTACTTTACTATGCTCTGTGTACTTATGACAAAATTTTATAAAGTAGCCAAAATAAAAGGCTAACGACTAATTGCAGAATACTATACTTATATATAATACGCTTTAATAAAATTGCTAAGTAACACAATGTACTGGACAACTGATATGGCACAAGACTTTATCATGCTGCTCAAAATAATAAGAGTTTAAAAATAACAAATGGTTTCTTTCTGGAATTTTCCACACAGTATTTCAGACTTCAGTAAACATAAGGCAGCTGAACATTCATAAAGGGAAATCGTCAAAAAAGGGGGATTCCTGGATTTTGCCATTTGTTTGATGAGATTCAATTTTGCTTTTATTAATGTTTAGCCATCTTCCTATTCAAAGCCTTCTGTGAGTGTTCTATATGATCTTTGTTTCTTTGTAGATGATGCATGCTCTGACCAAAAATGAACTCAAAATCCTGACTCTCAGAGGGCGGTTTTTTGAATGCAACACTCCTATGGAAAACCCAAGCACTGCTTTCTGAGTGCAGGGTCCTTTGTCATCACCCTTTGTTTACAGTCTCCAGCCACTTTTCAACTCATGTGGAGGCATGTCTGCCCAAATCAATTTGTATTAATTGTTCAAGTCAGATTTTGTGAGGCACTGGATCCAATAGGCTACAAACATTGAAGCAGATGGCATCTATGCGTTCTCCCCAGCCAGTGGTTTTGTCTTTGGAATTCTTTTTAAGTAGGGGTGGGAGCAGTGAGGGCAGCATCATGTTTCACTGGCAGGGCCTGCTGGACCATCTCACCACAAGTGAAAACTTGTGAGTAGAAAAATTGACACAGACACAAGTTTAGTTCAGAAGATAAGCTAAACAATTTTTTTAAATGGAACCGAAACACCAGCTGTCCAGCTCACTTTTTCACCTCACATTGTCTAGCGCGCACGCGCGGGCACACACACACACACACACACACACACACACACACACACACACACACCTCCACCAGCTCTAGGTACAAATTCACTACCCAGGAATCTTTGAGACATTTTTTTATCCTATCTTATCTTTTGGTCTGTAAGATGAAGCCAAGTTTCGAGAATGTTGGGTTCTCTGCCTTGAAGTCTATGTCCCCCTTTCTCCTGCACACAGGCAGTGATTACATGCTCAGGGACCCAAATTCATTTCTAACTAGCTGTAGCTCTGTAATTCCTTATTCTTTGGTGTAAGGTTGTCACTTGGCTGTTTCAGATGTTTTAAAGTCAGCTGGTCAAGTCGACCCTGGTGCCGTGGGCACAGGCCTCATTACTCAGATAATTCATGTTCTGAAATGAACTTGCTCTGAAGCTTTAGTTCCTATCATCCTCATCTTGTTTAGTGAGCTGAGAGCAAACAGAACTTTCTGGAATCTATTGTCCTTTTTTTTTTTTTTTTTTATACCTGAATGCATCATCTTACTAAAACATCAGCAGACTTTGTGTGGTATGCTTTAAGTGAGTCCCTGAGAATAGGAAAAACTGTGAAGCACTTCCATGTGATATCTGGGAGCATCTGCACTTGCAAAGTCCTACTGAATATTGCATTGTTTGCAGATTTATATAGTTCTTCCTTAGCTTCTGCTTCTTCCTCCCCCCAAAAATCATCCTGATGAAAAAGCATTTTAAAAAAATAAATTAGTACTGTCATTAGTTATTGTAAGTGGCCTCTGTAACCACTTGGATGTATTTGTATGTGTCCCCACTTGTCTAATGAGAATAATCCCTGGTGCTTTACGGTGAGCCATCTGGGAAGTATTGAAGTCTTGTCTGAGCCTCTGAACTTTGCACTATGCAGTCTTCTCAAATCTTCTCACCAAAAAAATGAATTTTATAATATTTGACCTTTTAATCTAGAAAATCAAATCCCCTTGTAATTAAATTAAACTTTCCATGGGATGAACCCAGCTATCAAATGTCATCTTATCTTCAGCAGCAGAAGCTGAAGCCGGAACATCAGACACTGGAGACAAGAAAGTCAAAACAGATCATTAACACTAGGCTAAATGCTTCTAGACAGTTTTACAATGTCTTCATGTTTAGCTGTTGAAAATAAGCTGTCAAAAACTATGCTGCTGTCTTCTCAAAGAGTACAAAGTAATATGCTAAATACATTTGCTTTGAAGAATGTCTGGACAGCTCTGATAAAGACTAACAACTTAATGTGGACATGTGAGTGCCGGAGTGAATGAAAGTGCTTTTTCTGAGACTTGAATCACCAAGCCTAAACATGCTGTGTTATGTTTACAATGGCACTCTTTGCTAATAAAAGCTAATGGGAAATGATAGAAGACCAATTTGAATATGCTGATTGAACATCTTAGAAGATATAAACTGACCTTAAGTAATAACATATGTTTTAAAACATTCTAACACTTTAGAATGGACTTAAGAGAACCTGTCAGTAATAAATGAACAAAGTTAAATCCTAACTTTCAAACTGCAAAACTATGTGCTGTCTTGCCAATAACATGAAAGAAAATATTTTCTAGCTATATTTCAGACAGGGAGTTAGTATCTCAACTATATAAGAAAAGACAAACCTACACGCTAAAGAAAGAAGAGGACCTGTCAACACTATGCCAGTGGATTGAACAAACAGTTTTCAAGAAAGGAAGAAAGAATGAATGAAAGAAAGAAAGAAAGAAAGAAAGAAAGAAAGAAAGAAAGAAAGAAATGCAAATGGCCAATAAATATCTTTTAAAATGTACAGCCTCTTTTGCATCAGAAAAACATGAATTGAACCTACTTTGAGAATGTATATCTTTTCTGTCAGAATGGCCATCATGGAGGAGAGGAAGGACAACAAATATCACTATGTGTGTGGAGGGGGAAGAGGGCTTTTAATTACCTTTGTTGGGAATGCAAACTTGTGAAGTGAGTGTGGAAGTCATTGTGGAGGGTTCTCAAAAAGCTAAATAACAGACCTTCATATGACCAAGATATACCACTCCTAGATATGGACACAAAAGCCTTTCTCTCCTTCCACAGAGATACTTGCATGCCCATGCTTATTGCTGCATTCTTCATAAACCAGGAAATGACGACTGCCCTCCAGGTATGGCAGATCCTCTCCAGCACTTGAGAACCACAGTTGGTATAAGCAACAGTTTTGGCAGATGTGTCAGAGGTTCCAAAGGCTCCAGAAACATCTTCAGTTTTCTAATGTCACTGTCTGACTGATGCTACAGATCTCCTTGACGTCAGACTGTAGCCAGAGGGAATTTCAACAAGGCAAATGCTTGACCAAAATGGTATTCAAGCAAGTATATCAACGGCCCCCTCTCTAATATCAAGTGGAAAATATTGAGGAGATTCTGTGGACTTTTCAGGAGTCCCTAGAGCAGTTTCTCAACCTGTGGGCCAACCTCTTTGGGGAACAAACAATCCTTTCACAGGAGTCACTGAAGACTATCAGAAAATGCAGACATTTACATTATGACCTACAACTGTTATGATAAATTACAGTTATAAAGTAAGAACAAAAATAATTTAATGGTTGGGGGTCACCACAACATGAGGAACTGTGTTAAAGGGTGGCAGCATTAGAAGGATTGAGAACCACTGTCCTCGATTAACAGTACATGGTCTCCATAGCAGTAACCTTGCATGCTGGATTTCACACTTATTCATACTGACTCCTGCAAGCTCACTTCTATTTTTGAACCCTCTCTATTTCTAATTGACCACTGGAGCAATCCTTCATTCAAGTTCTACTTTTAAGACAACCGAAGCTAAGTAATCCAGTCACTAAAAAGCAAGTCATGGTAAGTTGTCCACTACCAAACAAAAACACCATAGTACTTTCAACAAGAGAGCTGACGCAACAACAATAGGTAGATGAGGCATAGAAGGGAAAGGGAGTTTTGTTCAGAATTGTATCCAGTGCCATCCCATAAGGAAAAGGGGGTAGCACAAAACCTGGTCTTGTCTTCATGTTCTGTTTGAGTGGATGATAGCACAGACCTCAGACTTGCTTAGCCAGATGTCGGCAAAAGCCAAGGTAACACCTGAAACTATCGATAGGGTATTTGAACTAAAAGTATTCATGCCTAGAAAGAAATGATCATGGCTAGTATGCAGTAAAGAGCTAATCTTTCCTAAAAACAGATTTAGCATTTTCCCTGGGTGTGAATGTGACTTTTATTCACCTGATCTAATTGTCATCTCAGAGGCTTACTGCTGAATAAGACCACCCTTTCTAGTTCTTTCTGAACTCTGACTGGAAGGTTCAATCCAGCTATTGTGACTAGAACTCCACTCCAAGCTGACTGATTCCATCTGGCTTCTCTCAGCTTCTCACTGAATTGCTCTCTTTGGCTTCAAACTACCACTGGCAATTTGTTCTAATCTTCTGGCATCTTATTCTCTGGCTTCAACTGCCTTTGCTGACATGCACAAACTTCAGGAACTCAGGAAGAAACTCAAGTCCACTGTACTGTACTGCAGTGTACTGTACTGCTTCTCACCTGACTGTCCAAACTGACAGAACTCTCTTCACCCTCCCTGTGCTTCTCTTAAATAGATTTTCTCCTGAGAGTTGGGTGTATACTATCTCTGACTCATTCTGTCAAATCTTTCTCTGATTCATCATTTTGTCCATTCTTCAATTAGATATCATTGTTTGGGATTAAAAGTTTGCACTGTAGGATTCCAGCCAGAGGGGGTGTGCATTCTAATAAATCACAGAAGGTCTTTGGATGTGATCAGAGCAGCCATGCTGCTGCCTGTAACTTTTAAGCCTTTGGCCTGTGCTGATTTAGATGTTTATCTTTGTTTCTCTACAGGCCTTGTGCCAGTCCAGATTCTTGATGCCAGTGATTTATGGAGAAGATCCATAGGAAACACCTTATCAGTTTGGCCACTACAAGAGCTGAGAAAGAGGGCACCCTTGTACTAAGTGTGCACAGAACAAAGACCCAGTTAAAGTCAGGACACCAAGACACAGTGGGTGCTAACATCTCTGGTTGGCATTACCCCATAGCTTTGATTACTCATTACTGCCAGAAAAAACAAACATTGTTTGCATCGTTGCACTGGATTCAGGTAACTGGAAGTTCCACACAGGACGTTTACTGGATCTACCCTAGGTCCTTTCCCCTCTTTGATTTCCATATATGGTTGAATCATCCACTACTGAATATAATAGCTTTCCAGTTTTAAGGATGATATTTGCATCCTCTATACTGGTAGTTAGTGTCAGAGTGAGAATCGTCATGGCTCCATGAGAAGTCATGAACATTTTAACTGGCATTTATAGGAAGGGAGGGTGAAGTTGATAGCAAATATGTTTTTTAGGCTACTGATGGGTAGCAACCACTGTCTTAGGTCTAACAGAACATACCTGTCTCATGACTTCCTCTTGAAGCGGGTGTCAATGTCTGATAAACCAGAGCATGAATTGGTTAATCCTTGTTGTACAGTCATGATTTAAATACGATTGGCTGGTGGCTAAATTAATATCATCATGTCTTGAAATTGTGATAGTAATTCTGGTTCTGAGAGTATTACCACCTTTTCTTCTTCAAAGCCATGGCTGCAATAGAGGCTAGATTGGATTAGTTATGTCCAATTCTTGCACAAAGCTACTGATTGCCATCTCACAATGGTTTTCCGTTTAGATTTCTGTAATTGGTTATGAGAATATATTTAAACACTGTAAAAAAAAATCCTTTCACTGTTCATAAAGCGGAAAAAACCTGCCTGTCTTTAAATGTGTGCATATCAGTCTGCCTTAAGGCAAGGGCTACAGATAAGGTAACTCATTTGGATTTTTGGTATTTCCCATGTCAATTTCATAAAAGTACTTGCATCTAAAATGTTGCTTTCCCACATGGCGTATATACAATGCCAAGTAAAGAAGAGTTAATACTTCTCATAATAGTGAGTGATCTGTAACATAATATAGAGTGACAAGACACAGTGATAAATTACAATTTATCTTGTTTACTATCCAAGATACACTATGTTGCACTCAGGATTCTGTTTAAGTAGTTACTCAAAAATTTACAAAACTGTTGATGCTAGATGGGCAAGTTTAGAAGTGAGGATTTTACAAATGTATTGGAAGTATTGAGGCAGAAAATACATAATATCAGTACAGACTTACAATGTTGTCATAAAGGAGAGAGCAAAAAATATTTAAAACTCTTAAACTCATTCTATGGATGGTAGCTCTTATATAGCCCCTAACTAACTAATATACGTCCATATATTTTATTTGTATGATAAATGTATTTATCATAAAAAGTGTGTGTGTGTGTTGTATTTGGTTTTCATACTCTCATTTGATATACTCTTGAAAGTAACTAGATATAATGACTTGCTTATAAGGGATGTGACTTCTAAGATTCTAAGGTTAAGTGTGAAAAAAAAATCAATGATGTCCAATAAGTTCATATTGTGCTTGACTGTGGTGACAGAGCTCTTCTTTGGTCAATATTGGAGTCATCTGCCATGTTCTGAGCTGTGTTATGAAGGTGCTTTCAAGGGTGATTTCCATGAAACAGGCTGCAAGAAGCTAAGACCTTCTACCTAGCAGCTGGTAAGCAATGGAATTTCCCCAACAGCCATAGGAGCTTAGGAGAAAATCCACCCTCAATCAAGTATTAAAGTGTCTATAATTTACACATTGTAAAGTAGAGCCAGACAATCCAGACACGCCACAAGGAACTGGGAGATGATGAATGTTATTCTTTGAGATCAATAAGCTTTGAGATAATTGGTTGTGTAGCCATAGAATATTAGTATGCCTGGGCTTGAATCTCAGCTCTGTTCTATTCTAGTATTGTGATTAATCACTTGTTCTTTGAGCTATTTCCACCTCCATTGGTTTAGTTACTCGTAAGTTTTTCTGTAAGAGTAGTACCTACCCAATAATATGAACACCAACACAGAGGATTTGTCCATATGAAGTGAGGTTGCATTTCCACCTGGGCTCAGGTTCTGGGAAGAAGCGTAATGACTACTATCCACACGTGACTGGCAGTGGGGCCTTCGAACAGATACTGAGACAGTGTGTAATGATGACATCTAATGGGACTGACTACCAGTAGGTTCTAATAGCCAAATGATCAAATCAGGTATTTTGAAAAAATAAAAGTCAGTGCTACAGTGAAGACTTGGTTTCTTAGTTAGAACCAAATATTGAACAATTGGCACCAAGTTTATAAAGCATAATTGTAAAGCCAAATACTCAGCCCTAAGTACTTAGAATGTGAGAGTGTAATCTGATAGGTACACTATGTTGTTAAAGGTGCCACACTTTGTCTAAAGGTGAGTTGAGGATGAATGTCAATATGGGTGGTAACCAGAAAATAGAATGACAAGTTTACTGTCCTTATTGTGAGTTTTACACAGTGGGCTACTGAGTCATCAAAGCTTTCTAAATTCAGATTGCTTTATCCACAAAGTAAATATATTGCATTAGTCAGACTACTATCTTCCTCAAATAAAATAAATATTAACTAGCAATATTTTATATCTATAATTACAGTTTAACAAAGACTACATCAAGTCGATGGTGTTCTTATAAGTCAAACTACGTAGAATTCAGTCTACTTCTGCTTTAAAACCTCTCTCAGTTATTTCTCTACACATCATGTACTTTCTTTAATAGTTTACAAAACATCATCCATTTTAAAGAAATACAAATAGCCAAGATTAAGGGAGTAGTCAGGCTAGTGTCCCACAAAAATAATTTAATTTAGGGGTTCTAGAGTTCCAGAAACCTTTCTTCTGGATTAGGAAGACATTTCAGGAGAATGTGATGGACTGGCAACCCTTGCTGGAGTAATTTGTATTCTCTTGCCAGCCAACTTCAATAACATCAGCTTGGAGTGATAAGGATACAGCTAAATTTGCTTTAATTAATGTCAAGTCCCAGAGTAATAAATCACCATTAATTCTTGAGATCAGTTTTTAGAAATAGCCTCGTCTGGTCTTTTTGGCTGTCAGTGGAATTTGGCTGGGAAAGTCTCCCACTTGTAGAGACTCTCCGTCTCTGTTATTATCTTTTTACTGTTCTTAGTTTCTCAAGGTGAGATCTCATTAGTGTGCGAGGTTCATAACAACTCTATCATTCTCTTTACTACAATGCTAACAAAATCACGGCATTGCCAGCTTTTTGTGCCAACTTGGACTTATCGCCAGAATTATTCGCTAATTTTTGTAGGTTTCTTCACAATCTTCAGGTATCTTTACATTAATAAGGTTCTAAAGAAAAGTATCATTAGAGTTCAAGAGGAAAATTGTAAATAATAGGAAATAACAGTGATTCTTCTTCACTCTACTTTCCATATATTTTTGGTAGTATTGGTAGGATACTCAAAGAATGTCCTTTTGTTTCCCTCTCTGCCTATAATTTAAAATACATTTTAGAGGTTGGAAAAGTGGGCTTTATATGTGTGTGCATGTGCATGAATGTGTGCGTAAGTGTGCATGTGTGTGTCTGTGTGTGTACGTGTGCATGTATTTATGTTTGAAGTTCTACCTACAAGTCATGACCTTTCTGTGTTGGTTTGAATCTGCCTCAGACATACTAGGCTATTAGGCCTGCACTCTTCAGTTGAGCTATATATCCAGCCATAATATATTATTTTATATAAAAGGAGAGAGAGAGAGAGAGAGAGAGAGAGAGAGAGAGAGAGAGAGAGAGAGATTAGGAGATTAGTTCTATGCTGGTTAGTTTGCCATAGTCGTTTTTCAAAGAACTTCCCTCTCAACTGAGGAACACTTTGTTGGCTAGTTCCTTATTTCCGAGGCTCCTCTGAGCTTCCCTTCTAGTTCAGTTTTGACTGGCATCTCATGTTTCCACCGCATGGCTTTATTCTGTTTTAGTTTGTGTTGTCAGTCATGTGCATGTTAGAAATGCATGGGTCAAATCTTGGTCTAGACTACTCCATAGGAACTAGATATTTTGTGTAATTATGCCCCTTTGATATATTTAACTACAGGTCACTTAAGATTTCATTCAATTTAAATGATTTTTAAAAAGCATTATTGATTAGTTAATTCGTGGATGTCAGAGATCCTGTACTCTTCTCACTAGGTGTAGCTTATTTTAGTTCTTTAGATTCTCTGAGAAATGTCTGACCCAGGTCAGATGGTAGCTTCTTTCTCCGTACCTTATATTGCTGCTGGGTGAATATGCTAAGCTACCACATTAGGAATCTGGCCAAGCTATCAGGTCAATCTTCAGGTAATTCTAGCCGAGGTGGGGGAGGGATGGCATAAGGAGAGCTGGGCAGAGAGTCAGAGCTCACAACACTGACATCCAACGCTCAGAACAGGCAATTCACTAGGCCTCTTTTTCACATCCATTAATTCAGCAAGTGGTAGATGGCTGTAGGAAGCTCTCCAAGGCCTCTCTACTACTAACATTCTGTGAGCCGTTCTATCTATGACAACAGATTACTTCAGCAGAACAGAAACAACTTCTGCACATAAGATGTCAGTCAGTTTGTGTTTGTGTTGTTCTTACAACGTATGGTATATTTGACAAAATCTAGAGTCATCTAGGATATGGATCTCTAGGCCTGCTTGATTGATTCTTTAATTAGTTAAGAAGACCCACCCACTGTAGATGGTACCATTTCTGGACTGAGATCCCAGATTGTGTAAATTCAGAAAGCAAAGTGAGCAACAGCGTTCAGCTGTCGCTCTCTTCTGCGGATGCAGTGTGACCAGATGCTTCAGGCTCTGGCTGCCTCCACTTCACCACAATGAACTGCTCCTTGAAACATCAGCCAAAACAAACTCTTTCTTCCTTAAATCACCTTTATCAGAGTTCTTTATCACAGCAGCAAGGGGACCAAACCAAGACAGAACCACGGTTTCAGAGTTTTTCCCTGTTTGGTTTGACGATTACGGAGCTGTGGGAGCGTATGACAGAGGAGATCTGCTCATTACATGGCAGCTTGGGAAGAAAGGAAAGGGGATGAAAGAGTTAGGGCCACAGTGTCTGCTTCCAGGGCGTTTTTGCAATTATTTAAGTTCCTCTAAACCCCCCCCCCCCCCGTCGTCCTGGAGTTTGGACCACCAACCAAAGAATACACATCTATGGACCCATGGTTTGGACCACATATGTGGCAGAGGATGACCTTGATGGCCATCAGGGAGAGAGGAGAGGCCCTTGGGCCTGAGGGTGTTAGAGGCCCCAGTAAAGGGGAATGTCAAGGCAGGAATATGGGGATGGGT